>JAQMYF010000023.1:8291187-8316507 GCA_030014195.1 Neosilurus mollespiculum | reverse complement strand
CACCCCCCCACCCCCGAATTTTGATTCTCCCCAGTCATCCCCATCTGCCTCTGAGAAGCTTAAGCTGATGTCCAGGACTAACTGACATGGAGTGGTAACGGGTGACTCAAGCTGGGCTTTTTATGATGGAATTAAATTTGTTGTTGAATTAGATTTCATGTGCCTCAAAGGTTTGTCTCAATGGATCCTGTCTGTCGAAGACCCTGCTGAAAGTTTCTGTGTTGGAGTAGTGGCTTAATTGGCGAAGGTTTTGAGGTTGTGAATGGATGGAAAAATGGGCCCTATCTCCATTTTGCATATGTTTAGCCCTGAGCTCATTTTGCCTGTGTTTGAAACTATCCACAGGGGTATTTGCGGTAGTCTAAGTGGATCTCTATGGCTGTGTGTACAATAAACCCCAGCATGGGAAAAGGCCTAGCATGGAAAGCGTGCACAAAGGAGACTGGTTTCTCAGTCAGCTAATTAGCAGAGAAGGAAAAGTGATAATAGGGTTCAAAAATATATTCTTAGTGTTTTCAGAATGTTGTACGGTTACAGCATCAATTTATTGTGATTGTGGTCCACTTATAGTGTCCAAGAAATTGTTTTTGAGGTTCCACAAGCAATCTGTTTACATGGTGTGACCTCTGTAAGGAAATAGAATAAGGATTGCAGAGGGCTGATTAGCCATGGGAACATTTGTCTAAACAATGCATCAGTTTTCCCCTCAGGGCGAACCTGGTACAGCAGAGGTCACATGCTGGCACACATGCACATCAGAATCAGGTAGCTGCTTTCTGAGTAATCATGTTTGTCTTTTAAGGGTCTGTTTCTTTTAAGTACTGTCACCACTCTGACAGCTGAAGCACTTCCCCAAGTGCTGCTGGATTTAGGATGGCGTCAGCATCAGAGTAAGTGTGGCACGACAAGCCAGGATGTATGTTTGGAACGGTTCACTTTTCTTTTTTTATTCTTTTTTTTAGAAGCAAGACAGACGTCAACAGGGCTAGTGTCATAGTGCTGGAATGTCATCTGGAGCTTTCTTTAGCCTTATTGAGGCATCCTTAAGTTGAAGAGGAAAAGTGCCTATTTCCCCCCTTGTTTGGTCATTTGTCAATTCTGAAAGACTCTTCAGTATTGTGCACCAATCTGGACCAACTGAAGCAAATGTTGTTCTTGATATGTGGCACATGTATTTAATAAAATTGCTTGTAGTTTCTAATCCATGTCTTGATTAGAATTAAAACAAACTAAACGAATCAGGCTGATTAGTCCATGATTAGCTCGAACTTGTCCAATTAACCGTTGACAGCATCCAGTAATCATATATCGTGAAACTCTAATACATACACATGCTTCTAATCATAGGTTTATTGTAGATGCTAAAAATAATCAGTAAAAATATGTTTTTGTGTGTGTCCTTGTGTTTCTCACAGCATTAAAACAGTAATGTGAAAAAGAACACTTCCTGCATTGTTACAAGAAGAAACCAGAGATGAGGTTTGCGGGATTCTGGAGTCCGGGACACATCTTTCCACTGCTGGCCATGCTGCTTCAGTTACTTGGGCCTACTGTTAGAGCTGACAGGGCCTGGAACCAGTACATACCACGACTGCAGCTATCATTTACAGGTTAGAAACCAATCAAGGCAGCTTCAGTGTGCTTAATAGACAATTAACTTTCTATATTTTATTATGTTTCCAAGATTTTTGACATTTGTCATCTCAGGCAATAAAAAGCTGATCATGAAATATAGAATATTCCTACAGCATATCTAAGAGATATTAATGGAGTACTTTCAAATTATTAGTACTGAGGGATTTTAAAATTTATTGCAGGAATAAAACCTTACATTTTTACAATAATACTTTTGCCAGAAACCAAGTAAACCATAGAAAAACCATAAAGCATCATCATTGCTACAACCTTCACAGCATACTTCTACTCTTCATCAATGCAAGTGATCCTACTCACAACACAGAGCCATTTTAATGATAATTTTGAAAACTAGCTAGCGGGTAACTATCCTGGCACATATCTATGCCCGGGAGCATGTTTATAAACAACGATCATTACACTTAACCTCAGACAATAAAATATCTACTCTATAACTATAGCTGAGATTTCTTAATGGGGCCGAAATAAGTAAATCCATTCCATTATCTGTGCTGCTTTTCTGTCAGGTTTGCAGGGGAAGCTAGAACCAATCCCAGCCTTCTTTGGGTGAGAGTCAGGGTACACACTGAACAGGTTGCCAGTCTATTGTAGGGCTACCACAGATACCAACAACCATTCACACCTACATTCACACCTGTGGGCATTTAGACTAGTCAGTTGACTTAATGTGCATGTTGTTGGACTGTGGCAAGAGATTTGAGTACCTGGAGAACATGAAAACTCTACACAGAAAGGCCCTTTACTGGCATTTGAAACCTGTGCCTTTTAACTGCATGGCGAGAGTACTAACCACTGAGCCACCATACCTCCCAATTAGTATATCATATAATGCAATTAAGAACTTGACACCTAATTTGAATTAAGAGGAATTAGGTAATAGCATCTAAAGGTTCCCTTTATCCTTTCATGTTTTGGTAATTTTGGCCTGTTACATCTTCTTTATTCCTTTTTCTTTTTATGTCTTAACTTTTTTTTTTTTTTATAATGTTATCATTACAGTGAATGTGAACACATTTTCAGCATTCAAGTAAACCACAACAGTTCCAAAGATAAGGATTAGCCCCTGGAATATTTAGCTTGGCATCCCACAAGGGTGTCCATCTGATCATTCCCGCCACAAAGGCGCTCGTCCCCAGAGCCCTCTTCTGTTATCAGCTCATCCCAGCCCACCCTAGGCACTGACCTCCAGAACTTTCTGGAACCAGCCAGGACTTTGCCGACTTCCTGACAGGAAAGAACCGCACAGGGAGGCGTCATACATTGTCTCATCCTCTTTACTGCCAGTGTGCTTCCTATTATCTCTTGGCATGTTAATATCGGGTCTGAAACATATACATCATCTCTGAGGCGCCAGTTATTTATGACACAAAGGAACACAACTCCACAGCTGGGCACAGATACTTTAACTCAGGAGTTAATCATTACAAAAGAATGATATCTGTAAGGAGTTAATTTCGGGAGGAAATTCTATGAAGCAAAACAAAATTTGCACAATGCTTAAGCAAAAAGGTTAGCTGTCAAAGCTTCCTGATTTAGAGGACCTTCCATTAGATTTTTTGGCCATAGAATTTCTTGGAGATTTCTTGGTAAATCTTCTTGGAAAAAGTAAAATCATGGGCTGGAGCCAGTAGTCCAAGACCTTTTACAAAAATAATACACGGTTACCCTGAATAACTCGTACACTTGCCTAAAGAAAAGCTGTCAGGTAGTATTAACTCTAGAGATAACATGAACCAATTGGGCCTGTTGGCTTTTTTGTGCTTGAATGGATTCAATGCCTCGATTTTACTACAAGATTAACCCTTAAATAAAGAGCCCTGCTGACAGATTGACGTAACATAGATGTTCTTACTAGCGTAATTCTCACAGATATTTTCCCTTGACAGAAGACGAGGACAGCAAAGTGGATTACAACCAAAATAAACGAGCCTTGCGGTTGAGAATGACATCATGTCTCTGGTTCTTCCTAGCAAGAGTCAGCTTCATAATGACAATTAACATTCTGGCAGCTGCACTTCTTCGAGTCTGTCTTATATTGTTACCAAAGAAAACCCCAAGACCCCCTGGAATTTTACCATTTCCCCACAAGGCGAAGAGCTTTAACAGACACAATAATACAATATATAGTGGTTAGCATGGTCTTGGGTTTGAGTCCTGAGTTTGAGGGTTTGAGTTGGGCATTCTGTATAGTGTTTGCATGCTTGCATGGGTTTCCTCTGGGGACTCCGGTGTCCTCCCACGATCCAAATACATGCACTTTTGGCTAATTGGCAGTTCTAGATTGCCCCTAAGTGTGGATGTGAATTTGATTGGTTGTGTGTTGTGATGGTCTGGTGAGATGTTCACGGTGTACCCTGCCTTCACCTAGTGTTGTCTAACATAGGCTCCAGTCTTCCACTGACCCTAGTAGGATTAAGCAGTTTGGTGAATGAGTGAGATGAAAACAATATACATGTACAATTGTATTTAATCTCATAATGTTTTATAATGATAAACGGATTGGAATATCATAGTTGAAGTCTGCCTTTGCATGTTGCTTTTATCTCTTCTTGGAATGTCAGCCTTTCCTGATAACAAGGCTGCTGGTGCCATGTGGTGTCATGGCGATGGCCCCTGACTGTGTGACATTGCATACATGTCGATTGGCTCCACACTTTCAGCTTTGACCTAATGAAGCTGTCAAGTCCCGGACACTGAGCAGGGCACACAGCCTTGCTGAAGAATGCTTTTAATTAGAGGAAGTACACAAGGAAACAGTGGAGTGCTGTGGCATGAGGGCATGAGTGTATCATGTACACCACTGCAAGCAGATAAATGATTAGCTCAGGAAAGAAAGCTGCCTTTATCCAGAAGACCAGACCTGATCAGAATCAATCCTAATCTATCTTTAAGCCACATCTAAACGTATTGCTTAATACAGCTATTCAACATGTCATAAACCTAAAGTCATGTTCAGAGAGATCACGTTGGTCATGTAATCTTACCCACTTACACTAGATCACTTCATCTTCATGAGGATTAAAATAGTCTTTTGGATTTCGAGAGATATTCTATTGGATATTCTATTGGATAGTGAGTGCGTTGGGTATCACTAGGCCAAACAGCGTGTTGTCTGGTTTCTCTTAAAAACAGAGCAGGGTCTGGAGTGCCTCACTTGCCTGAAGTGTCTCTCCTATTGAAGTTGAGTGTGTTTATGTGTGTGTTGCAGCACATTCTTTGCAACAATGTATGGCATAGTCTCTTGACATGTCACAGAACTTTGTTGGACTTTATGCAGTTAACGACACAAAGTGCCAAAGGTGTTCTCGTCACTGTTGTGCGTCTGTGCAGCTCCATTACCCCAGTCACCCCAGGAGTCCAGGACTCATCCCACACAGCTCGACCTCTAATTCAGTGACTAAATTACTAGATGTTTGCATTCGAGTGATTCAGAGACATAGAAGATAGCTGCGGCAAGCCATTTTATTACTTGTTTTCCTGTGAGAAAATAACAGAATGCCTCTTAAAACCAATTCAGTATTTATCTAGCTTTTGGTGAAAGCCTAAACTAATGTAGCACTTACATGGATGGCTTCATCAAGGTGGATGTTTTAGTGATGTTAGCCAACTTCTTAATGAAAAAGTGCAATGAACCTCTTAAGGGCAAAGCCCTATGAGGCTACTGAGAAAACAAATACAAGAAGACTTTTTACACAAGTGAGAAAGGGGAAGGAGTCTCAGAGAGGACAGATCTGCATGCTTAGAATGAGACTTTAAGGGGCCTAAAATGGGGAACTAATACATATGAATCTCTCGAGGTGAAGAAGAGTCATAATATCACCATAATAGCACATTCCTCAGCAATATATCTCATAGAATATTATTCAGTAACTATTAAGAATTAATCAGAGATATACTAAAACTAATAGCCACTAGAGAAACCACTGGTTGTAGAAGATTCAGGGGTAAAGATGTCGTCTAAATCCAGAACCATTCAATATTTTTATTCATTTGCTGAACCGTTTAGTCCTACCAGAGTTATGGGGAGGCTGGAGCCTCTGGGCAACGGCAGGGTACACCCTGTACAGCTCGCAATCAACACACAAAACCATTCATGCTCACAAATGATGGCAATTTGGAACTGTCAGTTACATACATGTCTTTGGACTGTGGGAGGAAACCGGAGTACCCAAAGGAAACCCATGCAAACATAGGAAGAACATGCAAACTCCACACAGAAACACCCTCACTAAGTATGGGACTTGAACCCAGGACCTTATTGTTGTGAAGCACACTTGCTAACCACTATAACCAAATATCGAAGTTTAGCTACATTCTCAATTTCATAATAATTAGGAAGTTTGTTGCTGGGAAATTAATCCCAACAACATTTTTTCGACTGGGATGTTATTATTCAAGAGCAGTGGTTACAGATTTGATGAATTGACACTGTGGAGCTGATGTGTGCCTTTTTTTAATGAAATATTTTTGGTCATTTGCATAGAAAGCCAAATACTAAAAAAAAGTTTCACTTATGCAACAGGTGTGCTCACTCAAACGGGAATGAATAGTGTTAGATTTAAAAGACATGACATAGAGACATGTGAGCACATGCACATTCTCCTAATAGAACTGCACATTCTCCTAAACTGATGTTTTATATGTGGGTGTATCATGTAGAGCACTATACACAATTTTTAGGTACCCTATTTTTAAATGTAAACTTTGTTATACATTTTTATGTTATGCCTTCTGCATTATTGTATATAAATACAGCAGTTTAGATTTCCAAAAATTAGTTTTCCAGCAGAAAATTAAATGTGACAGAAAAATGTTTGTATGTCAGTAAAAAAACAAGAAACAAAAACAGTATTTCATACAAAAGTTTACTCGGATTTGCTGCAAAAATAAGAAGCAAGTGAGACTGTCAAAACCCCCAGAAGAGCTATGGCTGGTTCTGCACAATGCTCACTAAAAATCACAGCTAATTTCCTTCAAAAACTCCACAGATTCTACTTGAGAATAATGTTTAATTTTCAGCAATATAAAGGTAGTCACACCAAATACTGACATTGTTTCATTATTTACTATTTGCAGCTCATTGTATTATTTCAGATTCATGGAGACTCATTTAATTGTATTATTTTTGAAGGCATCTTTGCTCTACAGAATTTCTTTAAGGGTGTCTTAAACATTTATATGGTACAAAATGATTCATGAAGACTTTGTGGGAGCACATGATCAGAGAGATTCATCTCATTTAAGCAACTGGAACTTGTCCTGGCCTTAAGTATCTGTGTTTCTCATGAAATCCTGGGGATTTCTCCAAGTTCCTACAAATTATTTAGCTTACTTACCTATTAACTGGCCTCCCCTAATAGTAAATAAATGTTGACTCGTTGACAGCCTGCACTTACCACTTTGATCTGGCTCTCATACCTTACAACTACTCTGAAGCACTTATCTGAATCTGTCAGACATGATGGGTTGCATTTAGGCTACTTTTGGCCCTACAGTACACTTTAATATTAGATTAACTGACTATTTGGGTATTTTGGCACCATATTTATCTAGGAAATTTCTTCTGTTTAAGTATTTAAATCTTTGTTTTATTTCATTTTGAAAGATAGCTTGGGAAACCATTACTTAAGTAAAGAATAAACAACTACTAGGCGTGATGTTTCACCCAGAGTCAGCTAGGATTGGCTCCAGCTTCCTCTGTGACCCTAAAGAGGATAAGCAGTATGGATAATGAGTGAATGGGCATAATATTAAAGGAAATAGGGTAGTAAGATGCACCCTGGTATGAGCCAATATTATGACATATTGTTAAAAAGCAGCATGATTTTGAATCTAGTTTCTAGACTTAAATTATGTCAAGTGATCACCATAAAAGCAAAACAAATGCCTTTGCTACAGAAACAATAATGCAATGATATTAATGTAAAAGCAGTGCATGAAGCTGCATGGGTGGGATTTACCAGGGTGAAAATAAATAAATAATAAATAAATAAATAAATCGGTTGGTGATGATGTTACAGAGTGTGCAGATCATGTGACACACTGGCGGATCATTGTGACAGAGGGACCCTGAATGGAGCACTACAAATTACTGCATTACATCGGACATCCGGAATCTATTGCTGTCTATTATAGAAAACTAATAAACACTGTCTGACCAATTAGATTTAACAATTTGAAAGCACATATTCTCACAAGAGTATCAAACCGCAGGCAGATAAAGGTCAATGGACGCTGTGAGGAAAATGCTCCATTGCGGAGGAGTTGTACAGTATGGTACCATTTCTTACAGTATGTTCTAAACAAACTAGCAGGCAGTTGAGGGCTACATTCATTAGGTGAAAATGTACACTACAAGCAGTTGGTTTGGCTGTTTTGCTTACACAATTCTGAATGTTTGTGACTTGTTGTCAGTATTGTACATACTCAGTAAGACATATTTATAATACAACTGTCAGCTGATATCAGTTACAAACTTACAAACTTTAGTCGTATGGAAAGAATAACAAACTAGGTTTTGTGAATCATAGTTGATGGAATCCCCTTTTTAAAATTTGTTACTTCGGCCTATGGTACTAAGACATTAAGTAATCTGATAGTGGAACGTAGAAAAGTTTCCATGGCAGGGATTCAGTATAAGCAATGGCAGATTAAGGGCTGGGAATCTGTAGCCTCAGCTATGACAAATAGGCTTAGATATAATTTCCTCATACCATAACTTCTTTCTTTTTTATTTCACTCACTCCTTACTCTCCTCTGTTCTCAATAAGTGTTTTTTTCTTGATAAAACCAGACCCTCTTCCCACCCTTGGTCACTTTCACTCGTTTGAATGCTAATTAAATCTGAGGGCAAAATGATTTTGTTTTCAACAATGTACTTCTTCAGTCAGTTTCACTTTGAAATGCATTAGTTGTACCATTAATTCTTCCTCAACCATTTGAGATTCCCATGATGTGATGCTCTTCTAACACTGGTTTAATGGAGCAGAGCTCAGTCATGTAGCAGAACTAGTCCTCATTCATTACTATTGAGACCACTAAGTGCAAATTAGAGAGGGATGAGGGGAATTTCTTTAGTTCTTGCCATTCCACCTCATTTTCCCTCCCCTGCCTCATCAGACTAATGAGGCTGACCTTCAACACCTCATGCTGAGTGGGGCCTTGTGGGTAATTATGGTCACTGGTTGCCACTGACCCAGGCTAAAGAAATTGGAGTCTCAGTGGAGTCTCTCTCTATCCAACAATGTCAAACTGGATATCTGGATATTGCAAGTTTGAGAAGGGGAAGATAAAGAAGGCAGGAAATTGAAGTTAAGCTGCTTTCCTGCCTTCCAGAAAGACCTCACTTATTCTATTGGATACTACACTGTTGAATTAACTATTTTCAGCTGAAAATGCTTATAATTGAACTAAATCAGATTTCTTACATTTTTTACAATAAATTTAGAAAAAATAGATCAGTCAATGTCTGGATGTATGTATACCAATGTGAAGAAGTTTAAATTAATTCATATATTTTAAAATATGTATTCATATAACAAAATTCCTACAAAGAATGCCAAACAAAGCCATCGAATTGCCCAAAATAAATTTAGAATCTAGAATTTTTGCTGTCGCTTCACCACATTTTTGAACCCAATCATTTTTCGCTGGGGAATACCTCAATCTTTCATATCGTCGATAACTCAGATTCCCCTCCAGAACTGTGAAAAGCAAAGAAACCTGAGGAGAGCCATATTTTTGTCTCCCTTCTCTCTCTCATCATCTCCATGGAGAAACAAAAAGACATCATCTTAGACGTTATGTCCTGGTACCCATAACCTCTGAAAGGAAAACTTACTAAAACAAAGAAAAAGAAGAAAAAAAATTAATCTTCCAACAACATTCAGTTCGTTGTTTTTGTGACGACAGATACATATTTTTATAACTGGCTTTTATAACTATTTACAAAACATTACATGATCCTTCCAAAATGATGATTACTTTCTGAGAATTAGGGAATAAGCTTGTAGTGTCATTGTACTTTTGTGACTGTTGTGAAATCACAATGAATAGCCTGATCCTGACTATTGCACCAATCCATTACTTCAATTTCATTTCCCATGAGGCAATAGTAATCTCTCCATGATCATGCTCCCATGGCTGTTAGTCACATGATTTTATTGCCACATGACTATGTTTTCTTTTTTATTTCAGCTGTGCTACGCCCTGATGTGTTATACTATATGTGGTAAGGGATGGCAACCTGAGTATTTAACATTATAAAAGCTCCTGCAGAGCTCCTTAACTAGTGTAGAATAACTGGGGGCAATGAATGCAGCTGGAATAGAACAACAAAGTTCATCCATTCATTATGCATAGAGTTTAACCTCTTTAGGCGTGTGGGGCAGCTGGAGCCAATCCCAGCTGACTCTAGGCAAGAGGCAGGGTATACCCTAAACAGCTTTGCCAGTCCATTGCAGGAACAGCATTGATGAACAACCATTCTCTCTCACATTCATATCTAGGGGCATTTCAGAACAGCCAGTTAGCCTAATGTGCATGTCTTTGGACTGTGAGAGGAAACTGGGGCAACATGCATACTTCCCACAGAAATGCCCTTTCCAACCACGGGGCTCAAACCCAGGATCTTCTTGTTGTAAGGTGAAAGTGCTAACCACTGCACCACGATGAAGTTTTGTCATGGAATGCAGACAGTGTTAATGGCACACTTTCTTTTTTTTTGACCTGGCACTCAACTTAACAGACTTAAAAGGAAGATATGTGATATCAAAAAAATCGCTTTTTTTATTTTTTCTAGTGTGCTTTCATCCAATATTTTTTGAACACCAGACTTTATAGAGGGAAAGGATTGAAAATTGCAGCCAGTTGTACTAAGAATCCTTGTTAAAAGTTGAAAATAGCCGATTTTTTTTTTTTGGATCATTATTAAAACATTTTAATGCTAAGGATAATTTAGACATGTCTAGTCTCAGTCTACAAATTCTTCCACAAGTTCCTGGAATGATTCTGTCAGGCAATTTCTGTCAAAATCCAGATGTCAGACTTTGGCACATAAATGACATTTTCTCTGAAGTTTTGCAAGATTGAGATGATTTAGGTAAGATACAGAACTTTTGCAGTGGAGTGTATAATAGTTGGAATGACATCATTACATGCTTATGACATACGGCAACTGCAACCATGAAAGGATAATAGGAACAACACGCTCAAAAGAACCATTAATAACATGATGTAGCGTGTTTGTAATCGAATTCTTCACCTTTATGGCAAGGCTTAGATACCTGCCAAAGTTAATATGCTTGTGAGGAATGTGTTTTTATATACTAGTAAACTTTGTTGTATTAATGTTTGGGTAAAAATTGACCCTAAAGAAAGGAGCAAAGAGCAAAAACACAGTAATTTGTTTTATTTTTAGGAATTATGGAAAGCACATCGAGACCCTAATCTTTTCTTCCTCTACCCTATAATGCCAAATGAGGTATCTTGTTGCGCCTTTCAGTGAGAGATCGATGTCAGGTTTTGCAGATATGCATCCCTGTTCATTGCAGATGTTAGACATCTTGGCTGACAGCTTTACCTCAGTGTTGACTCTGATAGTGCCCAGTGCCTTGCTTGCACAACTGTCAGGGTGCAAATTTAGTTTGCATGGAGAAGTTTTCCCGTTATGCACTTTCCCTTCTTCACTAACAGCTGGGATATTTGTCTTTTCTTACGTGCTTTCAAACTTTTGGCATCCTTGTGTTTTTTCTGCCAAGCTTTAGTCAATCAAATAGCCTGAGTGCAAATAAGCATAAATCTAAATCCAGATATAATTCTTCACATGGAGCTTTTTAACCACCTCTTCTAAAAGTTGACTAAGTGATATATTAAACATTTATCCAAAATAGGTTGTCACACCTACAATTGTGTCTGAGTGCAAATTCAGTCAGAAATCTTTGACTTGCCAATTTTTTAAATGGTCACATTCCTCATCACTGCTTCATCTATAAACATTGATATCGCTCTATCTATGAGTTTGCTGCAGGTGTTGGGCACAGAACCAGTGCATTTCTGCCTTAGATTGCAAATGTTTGTAAATGGTTTGTGTTCCACCAGCACTCCCATGTGCAATTACTTACTCTTGTGACCTCAACAGAACCCCCTTTCATGCCTACAGGGGAAGGTAGGAGATAGCCAGACCTGGAGTAACCATGGATTTAATGGATTTGGATTTTGGAATATCTCCAGTAATACTGTTAAAGATGCTTTAGACGTAAAAGCCCAGGGCGAATAGTGTTCCTGGGTGGCTTCATTCATGTCAAGACATAATCCTTGGGTTTTACTCTATAAAAAGAAAGGGTAATCAAGACCCACCCCTTGACCTGTTAATGCTTGGCTCTTGAAGCTTAAAGATCAAGATAGTCATGCCCATAGGCACTGACCTATCAAAATGAATGACTGTTGGCAGAAAGTGACATCAAACTGAACTCTGAAGACTATACTAGCATTGAAATGTCAACTAGTCATAACATTAATTACTGAAATTCTATTAAAAGTTATTTTAATGAGTAACATATAGGGAACATTGCTTTGCTAATATAGGATCATATTCGTAGTTGAGGTAAGCATGGATTCAGAGGATTTAATTTAATTGTGCACACTGGGATTCAAACTACAGATGTATTTACAGAATTAAGCTGTAGCCAGAAGCTGTGCAAGACCTATAAATATTGTAATAATATGTAAAAATGCATAACAGTCATCTATATCTTTATAAATACTGCCAAGCTGTTGGACATAAGTCACTTAGTTCTGTCAGCATCTCAAAATACAACCTATTAAGCGTAATTGGAGAATATTGGTAAAATTACAGATGGTAAAGCTTGGGGTTGGAAATTTTTTAGCTGGATACACACACTGTTATATTGGGTGAAATGGCCTTTACTCCCTGACAGCAATCAATAATTTATGAGATCTGAAAATAATCCATAATTTTTGGCTACTGTAATACTGTAAAAACGCCAACCAATCACTACCTTAAAGGTTTGCTGGAAAATATCCAATCAAAAGCTCCCATGTCTCTCTGCTAGTGCATGACTTTACTATGCACAAACCAGCTGTCAGAGTGGAACTCGAGCAAGTGGAAGGACGGAGGGACCTACGAGAGCAGACGAGAGTCAGAGCCCTGATGAGATGCTGCTTTCAAATTGTGCTAGCCTTCCAGATTACCATCCCCAGCTGTAATCAGGCTGTGTAATAAATAAAGCAAGAATTATTCATTCATTTGTTGAACTGTTTAATCCTACTAGAGTCAAAGGGAGGATGGAGCCTATCTCAGCCAACTTTGGACGAAGTAATTAATACCATGAACAGTCTGCCAATCCATGCACACTTACACCTAGGGTCATTTTGAACCAGCCATTTAATCCAATGTGTATGTATTTGGACTGGGGAAGGAAACAGGATCACTAGGAGGAAACCCATGCAAGCAAGGGGAGAATATGTAAACTTCACACAGAAAAGTGCTCGCCAAGCCTGGGACTTGCTGTGAGGTGGACATGCTAACTACTACACCACCATGCCAATCTAAAGCAAGAATTACCTTTACTTAAATAAATAAATTATCATTCTGATAAATGAAACGTAACTTCAAGAGGTGTACATGTTCATCAAACAGCTATATTGCCAAGAGTGCAACAAAAGTCATTATATACATTATTAATTAATTTTCAAAGTGTATCTCACTTAAACACTTAATAAACACATCGCACTTTGGAACATAGCTATTGGGGATGGACTTATTCCAGATGGTTTACTGACCATCTGCATCACATCTACTTGATTAGTGCTGTCTTATGCAGCAGACTGTAGAATTGAAATGGGACAGTATGAGAGTTGTTTAGGTAGACTCCCCCTATCAGCAGTCTTGGGAGGAAAAACACAGTTTATTCCATGCTACCTTTATAAACATGTCATTGTGTCCCATCGATCATCAGCTTATCATCACAGTCAGAAAAGGTCGGTTCGGTCAATTCCTCAGTGCATTCTAGTCATTGTTTTTCATTTTCTCTTTCACAGTTGTCACTTTTGCAGTTTTGGTTTTCCCTTGTAAAGCATGGAAGTAGATATCAGCTTGGTGAAGATGATAGGACCCTGTAAGTCTCTGCCAAATAGAACCAAGCCATTTATTCTTTCTTTAATACTGAAGATGACCTCAACCAACTGGTTGCAACTCCTTTCCTTTGGGTTTGACTGGAGTTGTTGGTCTAATACTGCCTCAAAGGTTAGTTAGTTAGTTAGTTAGTTAGTTAGTTAGTTAGTTAGTTAGTTAGTTAATTAATTAATTAATTAGATAAATAAATAAATTTTAAAAAATTAAAAAAAAAAACAAAAAAAAAAAGGACAACAACAAAAAAACATTCCATACATCATCTTAAAATAAATAGACAATCCAGTTTGGTTTAAGACAGTTGCATGATGGGTTGAAATTCACATCCTTTGATCGGAAGAGATGAGCTGCCTATTATTTCTGATAACATGATCCATGTGGAAGCAGATGTGTTTGTACAGGGAAACAAGAAAATTTCCTATGTTTATTGGACAGATTTGCTAATGGGAAAATGTGAGGAAAAGGGTAGGAAGGGATCCAAGAGTGAGTTTATCAGTAAGATGGAATGTATGAAATGTGGAATATTTACATGTGATGACCTTGAAGTTGTGGAATATACACAGAATATTAGGGACTATTTTAAAATAATGATGTGGAGGGTTTTTATTTTCATGTGATCTGCAATGCATGATCCAATTCATAAAGTATCATAAATCTATAATAGGAGAATTAGACGTACTGTTTGTCAGAAGGTTTGTGCACACTTATTCATAAGACTAATAAATGTTTTTTGAGCATCCCTCTCCAAATTTAGTCCTCCTTTTTTATAACAACCCCCACTCTAATAAGAAGGCTTTCCACTAGATTTTGGAACATTTGTAAGGATATACTAATTTAGCCAAATGTGAATTTGGGAGGGTTGTGCCCTCTGTATTAAAAGTAAGGAAAATACAGAGTTCCAAGAATGTATACAGTGAAAAGTATGCAATTAATTATAATTTTTTAAATAGCATCTTATGACATAAAATTTACCAAGTTTAAAGTAGGGTGGATTGGTGAGAACAAGCAGGCAATAAAACACGGGTCTCTGTTGGGTTCTTGGTAAAAGCTCTTTTTGCTAAGTCTAAGTGTTGTAATGGATAGACTTGACAAATCCCAATTAGAAAATTGATTTGTACTTGTCAGAGGGCAATTGCCATGTCATACTTAAGGAACTATTAAAGTTCCATTAAAGAGTCATACTCTTGGGCCTTAAAGAATCACATTGTGAAGAATAATACTTTGTTCAAACCAGTATCAGTGTTCGAAATAAGTGGGTTTCGTATTTATGTGTATTACTTATATATTGCACTGTATCAGGAAATCTTACTATATAGTAAAACTAACATTGCTGGGAATATATTGTCTCGATACAGTGAAACATACACTTGGCTAAACATGAACCTGGGTAATTTTTCCATTTCTCTTTTCTTTCATTGTTTACACTTCAGTTTTTTAATACAATACTAAAAAGCTAGCATATTTTAGCGAAGCATGTTATTTTAAACAGGAAGCGAAGCTAGACAGTGCTATAAAATGTTAGCCCACCTGGGTTAAACATTCTGCTTTAAACAGACAATTGAAAACATTCATCCATTAGTGGTCCACAACAATGGCCTTTTCATGGTTTGTTGTTATGTTCACCAGTGTGTTCATGTCTCTTAACATGGCCATAGTAAACTTTAAACATAGTAAACCTACCAATTACTCAGACTCCACTGTTTGCATTATGCATTTATGTGATTCCTTTAGTTGGCTTGGGAATTCCCTCTGCATGAGGCTGGAATGCAAATGTCTGTCATGAAGCCCTTAGTAGCCCCTGAAGAGGATACTTCATCACTGGCACTCTGCACTTCTCCCTCAGCCAGTTAATCTCAATCAGCAAGTAGTGAGCCATGGTGACAAGTCATGCTGTTTTCAAAGGCCCTGAGATGTGAAGAGGGGATTTCTTTCAAATAATTGAAACGTAAAAAAAAAACTTTCCAGGGATAAAGTAGACCGCCGAATTGCACTTTTAATATGGAAGGTATTAATCACTGTACAGGACACTGGCTTAGGAGGAAGAAATAATGAAAAAGAGCTGTTGAAAACAAAGCATTTCCAAAGCAAGATCTGGATTTTTAATTGTCCTGTCTGCCAAGTTAACATCAGACACCAAAATAAATTACAGTAACTGTAGTATGTCAAAGCCAATGACAGTAGGGACTGAAGAAATAATGTCAGGCATGAGGGAGCAAACAATAAATTTATTAGCTAGACCACCAGGCAAGTGAAAGCTCAATTGTGCCTAGCCAATCTATTTTTGCCTGGCCAGAAACTGTCAAAATGTAGTATAAAAGTAAGGGTTAATGTATATAGTAAGCCGTACATTATCACAAAATGAACCCTGACAGAGTGATTGAGAACCAGATGTACAGTGCAGTGGTCTTGAATCACTCTGAAGGGGTTTATTTTTTAATAATGTGGCTCATTGTAATAACCAACTTACAATAGCTAACAGCCTTGCAATGGCCTGGCGAGCTGTACAGGGTGTACTCTGCCATCACCCAGAGTCGGCTGAGGTGGGCGCTAGCCTCCCCGCAACCCTATTTAGGATTAAGCGGTTCAGAGAATAAATTATTAAATAACTAACCTGCTTATTAAATAAATGAATAATTTATATTATTATTATTATTATATTATATATAGATTCTCAAATTATTTAATTTGCTCATGCCATAGTATGGTATAACACAGTCTGTTATATTTAAGAAATAACATAAATCTGAATTCTATGATTGCAATAATTCATTTGGCAAACATGGAATATCAAGAATATTTGAGTACACCAGTCAGAAACAAATATTTTGAATGAATAATAGTGTCCATTATTCGGAGACTGTGATCCAATCAGAAATACTAAAATAGCATGGGCTAGGTAACTAGTTAAGTGCATTAATACAGATAAGGGAAATAAGCCACAATATGAATTACTATTTGTTGCTGAAAAAGTTTTTCACCAACTGTTCGGTGAACATTTTGTTTATGAATGGCATTGTTGTCTGAATCTCAAAGGAAAAATAGTATTATTTGAATCTAGATAGTGTGTATATCAGCTTTTAACTTTACTTACAATATATATGACTTGATTTTGGTAGTATTTTCTGATACCTTTATGTTCCTGGTTTGTCAAAGATCACTTGCCATGCATGAAAATTAATCCAGGTAGTTTAACTCTACTACCAGGAACCAGATCACGATTCAGCCGATGTGTAGTGCAGCAGGTGAAACTATGTGCACCATACTACTACGAAGCATGTATTACAGATATAACTTTTGTTTTGCATGTCATTAGCAACTCTTTAGTTGTTCAGTCTGGACTTGTCCCCAGGCTCCTGATATCCATTTCTGGAATGTGACTCAAAAGACTTTTTCATGATCATGTACAAATGATCTGTTAAGTATGTTTTTACATGCATATTTTATAGAATTTGTACAACCTCTGTCAGTTCACCATAAAAACCAGAGTCAAAAATGCTCAGAGTGTAAAGTATCACCTTCCAACGTGGATAAGAATTGTTAAAAAAATCACACTCCAATATGCCTAAACCATCCACAGACCATACAGGGACTGCTATTAGACAAAACACCATGTCAGCGTGTAAGCAGGCGTTTCCCTCAGTGCTCTCTGGCTGTCTGTTGGACACGGTGCACATGTCAGCTGGTGATGTGCAGGGTTAATTGGCACTGATTGGCCGGGGTCATTTTCTGCCTTGTTAAATGTCTTCTCCCCAGGGGGAGAGGACGTAGTGAGGCATGCTTAAGCTATGAGAGAGAGCGTGCATGCATGTGTTCTGTTTGTGTAACCTGCACCAGGCCGAGTAACTGCTTCCACAGTTGCCAGCTGGGACAACATGCACGTATTTCCACATGGGTATTGGAAGGCCTAATTTGTGAAAGTGGTGGTGATTGACATATTTACTTTTGGTGTCTTTTAAATTACCAATAGCCGTTCATTAACCCCAACAGTGCGATATTTGATTGACACAGAGTCCAAATGTACCAATGGTCTGCATTGATTCTAAAATGTTTTTCTTGTGTACGTGTATTTGTAAGCAACAGTATAGAAAGTAATAACTGTGGACCTATAATTTGACAAACATTCAGATCTGTGTGAGGTTGCCATGAATACACTGTAAATAAGGCAACTATATAATTTAAGCCATGGCTTTCACAGATGTTTTTCACAATTATAGATTGTAGTCCTTGTGAAGAATTACAATAGTAATTCAACTCACAAGATTATTGAATTATTCAGAGTTAGACAAATAATAATAATATCCCACCAGGTAAACAGTTAAATAGATGTATGACAGTTTTCCCAGCCAAATGTTTGTTGCCTGGGCAGGATGTCTCACTAACTTAACTAAGATATGACAACTATTGTAATTTACCTCAGAAGAATATCAAATTAATTGTGTGTATTCATTCAGGCTGCAGAAAATAAGCAATCACTAAAATCCCAAGAGAGGTGACTTTAGGACCAAACCCCATGGTTTGTGGTGTAGAAGAATTTCTTTGTACTACAGAGAAATATATGATCTAAGAGCATGTTACATTTCTTCTGATCTGCCTCAAAGCAAGAAATTCCTGGGTTCGAGTCCCAGGCCTCGGTGAGGATCTTTCCATGGGAAGTATGAGTGCTCTTCCCATGCATGTATGGGTTTTCTCCGGATATTCCGGTTTGCTCCCACAGTCCGAAAACATGCACATTAAGCTAATTGGCTGTTCCAAATCGACCCGTGTAAGTGTGAATGGTTGTGTGTGTGTGTGTGTGTGTGTTGACCCTGCGATGGTTTGCCGAACTATTCAAGGTGTACCCCGCCTTCATCCAGTGTTGGCTAAGATAGGTTCCAGCCTCCCCACAACCCTAATAGGATTAAGCAGTTTGGCAAATCAGTGCGTGAGTGAGTGAGTGTTGGCAGAGTGATGGGAAAAAGTTGGTGACGGCTAAATTAGCAACTTCCTGAACTTGTCTGCTTGCACATGAAATACTGACACCCTGGACACAGAATCTGCTTGACCAGCCAGTGATTTGTCCACTGCTCTTATCTGTTTGGAGTTAAGAGTTTTGCTGACAAAGTGCCACAAGATCAAATGTTATCTTTTTCACTTTCTAACTTTGGGAAAGAAACATAAACCAGTGTTGGATGTTTGCTCGGTAGAGAGCCCACTTACAATGAATATTTTAAATGTCTGTTGGAGCAAACACACGCATTCACTGACCTTTCACTTGGCAACATCTGGCATATATAATGTCAGATCTTTGCTCTTGTATAATAGGACCTAACATTATGTCACATTATTTTATCTGAATGACGTGTTTATGCTAATACTACTAATAACATTAATACTGTTATGACATTAGTTACTATGTCATTAGTGGAGAAATTCCAATTTAAAAACTTACCTCTTCCGAGTCTTCGTACACACGTATGTGTTACACACGTAACTTAAGGACGAAGTTGAACTACTGATTATCTAATTAGATCCCAGCGTTAAACCTATTGGAAAGTTCCTGCCTATGCAAATGTAATGACTACTGTAATATAACTTTATTTAGTGCAATTTCCATGAGCTCTCAAATGTCTAGTAACAATAACGTGAACAATTTATAGCACATGCAAAAATTAATAACTTACTACAAACAGATACAGACAAACTCTCACAATTTCCTGCGGAATGAAAATCGGTGCGTCACAGTAGCTACCATGTTGCTCACACAAAAGGTAATAAGGGCAAATTAGACAAAAATACAGCAGAGTGATGTTGAGTCATCCTAGAAAAATTTGTGACCATAAACGCAGATGAGGATCTCAACATTGAACATAACTTCGAAAACTAGAACAACAGGTTTAGTAAACCAAAAGACTGTTTTCTATAATCGTGAAGTGCGAAAATTAGTTTACTGCTGGTATACCACAAATTTCAATTCAATTATGTATATTATTTCCAGACCTAGGACTACGGCTTTATATGTCAATCTTAAGACATTTATAATAAATATAGAAGATTTGGTGTAACATGAGTACACATCAGTCTTACTATTTTCACTGGGTCACTTTTTATTGAATATTACAGTCCATTCTCTATCTCATTTCATTCCTCAGAGCTACACTCAGGGAACACTTCAGCCAGGTACTGGTACAGCGATGCAGGCCTTAATGGGTATTATGAAGTTCTGCTGTTGGATGAGGATCGTGGCTGGCTGCTGGCTGGAGGAAGAGACAACGTCTACATGCTCAACTCTGAGACTCTGAACCAGATTACTCATAAGGTTCTCTTCTCCCACCACCTCCATTTCACTCCAGCTTCTTTCACTACTACGTTATGATTACACCATCACGGCACATACTTCATTAGTCATATAATGAAAAGAACGAAGAAACGGTTGGTTAGAGTTGCTTGATGATACTGCATGCTTTTGCACACTGTAATGTCAACAGGTCAAAGTGAGTAATCCTGTCGATACACGCGTAGAGATTTCTACGATAGTAACTCTATGACCTTTACTTAATGGTGCCAACATTTTCCCAATTTATCATGAGCATTACGATGGCTCATGAGGCAGAAATTGCTTTCATGCTTGTAACAAATGAAGTTACCATTTCGCTTGACTGATAGAGTGGTATGAAGTTGGAAAATGCGATAGTGAGTACCATGTGTGACCTTCGAATATACAGTCTGCAAAATGGCAGCAGTTCTTGTGGGTCACTACCTGGTAACAATTTGATGCACAAAAATTGCTTAATTTGTGATGGATGTGTTACAACTAGACCTGTTGGAGTATAGAGCAGAACTCAGCAATCAATATGGTATAAATTTTTTGCTTACACTCAGTTAAAATTTTTCATATTTGCACTGTTTAATGCTTGGATTGAGGTTTGATTATAGGAATGGTTGATCAAACTGTCAGTATTTTTTTTTTGATCAGCCAAGACAATTTGTTGTTTTGCACCTCTGGTATTGCATTGAAGCATGTGGATGACTAATAAAGCATGTAAAAAAAAAGCAAATACCATGTAACAACCATGTCTTGATTAATTGATTTTATTTATGTTAATGGGGAAATTCTAGTTTTGCAGTGAGTTAAGCACATTCCCCATACTGTATCATGCATCGCCTTGTATTGTCATTGTATTATAATTTTAGGTTTTATTTAGTCCCTTTAGGATTCCACAGTCCTTCTATCGTTGTTTTGCACGATGCCCATCCTTCCGTCCATCTGTGCACCTGTCCATTTATCAGTCCAGAGATGCATTCCGTGCACTAACTCAAAAACACCACTACCAATCATCACCATTTTTGGTGTGAATACTGGAGCTGGGTTACTTTACAACCGTTCTTTGTCACGGCCTGAAATCCACTATGGCCAAAACAGCTGCCATCTTTAATTTGCATTCTGTGCACTAGCTCAAAAACTACATTACTGATCATCAACTTTTTTAGTGTGGATGTTGGGACTGTGTAACTACACATGCCTATTGATTTTTGCCTCAGTCCAATATCCAATATGGCCACCACAGCTGCCATCTTTAATTTGCACTCTGTGCATTGGCTCAAAATGCCATTACGGATCATCACCATTTTTGGTGTCTCTTGAGACTGGGCTGACCTTTTGTAATGTGGCCCATGGGCTGAGGGGTATTTCCCTATTCTTTGTTATTGTGATTGTGATGAGAATGTTTTAAGGCATTGGAGTGAAATTACAGGATTAAATAAAGTCAGAAAAATAATTACATTCTGAGATCTTTCAAAGTATAAACAAGGAAGTGACATATGTTGACACATGTTGATATATGGCTCAGTGTTCGCCCAGGGAACTGCTATGATTGATTAAATTTGTGGTATAATACAGTGATTGATAAAATTGGTGAAAAGTTGTGGTGATTTGTTAAAATTACATGGTCATTTAGGATACCTGAGGATTGGACGAATTCACATAAATTGTTACGATCGCAGATCACAAATTTCTGGAGGAACTGGTAATTGGTACTATTGGTTTAAATTTTTTAGTGCAATTGGTTTACTATTATTGTTTTTATTTAATTTAATTTGCACATGCTACTATGGTAGAAGTTGCATAATAAATGTAAAAACTATAACAAAGTAGCTTTTATTCACATCTATTTATGAAAACATTTAACTGTATTTCCTTTAAGAAGGAATTATACCAATTATGCATTGTTTTTAATTTTCACTGCCAAGATGTTTTCACACTATTATTCATCTTTTTGGAATGATTCAATTGTTACAATGACAAAACAAATCTTAGGAAACCTTAATGGTACCTTAACGGGAAAAAAATACAAATGTCCTCCCTCTTTTCTATTTATAAATAGTTATTACTTTTACCACTTATATCGTATTCTTACTTTCAAAAAAAATCTGAAGAATAATCATTATAATGTTGATGTCTGGTTTTTTTAATGATTGACACTTGCGCGTAAACTTTTGTGTACATCTTTTTTTCCAATTTAAAAATTAAAACAAACTGTAATAATTTAATAAAAAATTATTAGTATGCATAACTTAAACATGTTATAAATTTCATTTATAAATATCCTAACTAAATGAAGGCAAATTTATTACATTACATACATCTCACTGGACAAACTGTGTTTAAAAAAAAAAGCCTTGGAAAAACAGTCTCTGTCCTATCCATTTTTAGATTCACTGGCCAGCTGGAAGGGAACATACTGAACGCTGCAAACATGCAGGGAAAAATCTGTTGGTAAGTAAACTTCAAAAAGGTTAAGAAAGTTCAACTTCCATCCAAAAAACCTTTTATTTTTAGTGGCATATATATATAGTAAGTTGGTGCTATACTCTCAGATACACACAAAGATTAATAAAGTCTTTTTTATTAGCCTTTGAAGTGAAAACGTTAATTAAAAACTTTGTAGGGAGTAAGTTCCCTGTCCATGCCTATGACTAGTCTCTCTTGCAACCACAGAAACATCAAAAGAGAGTATTGTGCATAGGATTTAAAGCTGTCACCAGTGGTTTACATCCATCTCAATCTGCAATAACTTATCTGTATCCAGGTTTTAATTTGTGATACTGTTTTATCTCCTCAGACTGACTGTGCAAATTTTGTGAGGCTCCTTCAGCCATTCAACAAAACGCATGTGTATGCTTGTGGAACTGGGGCGTACCACCCTAAGTGTACATACATTGACCTCGGCCACAATGTTGAGGTGAGAAAGTGACCCAAGAGACAATCTGACATTTTCCAGCTCCCGCTTTATCTTGCCTTTTTATATCTTACTGACAATTGTGTATCATTTTTGCCTTTATTGGTTTGTGACAGAGCCACAGGTGGCATGAATCAAACAACAGGACATTTAAGGGCTAAATTTAAGCATACTGCTTTTTCAGTAAGAACGCCAACAGGGATGAATAGCACCCTCAGTCACCTACTGAGAAGTATTGACCAAAGGACTCAGCTGACAATGAAAACACTATATAGAAAGGGTTAAGAGGGTGACATGGTTGTCTTTGTCGCCTAGGAACCTGCGCTAACACTGCTGAGTGGTGCTATTGAGTCCGGGAGAGGGAAATGCCCCTTTAGTCCACATGAGCCGTTTACTGCTCACCTCACCGGTAAGCATACTTCCAAATTGAGATTTCAGTGGAAGAATTTTTTGCAGTATTTGTATAAAGCTTGTATTTTTTTTTGTATGTGTTTGCTATGAAAGCAGAAAAGCCTATCAATGGAATTTAAAGTAGAACAATTAAATTAAAACCCATGTTAAAACATGTATATCTCCAGTTAAATTAAATAAAAGGCAGTTACATTTCTGTATATATACCAAAAATGCTTGCTGTTTACTTAATTACCTGCACAGTCATGAATTTATCTAACCAGCTAATAATGAGGCTGTGCCACAGTTCGGTGTGGGTATAAGGCATAAGCTGCCAAAAAAATTAAGCGTTAAAAACTAGAAAAATGTTACATGTTTAAACGTTAAATATTAGTATTAGCACGCTCTGATTGGCTAATCTACTCCAAGGATATCAGGTCATATTCTGTGACCCAAAATGTCACTACAATAAAAAATAGATAAATAAAAAAATAAAGGAAATGGTTGTGACTCCTATTAAACTTAAAGATAACGCTCATTCTAGACTGATTCAGTGAAAAGGCACAGTTGGAATGAAAGGAAGAGTCTTCCTTTGCCATTTAAAAACATAACTTCTTCTGAAAGAAAGAATAAAAGTGTCAGTAAACCCAAACATTATATTATATTTCAGTATATTTATGAACACACATTTATATATCTAGAGTACTCCTCTCATGTAAGATATATGATATATTTGACATGGGGATCTATTGCTTATAATCTGTGCACAGCTGGATGACTTGTGTGGGAAGCTCTCAACACTGTAAGAAATACTCAGTACTGTCCTTGGCCGATGCTGTCATGACCAATAATTTCATGGCTAATTGGTGGGATGAAAGCTGCTTGTGTTGTTCCACAGACAGGAAATGAAAGTTAGCCTTTTGATTTATAATTTTGTAATTTTTTTAAAACTACATTGCCCCATACTCCATCGGGAAAAAGGGGTACATAAACCATATGCTGCTTAATTAAAGACTGCTGCCTAGACTATGGACTTCTGTTATTATCATTCAATCGTCATTGAACTTTATACTGTTTAATTAAGACTGCTGCCTAGGCTACAGACTTCTGTTATTATCATTCAATCGTGCATTATAGGAGAATCTGGAAGAAGCCCAAATTCCTAATGATATAAGATGCTATAAATATAGATTAGTTTGATTAAAGATCCAGAATCCAAAGGCAGAGCAATTAAGTCTGAGTTCATGTATCATATGCTTTCAATTTTACATGTCTGTCTTTTCACTTCAGATGGAGAATTGTATGCAGGAACGTCGGTGGACTTCATGGGAAACAATGCAGCCATATTTCGTAGCTCAGTACACACAACCACTCAGCACTACATTCGCACAGAGGCTTATAATGACCACTGGCTCAATGGTAAGGTTCAGAAGCTAATAAGGCATGTCGTTAAATGGCCTTCAATTTTTTTTGAACAGGGGAAATTTCTACTTATCAAATCTGTCAGAGCGAACTGTATTTTTGAATACTATTTCAATTCATGTATGTATGTGTATTTATTTTAAAAGGCAAATAAATAACACGCATTCACACACAAATATAAAATATATAAAAATATGTACAATATATAACTTCTTAATGTAATTATCAATAATCAATGTTTTTTAAACCTTTTTGCTTTTGTGTTGACATATGTTGAATTATGTACACTTTATTTTTGCATGTACAGTACAGACCAAAAGTTTGGACACACCTTCTCATTCAGTGAGTTTCCTTTCTTTTTTTTGACTATGAAAATTGTAGATTCACACTGAAGGCATCAAAACTATTTATTAACACATGTGGAATTATATACTTGACAAAAAAGTGTAAAACAACTGAAAATATGTCTTATATTCTAGGTTCTTC
>JAQMYF010000023.1:8278391-8291044 GCA_030014195.1 Neosilurus mollespiculum | reverse complement strand
TCATGAAAAGAAAGGAAACTCATTGAATGAGAAGGTGTGTCCAAACTTTTGGTCTGTACTGTATGTATGTATGTATTTTCTAATTAAATATAAAATAAAATTTAAGATTTTCCCCCCCAACAGGTTCACTTGAAATCCGATCAGGCTGAACATAAAATAACACACTATTGCATATATAGTGCATTTTATGGACACTTCAAAGTAATCTTTATACCCAATGTTACAAGCAAATACCTTGAATTTAAAGTAATTGTACTACTTACTGAAGCAGCTAAATTAAAATATGCAACAACATTACTCCAGATGTATAAAGTTACATAGGGTAAGCATTTAAAATTTGAAAGTGTATACCATTTGGCATTTAACAAATAAAAGTGTATAATAATGTTAAAAATTTGGACACTGGGTCTGAGATCAGTATGGGATGAAAGAGTAATCAAAGAATTGTAGTGTGGACATGTTAGTCGTATGCATGAATCCAATCATTTGAAGACATCAAACTTTGTAATGTTTTATTAATGTATTATTTTTGCCTCAATAGAGCCAGAGTTTGTGGGGTCATACTCCATCCCAGACACACACAGCATAGATGATGACAAGGTCTATTTCTTCTTCAAGGAAACAGCTGTGGAGTCCAACCAGCTGGATAAGCGTATCTACAGCAGAGTGGCTAGAGTGTGCAAGGTGAGCTGACTGGCACTGGCTGTAATTGACTAATGAAAATGAAATGTAATCCAGAAGGGCTGAATGAAAGTGCCTTTTGTGCACATCAATATAAACTGGGCATGGAAATTATGTATAAGCCTGTGTAATACCATGCCTGGAGCTTTTGTGGTGTTATTTATTTTAGAAAAACTGAATAAGGTGTTTGATTGCAAGTAATAGTCCCACTCAGAGGTGGCAGTTTAATAAGTACACTTATCTAGCGGTTGTAATAAACTGGCATCTCCGTTTACGGTACTTTGTCCATACTAGTTCTTCAGTACTGTTGGCTGTATTTTATGTTTTTATACTTTATCACTGATGTGCCCTGTGTTAGTGTCTTAGTGCTTCCCTGCTCTTAGATCTTACCTTATATTCCGAAATAGTAGCTGATAAATAACATAAGGCATTACTCATAAACACTTAATATGCTCGTCTTTGCTTTGAGAGACTAAAAACAAATGCTTCTTTGTAGGCATTCCAGGCTGGTAAACCAATTTCACTTATAAATCATGCAAATGATTCCAGTCTTGTTTTGGGACATATGCCAACGCTTTGAAACCGAATCACGTGGAATTCTTTGTAACTTCTCACTCCTTGGAACTAAACACTGGAGCAGATGATCCATTCGTTTCTGCATATGTTCTGGGAGTGGCATCATATCAGTAGCTTCAAATCCTGCTGTCACAGCTTTTTCCACCCACATTTTGAACTTTCTCTCATCTTTGGTCTCATTCTACTAAATTACAATATGTGCTTTGCTTACAGAACTATAAAGCTGGAAGAAACTGAATAGCATTGCTTTGATCCTTAATACTGTAGAACTGAAGAAAAGAAGAGTGCACCTCCCGTATTTAGTTTTATATGTTAAATCTGAGTGGTATATATTAATATTTGGTTGCATTTCTGTAATACAAACTACTTATTAATCGAGTGCGAAGTTCATACAGAGATATTTCAGCCCACTGTATTTGGGCTGAAAGTGTGGTCAAAAATCATGGCCTATTAAAATTCACTTCAGGCACTGTTATTTGCCAGCTTCTGAGCAAGGAGTCTATATCCATGTCTCTGGGGGCTTTGGTAGTGTCATAACAGCACTTCGGATTCACCAGCGAATTACATTTCCCAGAGTGGGTGCCATTTATTGGGTTTTTTTATGCAATACAAATTTTAACAGGAAAAAGCTTCGAGTAGTGTGAGGCCACATTTCCTTCTCTGGGACTAAGAGGCACAGAGGCACAGAATGTGTCAGAAAAAGACAGATTACCAAATTACCAAAGGACATTCATTCAATAACATTTATTTTTATAATAGTATAGTTGTAATAAAAAAAGATGTGCCAGATATGTGGTATTATTTGAGTTCACTTAACACTTTTGTGATATGTGCTTGTTTTTATCTGTATAGTTGTGTCATAAATATTGAGACCAATTCACCATTTTAAACAGGTCAACTTTTACAACCCTATTAAATTTAATTTTCTGTTTTAAAGACCTTGTGTTTTCAAATGGTATTTTAAAGCTAGCACTGATTTATAGATATTTAAAATCATTTTAAAACACACTTACTCACACACACAAACACACTCTCACACACACACACACACACACACACACACATATAGATATATATGACCTAAAACTGTTCTGACCTAAAGCCAGTTTGATGAAGCACCAACTAAAAATTACAATAGTTGTTCTCATAATATATCAAACAACAAGATGGTATTGTGCATTTGTTTATCAGAATGATGTTGGTGGGAAGCGGAGTCTGATTAATCGCTGGAGTACCTTCTTAAAAGCCAGGCTGGTCTGCTCAGTCCCAGGGCTAGGAGGCATGGACACACACTTCGATGAGCTGGGTATGTACACGGCTAAGGAATTGTATATTCCGTAGTGCACTAAAAATAGTGATAAAAGGTTGGTTTATGCATGAAGGTAATATAAATTATATGCAATATTTACTTCCATTCAAACACATATACATTATGTTGGCATTCAAACACAGCTACAGAATTTTATGATTAAATACTTAAACTGGAGGTGGGGATTATTCCAAGGTTTGAGGTAAGTTGAGCTACTTTGAGCGTAAGGGACAGAATAGTAGGCAAAGATAAGTTATAAATGTTGGAGAGAATGGAGTAACAAATCATCTTGATGAATTGGGGATCACAGAATAAAATTGTGGAAACTTAATGCAAGTTGTGCAAGCTTAGATTAAGATCACTTTAATCCATTTCTAAAATATAAAATCATTGAAATTTAATATGTTGTTATATTATGATTAAAATACATAATTTTTGTATTTCTAGAGGATATATTTCTGTTGGAGACCAAAGATCCGCAAAATCCAGTAATATATGGAGTCTTCTCAACTTCAAGGTAACGTTGAAAGATGGAATTTCAATTTCATTTTGGAGATTTAACAAGTAAGGTAAAGTATGCGTATTACTGGGAGAAATCTAGTGTTATTCATGTAGCATTTATGGTTCGAGGATGGGGTATGGACAACTCTTGAACCGTTTAACTGCTGATCTTAACACACCTCAGTTTTTTTATGTGTATACAGAAATTTATAGAATGATTTAATATCCTGAGATTATTATTCTAATTAAAATTAACAATAATTTTAGGCTAAGTATCAAACTTCAGCTTGATCTTTTTGAATTTGATACTGGTGCAGTGTATGATCCCCAAAATTGTGATGGCTTAAAGGTCATTTATAGAAAAAGACATGCTTTGTATACTTAATTCCAGCGATCTTGGGGTATTTCCAGGTGGTTCTAAGTGTAATGGAGCTATTCATTATAATTGCTTACAAATGATTTAGATTACAAATCTGAATCATACATTGCTGAAAATGCTGGTGCTTGGAAATATGTACAAGAAATCTCAATGCTATGAGACTTTTAGGGAAAGATAACATGGTATAATTCCCTCTTGGCATCCCATAGATGTATGATAGGTCAATCCGTAATTATTTATTTAATTTGATTCAGTCACTTTATCCGGACACATTACATGGGAACCCCTACACCCTCAAAGACAACAGTCTGAGTTCAGCAATCTCCTTCTGACTCTTCCAAAACAATCCGCCTGGGTTCCCTTGAGAGGAGCGAGGTCTGCAGGCCATTCAGGAAGGGTCAGAGGTGATCAGGCTCAAGGGCGTGTGTTATTCTTACTCAGCTGCGGGCCAACATTCACTTCCCCTTCTTCTCTTCTTTCAAAAGCTCTGTCTTCCGAGGCTCAGCTGTATGCGTCTACTCAATGGCGTCCATCCGAGCCGCTTTCAATGGGCCCTTTGCCCACAATGAAGGCCCTGACTACCGCTGGGTGGAGTACAAAGGCAGGATCCCATATCCACGTCCAGGGACGGTGAGTCTGCTATAAGAAGTTTCTGTATATGTGTGAATGAGGATTTTGGAAAGAGCAGTGGTAATTGAACTGAAGGCATAACTATGGAAACAGTTGAAGGTTTTTGGTTGACAGTTGATGTCTTAGTCCAAATGAAGTTAAAGTAAGTAATGATGTGGGATGAATGAGTAATACTGACTCTATATTCATGATGTATACAGTTTAAAGCCCCAGCTGAGTTGAGCTTCATACACTAATCTAAACCCTGGTATGCAGTCACAATTCATGGTACTGTAACTTCCACCAGTGCTTAGGTTCCATGGCTTAGGTTCAATGTAAAGCACATTTTCCCTGCCAGCATAGCACACATACATACGTATATGGTCCATATGATTGCATAGGTTTCAGTCCCAATCCTGCTGGCCATCAATCCTCACTTGGCTTTGCTTGCATGGGGTAATTATTTAAAAAATGGTAGGTGCCTTCAGGGTCATGCTTTAGCATAAAGTACTAGAGGTGTGTGCTGTTAGTGCATATGCTTCTCTACAGGAAGATATTTTTTTGGCAAGGGTGTTTGCTCTTTGGATATGCTTGACTAATTAGTAGAACCAACATCATAAAGCAACAATGAAAGCCTTTTAGATTTAGATGCTTTCACGGTTCTGCATAAACTCACAATTCATTTCCTGAAAAGGAAAAATATGCAGAATATATATTTCCCAGACACTTTCCATATGCTGCAATGGCCTGGCGAGCTGTCCATGTTGTACCCCGCCCTCGCCCAGAGTCGGCTGAGATGCCAGCCTCCCCACAACCCTAATTAGGAGTTAAGTGGTTCAGAAAATGAATGAATGAGCACTTTCCATATGGGCATCTATGATATTCCATGATTTCAGTTTTTCATGATTAATACCAGCTAGCAGTCGGTGTATGAGTAAATATTACAATGGTTAGCTATGAGAACACAGAGGAACAATCTAACAATGTGAGGGCAGTGTAGCCTATTATGTGCAAAAAATATACACTCCAAGATTGCCTGATTTTTAGTAATGATTGTCTCTCACCTGACCTCAGAGCAATGGTTTGACCCATGGGCTTCCCGACTGTGATTTCTTGATGAGAAATGTGCTACACGCATAATAGGCTAATTTAATAACAATATAAATATGTGAGGTTATATGAGAACATATAAAATAAATTGGTTTATAAAATGCAAATCTTAATATTACCTCTGCCAAGAAACTTATGTTTTACCCTTGGTTGTGAAATTTTAAAGGATTCTTGAACATTGGGAGATGAGTTTTGCTCCTTGAGTGTGTTTGTATTTACATGGATTTAGACTACCCATTATAATGATATCAATTTGCATGTCGTAGTAACATTAGCTGACAACAAATTAAGCTGGGTAAAACAATGAAATACTTTAAAGTAGTTTAATTTAATGAAATACTAAGAGCAGAGGAAAGTTCAGTGTTAATTAAGTGGTAATATTGTAACCTGGAGTAGGATATATGTATAATATCGATTAATATGCTGTCCCCAAATTTTGAGACATTTACAAAGCATTAAAATGTAAACCAATTAGCTGGCTAATTTATAGTATGTAGTATCTTACAGTTAAGGGAGGTAATATTGCCACACCACAGCCTAAAAATAGAAACAATTTAGAATATTCAAAAGTTACTGGCATAAATGTAAAACTATCAAAAAGTCTTTGGCTGCATCGGAATATGCATTCTTCTATACCATTAGTATGCCACAAGCAGTACATTAATCCACATGGTTGACATGCTACAAATAGGCACATAGATACACATGTTCAAATTCTCAGTATGCATTTACTACTGTTTTTCAAAACTTACCCAGATGTCCTACTAAATCCACAGTATGTGCAACTAACACACTGTGCTACACTATGGTATGTCATAACTCAGCTGGAGCTTCTGAATTAACATAGAAGAATTCCCCCAGGTATGATAAATGAAAGAAAATAACAAACCAAAGAAAGCCATTCATGGGGAGGCCTACAAATGTATAGTAGACAAAAAAAAATAAAGTTAATCTGTGTATTGTCTTTTAGAATGAGGCACCTAAATCAACTTGCTTTTGTGCAAGCTTACAAGCATTACGTTACAGCTAATGCTATAAACATATGGGTCATAGGACAGGTAAGAAGGGAGTGGACTATGCCTGAGTTGTACATGCTGAATACTCATCTTTGTTGATTGAAAAATCAACTGACTTGGTCAGTTGAAATTGACCTTTGGCATTATTAAAAAAGCTGTTTAATGCTGGTTACAGCATTAAACATTTAGGTCTAATTTAGGTCTAAACTATTAGGTCTCCCCAGTACATAATACACTTTCCCTTCATGTTCCCTCAGTGTCCAAGTGAGACATACGACCCGTTGCACAAGTCTACCCGTGATTTCCCAGACGAGGTCATGAGCTTCATGAGAGGGCACCAACTGATGTGGGAACCAGTTGTGCCAATTCACCGACGGCCACTTTTTACACACATTAACGCCCCATACAGGCTAAAGAAGTTGGTTGTGGATAAAGTGGAAGCCGAAGATGGCCAGTACAACGTTCTGCATTTGGGTACAGGTATGTTGGAGAAATGGTCAGAGTTATTTCATCCAATTAGAATCTTTGAGGCTTTAGTCCCTTATAGTGTCATTCTGTTATCACTTTTTAACAAAATTCAGGACATAATAATTCTTTAATTTACTTTTGGAATAGCAAGAAGACCAGCCGGTTAACTTTAAACCAAGCCTTCTGCTAATATTTAATCCATTTTCTACTCAGAGGATGACAGAACAACCTACCAGTTTCTTGATCATCTTTGTGGATTTTGCTTGGTATCTTGTTTAATTATCTTAAAGTTTAATCTTAAGGAATCTTAAGGAAAGTTTTTACAAAATTTGCAGTTAATCCAAATGTGGTCAGTCATCCAAGAGTTGGTGGCGTTTTCTGAGTTATGGGTTGCAATAACTAGGGTAATGTACTAGTTAATGTCTAATGGAGGTCAGTCTTACCTCTACTTTGGTGTTGGTCGCTTAATTTTTGGTAATAAATAAATAAATAAATAATCTAATGTAGCTTCTAAAAAATTTATAATGCTAAGACTGAGAACCTGCAAGCAAGCAAGACGACTCTTAAACCAGTAAACAGATTGATTGCATTAATACAAACTCCCACTGTTGTAAATAACTGATTTGTTCTGCCGAATCCACTCAACCAAAACAATGTCTGACATTTTCTCTTTATAGAGTCCTGATACTGAGGTTACGCAAACTGCTCTTGCCTTATATGCTGAGTCTGTAAACTTTGCCATGTGTATGTGAATCATTCAAGATAAATGCTCTGGGAGCATCTATGTGCAGAGAGCATTCTTCGACACTAAACCCATCCGAGTCTCCCGACAGCTTGTAAAGACAGCAGAGTCACAGCTGTTAGCCATCCGGGAGTTACGTTAATCCTCATTTAAGCTCTGTGTCACCCTATTATATTTACCTCTGCTCAGTCAAGGGGTGATGGCGTAATCGCACAGCGTGGGATGCATGTACAAACACTTAAATTAGTGTAAGAGAGAAGAGGAGGAGATTAAAACTAAAGATTAAGAAATACTGAATGCTGATGTGACTGCAGGTGTATCAGATACTGAATTGCATGATGTAAACAAACCAGTATCATGTATGATATAATCTATTATTATAAGAATTTTGTCCTGGAAAATATTGTAAAAAAAAAAATGTAAAAAAGGTTTAAAAAACAAGAACATTTGTTTTGATTTAATATTTGACATTTGCTTGTATAGCACAATTCTTATGTTACAATATATGTTGCAAAATACACGTCTTTATCCCTATTATTACATTAAACAAAGCAACGTTTATGGGAATAGGGTCATAAAATATCTTTCATGCTTGTAAATTATTCTTTGGTTGATGAGGATTTTTATATAATTGATTAAAATTACTTTTTTTAGTTCCAGATTTAGAAATACAAGTAGTAAAGCAAATAAGAAAAATGTGTTTTAACCTGTCTTTGTTTCTTTGTTAGTTCATCTGTTTGTGTGTGGAATCTACCTCAAAAAGTTACGTGTGGATTTTGAAATAAATTTCTAAAGTGAAAACAAAAACCATAAATTTTTTGAGGTGATTCAGAAATTCTGAAAAATGTCCATTGTTTAACATGGTGCAAAATGTTTTGCAGATGCCCATGAGTGGGAGACGTTTCATTATAACTATGCCAAGTTATAAAAACCTGCACATTTTTCATGTTAATCAATGCAATTTTTGCCTGGCAGAGGTACCTTGCACTCTATGAGTGCCTCTTTAATAATAAACTTCTAATAAAAACTTTTTCCATTGGTTTGTTAGTTAAAAAAAGAATATTACAAATAATCGTTATTTTTACTATTAAAGTTAAATTATGAGGTGTGATATAGTACATCATTTATGATTTCAAAATTTGTATTTTTTTTTTTTTTTTTCATTATAGATAACGGCAAGGTTCTGAAGGTGGTGTCCATTCCCAAGGAGAACTGGGAAACTGAGGAAATCATACTGGAAGAACTGAGTGTGTTTCAGGTAATCCCATTTTGTCATGCTCACTACACTTAATCTTTATTCTTTTCATCCAATGTCTTCATTCCATCTGTGGACCTGTGACATAATATTTAGCTGTAGGCTCTGTCTGATCAGTCTTCCTCTGAGAGTTTAGCTTCCCAAACTGAAATAACATTTTGTAAGGAAAAACCGACCTGTGTGTTTCCCAGGGCCTTTAGGGCGTACTGACCAAATCCAGTCAATAGAAGAAAAGAGTGAAGAAGTAGGCAGAAACAACAAATGACTAAAGGGGATCATCTTTGTTTACTTAGCAAATGAAAAGTGGAGAACATTTATTGAAGGCTGTAGACAGCTTGGAACATGTTAGTTTCCCCCAGGGACAAACAAGGGGAAGTAAACGGAGACTAATTTTTTTTCTACAACCTCGAGTTCCTGGGTTAATAAGAGATGCCAAGGAAAGGTGAAATAAACTGGATGAGTCAAAGACTTCTCACAAAACCAAGGTTAAAGTTCCCAAAACGCATTGGATTACACATGCGATAAAAGAGAATATGTTAGAAATTATGTCACGTAAAACCGAAACCTTTTTAGATGGGTAGAGTTTGCTTTGGTCTGAGTTTGAGTTTCACTTTAATTACAGCTGAAGTGAAATAAATAAACTTGAAACACACAATTTTTAAAGTTCTAGTCACATAAAATTAATTGATTTGGAAAAGCAACTATTAGTAATTAATTTATGACTGTGAACAAGGCAATAAAAAGTGGTTATGGTGTTGCACTATATTAGCTATCACTGCACTGTTTTATAAAAATTGTTATCCCAAGTGGATAATGCTTAAATCAAAGTGGTGGACACTCAGGTTGGCATGGTCACCTGGAGCAAGAGGTGCAATCACTTCATGCTTTAAAATCGAAAAATGAACCATAAAAATTTTATTTTAGTTTGCTTTTTTACATTTTAATTTTAGTTTTCTTTGTTCCTGTGGAGTATATACTAAAACAATTCGGTGATCCCGTGCATGAACCTAATAACCTACATGCTCACAAATTTTTAGTTTGATATGTCTGACAAAGCATTGAAATTCTCCTCAGTGTAATTTTCTGAGTAGGAGGCATATGTATAAAGCCATCATAATCCTGGTTGACTGATGATTACAGATTATTGTTTTCCGATTCAAGTTTCTTTTTTCTAAATCTGTGGGTTATCAGGTTCATTCATGGGGCCACAGAATTATGCACCTCAGGCTTGGTGGATGTTGCTACATTGAATAGTCCCCTTGATGTTCCATTTCTGGGATTATTCAGCGACGTCCACCTTGTTTTATCTATCTATCTCTCTATCTAATTATTTATCTATTTATTATTCTTTTCTATTTCTTTTTTATTTATCTTTTCTTTATGTTTCTTCTGGGCTGTTTGTCTTGTGTCTGCAAGTTGACTATTCCTAATTTAGAGAATCCCTGGCAAACGCATTTAAATGACATTTTTAACCAACTTCCCACGGACTAATATAAGAAGTGAATCAGTGTTTTAGAGAACAGTAAACCTTATTCTGTATGACATTCAGCTGACTCAGGATAGTGCTCTTTCAGGTTCCATCCTCAAAAAGCCATTTGTAAAAGAGAGAGTTGTTTTAAAAGTCAAGGACCATTTGTTGCCAGCGTAAGGAGGATAAATGAAGCAATGAGCCAGAAAAGCCTGCAACTTGCACAACAGCCCAAGAGCCCAAACCTTTTGTTCAGTGCCAAAAATGTGTGTCCTCCTTCACCTATTCTCTGATTTGGGGGGTGATTCATGTCACCATTTTAATACATACTGAAAACTTTTTTCCTTTTATCTCCTAGAGTCCTATCCTAAGCATGGCACTCTCCACCAAAAGGGTATGTAAAACTATTTTGTGGGTGGTCAATTTAGTGGTAGCATTTAAAAGTTTTTAATGACTTCCCTTATGGGAGATTAGTAACAGAAGCCGAAGCTTCAAGCCAGGTAATTTAGCTCCTTTTTATAGATTGTCTAATTTATGTTTCCCTAGATAACATTTGCTTTAACTATATACTGCAGTTATCATCTTTGTGGAATGTAGTCTTTATTTCTTCATGTTCATATACACTATATGGCCTTGGCTACATGGATAACTGGCTTTCACAACCATATCAACCATATGTGAGCCTTCCCCAAATTATTGGTACCCAAACTTGAAAGTATACAATTCTATGGGATGACTTTTGCTGGAGCATTAAAATTTCTAGGTGACTGTATTTGGGGTGGGGGTGTTGGTATTTTAAATTCTTCTCTCACGTTGCCCTCTGAAGGCAGACATTATTGGATTATGAATTAATGTATTTTATTAGATTACAATACAAACATAAAGTTGGACTTTATAACTACTGATGTTCTTAAAATAGAAAATTTCAAATAAAAGTCTGTGGGTTAACACTAATCGGGTTGAATGGTGGCATTGTGCTTAGTGGTCTGCCTCACAACAAGAAGGTCCTGGGTTCAAATCCCAGGCTCAGCGAGGGCGTTTGTTTATGGAGTTTGCATATTCTCCCTGTACTTGCTTGGGTTTCATCCAGGTACTCCGGCTTCATAGTCCAAAGACATTAAGCTAATGGGCTATTCCAAATTGTCCCTAGGTGTGAGTGTGAGTGTGTGGTTGTGTGTGTTGGCCCTGTGTTGGACTAACGGATTGTTTAGGGTGCACCCTGCCTTCACCCAGAGTTAGCTGACATAGCTCCCTGCAACCTTAATTCATCCACTATAACTTGATGCATAACTGTCATTTTGTGATTGTGATGAATTTAAAATTATTTATAAATAACTCACAGAACATCCAAATAGTGGTGAATAATGTTTATTATATAGTAGTCCAACCACAAAAGTCTACTGAGACACAACTAATATTATTAGACCACAATTTAAATTGTGAAACAATTGTGTCTCAAATTGAAAAACTGTGTAAAACTCTACAAAAGAAGGACCTATACCAGAAGGGATGTCAAGACATGTTATCAACTTGTTACACCTAAATTCTAATTGTTATTAATAAATTTTAAGGACGTGATCTCTGTAAGCACATATTTTTGCTATTTTTGAAACATCAAATGTTTCCGTTTGAAAAATTTATTATTGTTATTATTATTATTTTTAAAGAAGCGTATTGTTTTAATTTATTTTCATTATTATATACATTTTTTCCTTTTTAGCAAGCTCTATTTGTGAGCAGTGCAGATGCAGTGGTTCGGTTGCCCCTGCAGCGGTGTGAGTTGTATGGGAAGGTCTGTGCCGACTGCTGCCTGGCTCGGGATCCTTATTGCGCGTGGGACGGCACCACCTGCACCAACTACTTCCCCTCTAACAAGAGGTATCTTTCTCCTCGGTGCCCATAAGGAATCTATTTATGTACACCATGATGCAGTGTGTTGTATGCTGGTTCATGATGTTTACCTTATTATTTTTATTTCTGAACATGACCTCTTTGAACTCGCTTATTGAAACTGTGCCAGAGACAGATATATAGCTATGCCGTGCTCAGACGAATATCTATTGTTTATGAACAACTGTTTACTTCACTGCAAGGATGGAAAGCAGCCAGTTTTGTTATGAGGGATGTTAGATTTTGGTATGCTGCTGTTTTATATGGATAAGGTGCTCCAGGCGCAGCTGGATTCATGAGTAAGGAAATTATAAGGAAGTCTGTGCACCCAATAAAACAACTTGTCTGTTCTATGCCAGGAGTGTTAGTGGGCCCACCCCTAGCACGATCACCCACCCCTAGCATGAATCCTTTTTATTCATGCAAACATTTTACATTTTTGTTTTCTTATTTAATGTGCGTGTGTGTGTGTGTATGTGTGTATGTGTATATATATATATATATTGTATGTGAGAAAAAATAACAGTACTACAATTTCATCCCGACAAGCCTGTTTCGTGGTTGCCCACTCTTCAGGGGATTTAGCTCTACTTCGACGTATCGAGCACTGTTCTACGGAAAATCGACTCAAGATCTTATATATATATAT
>JAQMYF010000023.1:8234445-8246407 GCA_030014195.1 Neosilurus mollespiculum | reverse complement strand
GAAACTCATTGAATGAGAAGGTGTGTCCAAACTTTTGGTCTGTACTGTATATATATATATATATATATATATATATACACACACTGTTCACATACTTATGCACATACATGCACTTATATATTGTATATATATTGTATAAGTGTATATCTTGGGCTATATTTATTATATTTCTAATTTTATTTTTTTATTTAAATGAATTATTCTATTCTGTAGTATTCTATCCTTCAAATGTCCAATTTAGAGCTGAGAAAAATAACTTTAAATAGTATGACAGAACATCATAGAGACTAGTCAAATCAGCGACATCCACCAAGCCTTAGGCACATAATTGTTTTAGTATATACAACACTGGAACATCAGCCAAAAAAAAAAAAAAGTGATAAAAAACCCCTAAAAATATTTATTTATTTATTTAATTTAATTTAATTTAATTTTATTTATTTTTATTTTTTTATTTTATTTTATTTTATTTTATTTTATTTTATTTTAAATATTTTACCCGCAATAGATTCAGTTAGGTGAGCACTGTGCACTTAGACTGAGCCAAGCTACATGATTTCGAAGCTAAAGCTAATCCCACGCGGCCGGATCTTCGGGGTTTTTTTTTTAGACTTATTTTCCAAAATGCAATAAAATATTGAAAGGAACTATTTTATATGAAAAACATATATATTTTTTGAAAAGAAACTTTCAGCTTATTTTATTTTTCACCAAATGCAACTTTATCAGCAGGCATCAAGAAACATAACTGCAGTCAAGGTCTCTTGTTGCCAGGGGGAGGAAGCAGTTTTGCTTTAAGCATTATCTACTCAGAATAATGATTTTTAGTCGTGAGATCAATCAGATTGCCCCATTCCTGTATACTATATATTTTAATTATTTCTCATACAGGGAATAATTGGGGCAGTGGTGGCCTGGTGGTAGGGTGCTGACGTACTGATCCAAAGGTCGGGATTCAAGCCCCACTGTCACCAAGTTGTCACTGCTGTCCCCCAGTTCAGCTAACTGGGTTATCAAAGGCCAGCCATTTCTTTCACTGTCTGTGGTGAGAGGCATGTAAAAGAACCTCTGCTGTTGTTTGTAAAGAGTATTGGATTGGCATTGGATTCTGCCCTGTTATGGTCTTGCGAGCTGTCCAGGGTGTACTCTGTCCTCGCACAGAGTCGGCTGAGATGGGTGCCAGCCTCCCCGCGACCCTGTTAGGATTAAGTGGTTCAGAAAATGAATGAATGCTGGTCTCACAGCAAGAAATTTCTGGGTTCTGTGAGGGTGTTTCTGTGTGGAGTTTGCATGTTCTTCTTGTTCTTGCGTGGGTTTCCTCTGGGTACTCCGGTTTCCTCCCACAGTATAAAGACATGCACATTAGACTAATTGGCTGTTCCAAATTGATCCTAGGTTTGGATGTGAATGGCAGTATGTGTGTTTTCCCTGTTATGGGCTGCCAAGGTGTTTAGAGTGTACCTCGCCTTCGTCCAGAGTCAGCTGAGATAGCAGGTTGGCAAATTGAATGATAATCACGATATTCTGTTATGATAATTTATTGAAGTTTCACCATGTATCTCAAGCCGTTCACTCAATTGCAATACCTTGTCTAGAAGAAACAATTTTAAATCAATATTTTTTTGTTTCTTTCTTTGGTGGTTTTTTTTTTTTGGCAATAATGACTTATGTGATTTGTTTATGTGATTGCCTTAGGTAAACGTTTTGTGATTTATGCTGAAAAAGTACATACATTACTTATGTGCAGTATATACGCAGAATAAAAGGCTTAGTTTTAGTAAACCATTTAACACAAATAAACACAGAGATAATTAGAGCACAGCAAGGCTACCAACAAGTCCATCTTTCATAAGGACGAAGGGTTCGCCTCTCAAGGCGATAGGGGGAGGAAAGTCATGGCAGCTCTCCAAAAGATCTCCCAAGTTTCTGGCGCGCCATAGAAAAACAGCCATTCTCCCTACACTGCTCCTGAATGGTTCCTTTGTAAGTGAGAAAGCAGAGCAAGCCTCAGGACTTCGAATGCAGCACAGTGGAGTTCCCACCACTGAAACTGCTTCCCCCCCACAAGGCTTTTTTTTTTTTTTTTTTGAAAGATTTATTTTGCCACTGAAAGCCGTGTTGGTGTTGTCGAGTGTGTGTGTGAGAATGTTAATGTGATGTGACATGTGTTAGATGCTGTACCTGGAGGTGAGAAAACCTTAATGAAGATGTAATGAAGATGCTGCAAGTTGTGAGCAATAAGAAACAGTCACTAATCTGATATGAAATATGGCCTAACAACTACTTATACTGAAAGTTATATTTGTTAATGAGATTCCCATCTGACTGAGGATTGTTTAGCTTAGAGAGGTGCAGTTTAAAGTGAACATCGTACAAGCTTGACAACCCTGGGTTTCTGGAACGTCCTTTTTTTTTTTTTTGAAATCGTCTCTTTCTGCGAGCTTAACAGAAAGCAACAAGTTACCAGGCAGATAGCGGCTGCTATTACAGCACATAATTGAATCTGTATTGGTTGGAAGGCTATCATAGCTGGCACACGCAGACTGTGGGCTCTTTTTCAATGTTCACATTATGAATATTCATCTTTGCTTAATGAAGAGGCTGAGCTCAATTAGCCAATAATAGAAATGGCCAGCGGGGATATGGTACAGTTGAGGAACTCCACGAGAAAGTGGCTATTGTTGCTCGCTAGATCATTAAATTCATTAGGAGCTATTCATAGACTTTAATGTTAACCTTAGTATCACAAGGCATGTAATTGGCTTTGCCTTTGGTCTGTTTGAGCTTCTTGATTGTTTCAGGCTCTTTGTTATGCATCTGATTGATTCTGTAATTTTTAGCATTTCATTTTGGATTTTGTTATTTTAATTTTTCAGGCTTACGTATGGATTCATATGCCATTATATCATATTATAGTATAGTATTTGGTGTTAATTTTGCAGTGCCTTTGGTAAAGAATGTTTATCTTATGCTATGTTACGTTATTCAGCTTTCTTGATTTTTTACCCAAATTTAGTTGCAAAAAGTAATCTTAATATTTACAGCATTTGGCAGATGTCCTTATCCAGAGCGACTTGCATTTATCCTTCCTATACAACTGAGCATTTCAAGGCTAAGGGCCTTGCTCAAGGGCCCAACAGTGTCAGGTTGGTGGTACTGGGGCTTGAATCCCTGACCTCCGGATCACAGATTTCCCATGAGTGACTTGCATATTACCCTTTATAATTAGCCTGCAGAGCAGCACAGTCCTGGGTTTGAGCCCCGTACTCAGCAAGGGCATTTTTATGTGGAGTTTGTGTTTCACCCAGGCTTGCATGGGTTTCTTCTGCTTTCCTTCTACAGTCCAAAGACGTGTACATTAGGTTAATTGGATTCTCAGTTGCCCCTAGGGGATACTTTTTGACCAACAGTGACATCTGTAAGTCATCCCCCATGCCTAAGGTTGTTTTTTTTTATGTCCTTTGAATGCCATTGTAACATGTAACCACTGTCTTCTAATGGAAATCACAAAAATACAACACCAACCAACAAATTATTAACAGAATCACTTCATTCATATTCATACATCATACATTTCAATGTAAATATTTATTTCAGGGTTAAATTTGATTGCTTAGGTAGACTTTATACAATACGAAATAACCCTGAATTGGATACCAGTAATTGACTGTATTTGACTTCATCTGAATAAATTCATAATATTGTGGCATATACAAATGGAGTGCGGTTTTTATACCTGCTGTAGCTGTCAGTGTAATAGCAAAATCTAATCAGCTGGCTGAATCACACAGTTTTGATTGACTTTCTTTTTCTTTCTAATGGGTGCTCAGTATAGGCAGCCTCCAGATGACTCGACAGGCCCAAGAGCATTTAAAATATTTGAGACTCATTTCTGAGATGCTTTGAATTATAAACCTTTCATAATTCTGGGATTACTAAAACTAAAGATTTTTAGATACAAGTACAAATTGAAGTGGTCAAAGAGTTTTTGCTGAAAACGCAAAACTGAAGTAATGTCTAATCAAATGGAACTAACTGATCAGTTGTTAGCAGGTCCTCCTTACATCAAGAAGGTCCTGGGTTCGACTCCCGGCTCTAAGAGGACATTTATGTGTGGAGATGGCAGGTTTTCTTTTATGTGCTTACATGGGCTTCCCCTGGGTACTCCAGTTTCCTTCCACCGTCCAAAGGCATGCACTTTAGGCAAATTCACTCTTCCAAATTCCTCCTAGGTTATGAGGGTTATTACGAATAGTTGTGTGTGTTGGCCCTGCAGTGGACTGGCATGCTGTTTGGGGTGTACCCCATCTTCACCTTGAGTCGTCTGAGATAGGAGATAGGCGACTTTATTAGGACTAAGTGATTTGGCAAATGAATGAATGAATGAATGATCAGAGCTTGAATCGTGGAATTCTGGGTTGGGATTATACAGATAGAGGGAAATACAAATATTGTCAGTCTGAGTAGAAATAACATTAGAGAGTATTGAACCACTCAAACTCTTCATGTAATTCCGAACACTGACTAAAAGAGAAAGAGAGATATTGGTGTTCTGTTTCTGTGCCGTAATGGACAAAGAAATGGACAGAATGTATTCGATGAGTACTTTTCAGCCTCAGTACCACAGACTTGCTTCAAGCAAAATTCTTCTGAAAAAAAAAATATTAATGTGAAATATTGATGTGTTGGGAAAATGGAGAAGGACAAAAATTACCATCATATCAGTTTCATCAGAGTTAAACAGATTCTATTACGGGCTGCATTGCGGTTAGCACGGCCTTCTTACAGCAAGAAGGTCCTGGGTTCAATTCCCAGGCTCAGGCGTTTTTGTGTGGGTTTCCTCCGGGTACTCCGGTTTCCTCCCACAGTTCAAAGACCTGCATATTAGGCTGACTGTTCCAAATTAACCCTGTGTGGGTTTGAATTTGAATTGTTGCGTGCATGTTGCCTTGGGATGGTCTGGCAAGCTGTTCAGGGTATACCCTGCTTTGCCCAGTGTCGGCTGAGATAGGCTCCAGCCTACTTGCGTCCCTAGTAGGATTAGGTGGTTTGGTAAATGAGTGAGTGACTGGGTAGGTAAGCTCCTATTACTTCTGTGGGTCATGTTTCATGTTTATGCCAAATTAAGAACATAAATGAGAACTAAATAAATGCATCCATGGGCTTTATGGACATTTTATAATTCATTCTGAACATTTGATAGTACTGGTATTTTGTACTGCCAGTAAGCTGAGGGTCTTATTTAGTTAATTAAATGTGTGAGCAGTTGCTCTGAATTATTGTTGGTTCAAGAGAATCTGTTAAAGGTTTGAGATCAGACGCGAACACTGTCTACTGTGAAAGGCTTGTAAAACCATTGCTGATTCTCGTCAAGAGTAGACTGCATTGCCGTCAGTGTGTTTCTGCCCTGCGATGGCCAGGCGAGCTGTGCAGGGTGTACTCTGCCCTTGCCCAGAGTCGGCTGAGATGGGCGCCAGCCTCCCCGCAACCCTAATTAGGAATAAGCGTTTCAAAAAATAAATGAATGAATGAAGTGAACAGGCCTATGGAGAGCATGGAATTGTTATGTTACTGTCCAGGGTCCTGAATGTGTCCAATATACAGTATGACATCTTCCACTTTGTACATGGTCCATGGTACAAACTAAACCATATAATATAATAACCATACTGCATAATGACCATGTGTATTGCACAATATGGCTGGAACATGAATGAACATGACATTAAACAAACAGCATATTTGTGGTTAATCTGATGAACCTTTTTGGTGTAATGAGTATCTGTACAGGTCAGCATGGTGGAATAGTAATTAGCAGGTTCTGGGTTGAAATCACAGGCTTGGCGACTGCATTTCTGTGTGGAGTTTGCATGTTCTCCCTATGCCTGTGTGGGTTTCCTCTGGGCACTCTGGTTTTCTTCCACAGTCCAAAGACAAGAATTGGCTGTTGCAAATTGCCCCTAGGGCTGAATGTGAGTGTAAATGGTTGTGAGTGTGTGTTGGCACTGCGATGGACTGACGAGCTGCCCGGGGTGTACCCTGCCTTCACCCAGAGTTGGCTGAGACAGGCTTTAGCCTCCCAGCGATTCCTAGTAGTAGTAAGTGGTTTGACAGCGAGTATCAGTGCAGCACAGATAAATTTGCCCTGTGGTTACTGACAACACAATAATAACAGAGTAGATTGTTTTTAGCAGTAGTTTGCAACTTGGGGATAGATGTCTACACTTAACTAATACATACATGTACAAATCTAACAACAACAAAAAAAAAATCAAAATACATAAATGCAACTTGGGAATAGATGTCTATGGATACACTTAACTAATACATGCATGTATAAATCATCTGACAGTGGATGGTCTTCCAGGTGCTCCATTCATGGATGCTTTGATATTTTTGTATACTTTTCCGGCCACACCCAGATACACTTTCAGGACACACCCTCCAATCAGCAATAACATATTACATTAACAGCACCTGACTGGTTTGCAGTTTGACAGCCCTATACACAATGTACTGTGAGTTCTGACACCTTTCTATCATAGTCAGCATTATCAGCTTCAGCAATTTGTGGTACAGTAGCTCTTCTGTGGGATCAGACCAGATGTTCTGGCCTTCACTTCCAATCTGCATCAATGGGCCTTGGCCACCGATAACACTGTTGCCAATTCCACTGTTTTACTTCACCTCTCAGTGGTCATAATGTTTTTTTTTGACTGATCAGTGTATGTACATTACTTTGAGGTTGGTCATCTGCAATATCAAAGGCTTGTTTTTGTGAATGTAAGCAGTTATTGGCCACATTAGAATTGAAAAGGATTCTCTAGGGAAAGCTATGAATCTGACTTGATACTGAGGGAAATGTTGCTGAAAACCTTTGAAATACTTTGGTGAAGTCAAATCAATTCTTTGTTCATTCAAGCATGAAATCTGAATGTCTGAGAATTTCATGTCTGCTGGTAACATATACTTTTTGTTTTGGTACTGCAAGTAGAGTCACACTGAGTTGCTATTAGACCTTTAGAAAATGCAAATATGATATCACCCAGTGGCTGAAAGCCACTTAAGCTTTGAGAAGCTTAAGCTTTGTCCTCAGTGCTCCTCAGTTACAGACACATCTGTGACAGATGCAAAAAGGACCCCACTCAGTCCTAGACCAATTAGGAAGCATCCTGCGGTGACATACCATATCGTTCTTCCATTCCAGACAAATAAAATAAAAAACAAAAAAAGGTTCCACCATGAGCATAATGATGTACCATTTTAGGACAGCCATTTATCACATCCACAGTTGGAGAACTTGACCTACCCTGAGGCTCAAGGTAATACAGTCTCACCTTTCAGTTTGTATGCTTAGGTCGCTTTCACGTTGTTTGCCTTCTACAGTGATTTTTTTTTCCAATTCCCACCTGTTAACTATTGCCTCCCTATCATATACACCCACCACCAACCAGGGAGGGGCATAAGCATGCACATACTCCCTTCATGACATGCAGTGCCACCCACATCTTTTATGAACTGCTGAGCATGTCAAACACACTTGGAAGGAAAGCGATATCTGCCCCTTTGAGCTCACAGATGCCCATGATTGGCTGATGATTGCGGTGAGTAATAGGGAGGTGTATGCCATCCCTCCCATGAGAGCTTGGCCAATCAGGTCCAATGGACTCCAGGTTGTGGATGGCTGCGGCATCATCCTGGACTTGAACCTGCAGTCTCCAGGTTTATAGTGCACCTTGACGATGCGCCACTCTGTAGTGTTCTCTGTAGTGATTGACTGATGAAAAATAAACTAGGTATGAACTGGCAAATTAAAAAGCTAGTAATGATCAGTAAGCTTCTTCACTGGAATATTTGAAAAGGAAGGCATATGGCAGGCTTTTGATCTGGTTGGCTTGACTAAAAGATGTTGCCTTGAGGATGTGTTGCTCTGCAAATAGTGTTACAACATTAGAATTCGCTGGAATGTGATATTTAACCCAGGTTTTGATCATTAAACCTCACTAGGGAAGCAGATCACAAAGCTTGATTTCTTAATCCTATTTTTATGTTTAATTTGAAGGGGTTCTTTCGCTAAACATGTTTAGAAAAGAGATATTCTAGAGACACTTGATTAGTAAATGTCAAAAGTATAAGAATAAAGCGAATATGAAAGATCCAGAACCAGCAAGACGGCACTTTCACCACGTTTTGATGAGCTAGATTAAAGACATTTTCCTAGGTTTTAGGAAAAAGTTATCTTTCATACAGCCCTGTCCTGCCTAAGAGCCCAAAGCTTTGTGGGATTCTGCCTGAGAGTTCCGCTGTTGTTATGGCAACCACTAAGAAAGACAGGCCAGCCCTGTGGACTTCTGGCTCAGGGATTCCAACATCACCATAACAACCCTGTTGATGGAGTAAATAATGTGCCTCGATTGATGCTGTTTAGTAAGCAAGCCTAATTTAATACCATAAAAAAGCAACCACACATACTAGCAAGTGTATTCTAGCAGTTACCCTGCTTTAATAAAATATAAATTGAACAAGTAATGGCATGTCTTGGATCTTACAGAAACTTGGATATTACAGAAAAATTCAGCTGAATGACACTCACTCACTTACTTGCTTATTCATTTGCCAATCCGCTTACCCCTTCTAGGGTCACAGCGAGGCTGAGGCCTATTTTAGCCAACACTGGGTGAAGGCAGAGTACACCCTGAGCAGTTTGCCAGACCATCGCAGGGCCAACACAGACACAACCATTCATACCCACACTATGGGCAATTTGGAGCAGCCATTTAGCCTAATGTGCATGTCTCCAGGCTGTGAGAGGAAACCGGAGTACCCGGTGGAAACCCACACAAGCACTGGGAGAATTTGCAAGCTCCACACAGAGACACTTGAGTCCAGGAATCGGACCCAGGGCCTTCTTGCAGTGAAGTGGACGTGCTAACCACTATGCCGTCGTGCTGCCCTTAGCTGAATACTGGTAGATGGAAATAGTTTCTGAATTACTGCTGTTGATGCAACATTGCACACAAACATTTATTAAACAGTTTATTCAAGTATTCGAGATTTGGATTGTTTTTTAGGTGGGTGGTGAACACATTTTTCTTTCTATTTGCCTCAGTACCTTTGCCAAGGAGGTAATATTTTCACTCTTAACAGCTAGTTGTTTTTTTGCAGATCAATCTGACATTTTTATGATATGTAGGTGATCATTCATGGATATTCCTGTTTTAATTTTGATTAAAAACCCACATACTGATGATGTCACAAAAATGTATCAAAATTTTTAAGAATGTGCGGATTTTACAAACTCATATCTCTGTAAAAACACATCTGATTTAAACTAACTTTGTTATATGTATATTCAGGATCAAAAGCTTTAAGTTTCTCAAGAAGCCCATCAAGTTTCATCCGGATCTGATGCAGATTTTGCATTTGACCGCAATTTAAATTTAAAGTGTACCGGTATTGGTCATTCTTACAGCATGATTCGTGCATATTCAATACATTTAAGCGATACAGAGCATTTTAAAATAAATGACCATAAAAAGCACAAAACTGGGTAATTTTATCCCATGGATTACTAGCAGGGGTTAAACCAATGGTTAGCAGTTGTTTTTCCCGGAAGTGACATGACCTCGTTGGTCTGTTTTGTCCAGAGCAAGTAGACAAACAGATCTATTCAGCTAGCGACATTTTAGATGATTTAAAAAAAAAAAAAAACACATGTTCAAGAAACTATGATTAGCAATTTAGAGCAAAAGTGTGTAACCTATTTGAGCCAGAGAGGGAGGAGTCCTATGGAGACAGTGAGACGTCACATTCTAGTGACTCTGACTCTGCTTTCCTGTCCAGGTTGATTTAGGAACAAAAAGAAATGTTTTCTGCGATTTCTGAGCTTGTTGTTTGTGCAGCTCTTCACTACTACTACTTCTAATGTGTTATGATGCACAGGGTCAGTGACGCAGCCCAGCCAATCCAACGAGTTCACGTCACTACCAGGCTGGAACAGCCAGTGAGGAAGGCAACATGTCGCTGAGCATGCCTAGTGTCACAGCACTCACACAGACTCTCACAAGGGGCAAGGACTGATGTTGCCGAAAGGATCTGTTGATCTGATTTCAGCAGATCCAGCAGGTGGTGCTATGTACTTAATTTTGATGGCTTGGCGGAGGTTTGCACTCTCTGAATGCTCTTCTTCTTGTGTAATTTTGTTCAAAACAATTTGATGCTAAATCATTATCTGTAATTCAGAAAATGTTTATATTAGCATTTATCTGTCTTTTGGAGAGCTGGTAAGTGGTCCAGCCAAGCTTGGTTTTTCAGCATAGTACTGATAATTATAGCTTCAGTCACTGATAATCATTGTGGTACCCAGTTTTAAAAAGGTAGAAGAGTCATCATTGCAATATGATATTTAACTATTTCAAACGTCACATAAATATTCCCCTTTAAATTTGTATTGCATTGCACTTCATATGGTGAGAATCGAGTTAACCAGTCAGAATTTTTTTTTCTTGCTTGCTAAAGACATCAAGTTGACAAGTGATGAAACACTACAGGTTCACTGTAGGATACACAGACTTCTGATTATTCTAATACTATTTAGTATGCCAGTGTTTGTAATATGGCAAGTTGTGTTTAAAAGTGATAATTAAGTAAAACATATTCGCTATATTCCTTATCTCCTCTCTGAAATGAATACCTGAATGAGCCACTGAAAAGGACCTATGAGTTACGGTTGACACTCTACATTTGAACAATATTAGCACAGTGTATACAAGTACAACACGTACAAGCAGTTAATAAAGTACACTTTTAGTATTTGCTAGACTTTGGGCTACAGAAAACACCGTACACATAATTTTGCTGCATTTTTTGTTTAAAGTATTAATCCACTTTGTACAAGTCATTATATAGCAAAATCCCTCTTTAGTTCATTTCTATAAGTTGTAGAAATATAATAAATAAATATACAGGAAAGACAAAAAAAAAGGCATTTGTATTTAAAGAATACTTGTGCGTGTTGTTACAGAACTAGCATGGTGGGTTTATTTTTTAATAACACTGATCCAAAAGGTCCTTTGGGCTAGTGGCTGTTTGAAGAACCCCACTGAGCGGCTGTGCTTAGTAAAGTAGTGCAACCTTAATTTAACAGTTTTCCCAATGGATCTGAGTGGCATGATGGCAGCAAGGATTCATTTCTTGCTTTCTCGTCTCTGTAAATAAAATCCCCAGTTTGCCCTGTTCTCTGCTCCCAGAATAGAAGTCCAGAGTCAGCTGTAACAGAGAGGCACTTTTGTCTGCTGAAAGGCGACTCTTGCCTCCCTGCCTATTGATTAGGAGCATGTGACATTGTTAATAGCTGTGTTGTGCCTGGCTTGGGAGTGTTTGTGTGTTTGTGTGGGATTGTGTGGTGATGCATGTTAGCACAGGTCAGATTGACCATGTGGCCTAATGAGCATGTACATAATTATTGCTGTTTTTTTTTAATACATTCTGTGCTTTGCGCTGAATAATGCCATATATTAGTCCATGTTTTACAGGAGAATAAGCCAGCATGGCATTTGAAAAAAAAAAAAGCATGATTAGAATTTCATGGTTTGAGCTTTGACTATGAGAGGTACAATTGTTAATGGTTTTGAAAGCTTACAGAAGCTAGCCTCAGTTTGATCTCTGTGCTATCAATGCTACCTACAAGAATTCATTAGTATAAAATAATAAAGAGGTGAGCAAGTAAAGTCAAACCCAAAAACGTCATAACACGTTTTATTTATGGTCTTATTTCTAGTCAATTCTGCATCAATATTTAATAAGTATTTTTGATTATTTTTGTTATCTTTTATTAGATTTGTGATAGAGTGATATATCGCTCTAAAAGCACTAAGAGTTTTTTGTAGTTAAGGAGACTCTCTTTCCATGCTAGTTGGAATACCATTAATTTAGTTTGACGCCATTTTCATTCTAATTTACG
>JAQMYF010000023.1:8217927-8233575 GCA_030014195.1 Neosilurus mollespiculum | reverse complement strand
TTGGCTCTGGATAGTCACTGACTGACTAGTCCTGTTCTTAGACTATGTGCTATGCTGCAAGAAATGAGAGCGGCACCCTCCAGAGTAGGACGGATACCGTCCCACCCTATCAGGCCAGGTTTACCCTCAAAAGCACTCCAATTATCTATAAAGCCTACTTCTTTTCGGAACACCACTTGGACATCCAGCAGTTCACCAGCCATAGCCTGCTATAAGCTACATCACCACGCCATGTTGGGATGGAGCCAGAGCATATTACAGCATCGGACATTGCCTTTGCTAATTTCCAGTATCTCACTGAAGAGAACAAAACTGTTTGACACGTGAAGCGCAGACGAGTGGTGCTCCCATGGGCGAGCCTCAGCGTTAGCTTTGGCTTTTCGAGTATTCCGCTGAGTCATCACCCATTCGTCCCACTACAAGGGCTCTGATGCCGGAGGAGGGGGGTTACTATCTCCGCCTAAGGCACCCAGACTTCCCGCTGCAGGAACAACACTACTCTCACTCTCTAAAGTCTGGATGCGCACTTCTAACGCTACAATCGTCTCCGTCAGAGAGCTAACTAGTGTACACCTATCACAGATAAAGTTATCACTAATGACGGAGGGAGAATTTCTAAACATCCTGCACTCAACACACTGAACAAGCTGGATGGTAGCCATGATGCTAAAAACAAACCTTAGCTAGAGACTTGTGGATAGTAGCAGGATATTAGCAGGATGCTGTTGATTCCCTCTGTGTGCTGCTTTGAAGTGCTTTGAATAGGAACTCGTTTAACGGATACTTATACTAACAAGACAGGTGAGACAGATGAAAGCACAGAAATCAGCTAGTGAAAGGAAATGCAGTGAAAAGCAAACCCATGCTTGGACACCTATCAATATCTATCTGGAGCTTTGCTTTCAGGAAATGCCTAAATCTATATATTGCTTCATAATAAGAACATCTATAAAAATGAAATGAAAGTCTTGCAGAACTTACAGGGAAGTTTTTGCAGAAGTATGGAGAAGAAAAAGTACTTGATGTGATGTAATTGAGAGTTGCTCTTTAGCTCCAGGTCCTAAATAACCCATACAGTGCTGTTAGGTATTAAAGCTAATCTGTGAATGAGGCAGGTTGCGATTTTCAGATTCTCTTCACTGCTTGAAACTGTCTTATTTGAGAGCACATGCTTGAGCTCTCACCACATGACTCAGTGTTGATGCTCCTTCGTGCGTTGCTAATATGTGTGTCCTGTTGCAGTTGATTTGGTCTGGGTTCTCTGTTACCATGGCTTTGTGTTAGAGCAAGAGTTTATCGTGTAGCTCAATAGAGTCATTTCCTTTAACTACAGACTACAGATTAAACTGAAATGGCTCCTTCTATGTACACCATCATTAAAGGTTTGACACAACTATTCCATTGCCGGTCCTGCCTGGTCTTGAATGGCCCTGACAGCGTAAAAATCTAAAATCTAAAATGATTTGAGGTAAGCAGATTTTGCCTTGTCCTGTTTGTCTCTTCTGAATCAGCTTTTCCATGGTATAGTCCAGAGAATGTGCAGTGACAACTTAATCAGATAAAAGTCAGTTTTATTAAACAGATTAATTTTCTCAGACCAAACAGTAAGGGTGTAACAAAGTGACATTTTCACAGTACAATAATGATCTAATATATTAGAATTTTTAATGACCTTGTAATTTATGGCATTTATTAAATTATACAAACTAGAAAACATAAAAACAAATCTTACCTCTCTCTACATTCTGTATTTTTAAAATTTAAATGTTATTTATTTATTTTCTTTATACTTTATTTACTTATTTATTTATTTTTTACCAATTTTACTCCCATAATTTACTCACTCACTCGTACAGACAGTCGCAGGATCGACACACACACACACACACACACACACAACCATTCACACTCACACCAAGAAGCAATTTGGGACAACCAGTGAGCCTAATGTGCATGTCTTTGGACTGTCGGAGGAAACTGGAGTACCTGGAAAAAACCAGCACAAGCGGGGGGAGAACATGCAAACTACCAAATACCTTCTTGCCTTGAGGCACACATTCTAATATCTACTATTTTCTGAAAACACTAACTGAATGTCTTACTAGGGTTTCACTAAAAACACTCAAAACTGACCAGTCAAATTAGAGAACTTAGAATTCCGCGGTATAATCCTAATCATCTCCACATAGAACTTTCTACTGTAGATTTCTAGGTGCTACTATGATCCCTAGAGTTCTTCAGGCTGGCACAGAGGAGACGTGCATGAGAATGTCTGAATATTCATGACCAAACTTGCTAGGCTTATTCCTGAGAAACAGTCTTAGCAGTGAAGAGAAAATGTGTAGGAATATGCAAAGGTCAGTGAGCATTATAAAAACAAGTATAAATTATGAACAAGCAACCCATGTGCTTCCGCTTCTGATACATTTCTCCTCTCTCTTATTTTATATCCTTTACTTTCCTCATGTGTCATCCTTCCGTCAATTCACAACATCCCTGTCCTGTCATTATTTCTGATTCCTCTCTCGTTCTCTTGTTCTCTCTTTCTCTCTCTCTCTCTCTCTCTCTCTCTCTCTCTCTCTCTGTGTGTGTGTGTGTCTATCTCCTTGCTTGTATTTCTGCTGATGGACAATTACACTGGACCGATTTCCTTCCCCGCACTAATGGAACTGTGCTATGACATTAAAGAGTATAAATATTTAAGCCTGATTTGCCATGCACAATGATAATACTCTGTTATCATAAGGGTTACCAAAGGATTCTCTGAACACTCTGATACACCACTGCAATCATTTTTAAGTTAAGTCACTTAGAGTTACCTGTAGAAAAGGCCTGTATGCTGCATTCATTCATTTTATTTATTTCCATTTTATTTTTCAAAAAGAGGAAAAGATTAAAAAAGCTTTTCATTGTTTATTTCCTAAACTGCCCAAAACTGAGCTTTGGTGGAGGTATTGTAATCACCGGCGTGATCAAAACCTTAACCACACCATTGCAAGGACTTTCCCAAAACTTGGTGGGGGCACTACACTACATGAGTCCCAAAGCTGATTTAATTGTGGGAAGTCAAGGTCAAAGGTGAAGGTTGGAGCAAGATAGAGTACCTTGAAACGAGTGAAACAGACATGCCATTACTATGGAACACTAATAGAAACCCATATATGGAGTTTCAAATGAGGCAGTTACCTTTGATCTTGAGTGACCTTGAAAGGTCAAACCTCGGTCATCTCACAAATCCTTCAAACGATAGTTTTTTCCACTAATTTGGTCATGTCCATGTACTAGAGAATGTATTGTAAGATGAGAGCATGGGTAAGTAAAATCAGTGCCACTCTTCTTTTAACAGTTTTTTTTGTCTGCAGTACATTCTGACTTATGTGGCATACATTGAGACCTTTGACAAAACAACAACAACAACAACAAAAAAAATCATACCATAATTTCAATTCACTTCAGTTCAATTTTATTTGTATAGTGCTTTGAAATTGATGCAAAGGAGCTTTACATGGTAAAACAAATTTGGTAAAGAATGTAGACTGGTGATTTTAAACAGTTCCCTATAACCCTACACACAATTCAAATTCCCATATTTCCCATAAATTTAGAAAATTCACAGATAGTTAGGATTAACAAGATTTTAATAGTCATACTATGCATTTTCCAATTTCTTACAGAGCATGAAGTCTAACAAAATTACTCTCACTTGTTAGAATTCTACAAATTCGGAGTGAAATTGGTTGGATACACAGTGGATCCCCCAAGTGTATACAAGCAAAAGAAGGTGTTAAACAAGACTTGGCAGATTGTTTTGTGGTCAAGTGCAAGTTAATGAGGCCAGAGCGCCATGGGGAATCGTGATACTGCAACCCATATGGGTAATGTTTTATAACTCAATATTCGCCTGTGCAAATTCCTCCTTAACACATTTGCGGAGTGGGAGGTTGTTTGGCTTCTCATATGATCTGATGCTTTTGTTGATTCATGCTATGATGTTACTATGAAGAACTCTTCAAAAGAATTGTTCATGATGTTTTTCTTCTGCTTCTCAAGGTCTCTAAAATGATCACAGACTTCATTAAGTATTTATTAACGAAGACTGCTGTACACTGAGAAGAGAATATTACCAGTGAACATGTTTTTTTTTTGTTTTTTTATTAAACCTTGAGTTTTGGGGTAAGAAAACTAACTCTGGCCATATATTAAAATATTATTATTAGTGTGATGAATGAAGTTTGCATGTTCTCCCCCGTGCTTGCATGGATTTCCTCAGTACAATACTATAATAATAATAATAATAATAATAATAATAATAATAATAATAATAATAATAACAACAATAATATTAATAATAATAATAATAATAATAATAATAATAATAAATAACCTTGTTGGCATTACTATTTAAGTTCTAGTTTTTTATCATCTGTTTTTCACACTTGTTGGGCATCATGTCTGAAATTGTAGATTATAGATAATTTTAGATGTAGACTTCATATCCATCTTAATAGTTCTTGGGTTCACAGTTATTGTTGTTGTTGTTGTACTTCTTCTACTTCTTCTTCTAGATTCATGACATTTGTGTAGAGTTCTCTATGTAATTTACCTCCTGGGTCTCTGATTTCAAAAGCCATGCTGGTAGGTGGATTGGCGATGCTTAATTGCCCTAGGTGCAAACAAGCGTGTGAATCCACTGAGATCCTGAGTAAGATGAAGCACTTATTAAAGATGATTTAATCAATGCACAAGGACACTATTTATTTGCACTAGTGGAAGTTGCTTATATGTGACCCTCTGGCACCAAATCAGTCAGAAGTTGCAAGGCCATATTTTTAGATGTAGCAGATTATGTATGCTTATCTTAAATAGTATGAAATAGGCACTGGTGAACCAGCCAGTAAGACATTTATGGTGTTGCTAGGGATAGGGAGAAGTTAGTTTACACTGAAGTCCTTTGCAGGAAAAAAAGGCATTTTTTACTGGTATACTATGATGTACTTCTACATTAAATAATTCAGTAGTGGGAATTCTTAGAAGTATTGGTGCCGAACATGGCAGGGAAATCCATAAGCACTTGTCTAGTTATAAAATCAAGACATTTTCCTAGCGTCTAATGCTAAAAAACTATTTACCCAATAATGCATTAATCTGCTTTATTTATAATAATAATAATAATAATAAATACAACCTTAAGACTTCCAACTGGTTTGATGCTGGAAAGTCACATATTGGGAGCCAATGTGACCCTTATTTTATTTTATATTTTTTCCCTACTATCCATAAAAGTATAAACTGAAATAAAAATGACATTTACACTGCCTCAGTAGATTCTAAAGCTAGAGCATAATCTCTTATTTAAAAATATAGTATACAATAAGATATTCATACACTTCCTTCTTAAAAGGAATATAAAAAACAAACATCCTATTAGACATATATAATATACAATACCCTGTATTTTTAAATATTATTTTTCCTCATGCATTTTTGACTGATCATCAAGGTAGTATTAGTTAGCTAATATCGCTATTTGTTTGCAGTGGAAACTTGCTAGTTAACATTCATTAATAAATTTTTTGAGTAGGCATAGTTCAGATTCAAATGCCACATATTATTTGTTTAATAAATTGCTGCAGGGGGCATTGGTGGCCAGGTGGTAGGGTGCTGGCTTACTGATCCGAAGGTCGGGGTTCAAGCCCCACTATCACCAAGTTGTCACTACTGTCCCCCCAGTCCAATTACCTGGGTTATCAAAGGTCAGCTATGTCTCTCAATGTCTATGTTGTGAGAGGCATCTAAAAGAACCATTGCTGTCGATCATAAACAGTAGGCCATTAAGTCAGCGTGTGTCTGGCCTGGCAAGCTGTACAGGGTGTACGCTGCCCTCGCCCAGAGTCGGCTGAGATGGGCGGCCGCCTTCCCACGAACCTAATTAGGATTAGGCGCTTCAGAAAATGAATTAATGAATTGCTGCAATTGGGAATACCTATTATTTATTATTTTGGTCCACAGGGTGAATCAACCTAAAATTTTCACGTTCAAATCTTCCACATTAGGCTAATTCACCCTTAACCATTCTTACAATACACTAGCATTTTCACTATTATTTCTGACTAATAATCTACCATTTTCTTTGTGTTTTTGTAGCATGAGCATAATATTACAAAGGAATATTATCGGCAGATTGTAAGGTCACTAAGTCATGCCTAAATCGTTTTCTATGTTTATTAAAATCTACTGATCTAACAGAAACAACACACTTAAACGTAGGTCTGGAACAAGCAAAATAATAGAATTTATGAATGACTACGGCTTGAGACAACTGTTCACAACCCAAAAAAGCCCTGTCACTGTTTCTGTTCCCTGCCCCTGCTCTGAAATGCCTATTTATTTCCTACATACCAAATTAGTAGAAAAATAAGTTAGCTAAATTCTGTTTTAATCTTTTTCAATGCATTAAGAAGAGCCACAGAGACACATGACCTCACTGAACTTGAGTTGAACTTACAAAAAAATTTTGTCACCAAAGTTGACAGCTATCAAACTTAGATACCTGTTTGCAGAGGAAAGTAGCTTCATAGCATTAACCGGCTAATATTAAAGTTTGCTAGATAGATTTGGCTCCATGTTTGCAGAGAAAATGCACTATTTACAATAGCTAGATAGCAAACTTATAAATATAGCTAAATATACTTAGAGAAATGTTTGTTAACATGTGAACAATTTAACTTATTTAATATGTCAATAAAATTAAAACTGAAAATAGACAAACATATATCTGTTTACTGTCTACAAAATGTCAATTGGATGTTATAGAAAAAAAGTAATATATCCCAGTATTTTTATTATTATCATTCATTTCTCGTCATAGCATGAACACTGGCATCATGAGGCATTGCTGCAGGCTTCTCCTCACACTCCTGAGTCTACTGGATTGTGTGTACTTTGCGAGTGTGTGCTTAATTTATGTGTTACCACTGACAAGGGGAGCTATTAGCTGTGTGGCCATGCTCCCTTCGAGGCATGGGTTGATTTTCAAAATTGCTTGCACGATAGGAACTGTTCTGGTTGTGTGTTAGTGATTGATTATTGCAGGGCTCAAATGTGTTTCCCACTGAGCTGAAAAGCATGGTACAGGTGAACCACTTAGACTGTGTGTGGGGGAATTTATCCTGGGTCACGTCCTCCATCAAGCCACGGCAACTTTTTTCATCAATCACTTTTCATACACATGTGGGTACAGCTCCATGAAAAAAAGCATGCTGTGAATGAGATATGGCCTAGTTAACACTGTGTAGCATTTAGCTTAAATGTTAAATAATGCAGCAGTGCAAAGAATATTAGTGTATGCTGAACAGACTGATGTCAGTGAATTATAGTGGTAAAGCTGTCTTCTGTGTCAAGACAAGATTTTAACATCTTATTGTCATTGGTGTTAACAAATGGCTTGAAGATAATGCAAGTATAAGCTTTGAATGATTTCTTTCTAGTCCAATTCATAGATTAATGCAAACAAACATGGATAGTTTATTACCTCTACCAAGTTTTATTTCTTTGTGTGATTGTTAGTAAGATTACACAAAAATTTATGTGTGGATTTCCATGAAATTTGTATCAGAGGTGGAATATTGTACAAGGAAAAGGGTCAACGAATTCTTTAACTTTGTGAGATAAGATGTTTTTTTGGTATTACAGTAGGCCCAGCAGGGCCTAGTTAGTAATTAGTAATTAGCATGTTAATTAGTAATTAGTAATTAGCAAAAGAATGCTCTCAATAAATCCCCTGATGAGTGGGCAACCACGAAACAGGCTTGTCGGGATAAAATTGTAGTACTGTGATTTTTTTCCCACATACAATATATATATATATATATATATATATTTCATATATAAAATTGCAAGATAAAAACATCCAGATGCTATTCCCAACCAACTGATATTTTCTCTCCAGAAAAAAGCAAGCCAAGCCAAAGATTAAGATGACAAGAGACTGAGGTGAAAAAAGATGCTATTAGATAGTTTACAACCCTAATGCAGGAGAAAGCAGAGAATGTTATTTTAATCAGCGAAATCATACTACTATGATTATTTAAGCAAAATCACCTTGGCCTTTATCCATCAGAGCTGCATAGAAACAAGCTGTGTCACTGAGTGCATTCTGTTGCTAGTAGAAGTTTTTGAGTCGTGAGAGCTGGTGGTTTTTCTTTTTTTTATGTGGGCGAGAGCAATTGGTAAGATATAAAAGCTCACAAGACTAAAAAGGCCACGTTCAAGACTCATTTTCTTGTCCTTACAAATGAAATTCCATACGAATTAACTCTTCTAAATTGATTGTTTTTTATCATATTTTTCTTCTACTGATGCCACATATAACACTATCTGATTATTTATCTAAATTTTTATTGTACCAATTGGTTGAGACTGAATTTAGCAAGGGGCAAAACTAGCAAGAGGCAGCACAGTGGCATAATGGTTAGTACATCTGCCTCATAGCAAGAAGGTCCTGGGTTCGAGTTCCGGGCTCAGCAAAGGTGTTTCTGTGTGAAGTTTATATGTTTTCCCAATGATTGTATGAGTTTCCTGCAGGTACTCCAGTTTATTCCCAAAGTCCAAAGACATGCAGTTTTAATTGGCTGTTCTAAATTGCCCTAGGTATGAATGTGAGTGTGATTGGTTGTGAGAGCACCGCCCCTGCGACGAGCTTGGCCTTCACCCAAAGTCCGTTGCAGTGATAGGACAGTTTATCTCTAATTTGCAAATGTTTTGCTGCTGTTGTTTACTTTGTGAATCCTGGCTTGGTGACATAGCTCCCTGAAGGAAAAGAGCTCCCCTCTTTTCAAATGAGGAAGGATAAGAGGTTATGGATGTTAATGTATTACACATTCTTTAAGGAGTTTACTTAATCTAGCATTAATTGGCAATAAGGAACAGTGACCTGAATGTAGATTGTTCTTGTTCATGCTGAGGCAGGCTAGTTTGCACTAGTGAGTGTACTCAAAGTTTACAATCACATTCAGTATGTTTTTGCTCAGTGAAAAATGGTGTTTTGTCGAGTGATTCACAGATGCAGGAAAGGGGAAAAATGAAACGTTAATGAGGTATGAAACAACGTCATTTGTCTGTTTGTCATCCTTGTGTAATGCAATGACAGAAATATAGAGCGTGACTCCAGAATTGTGAGCGCAAAAAGCGACGTCAAAGCGAGTTCTAACTGTGACCGAACACGAGACTGGAAGATGAGCAAACGAGTGGGTGCCATCGTGTGACACAACAGTGATTTCACAACAGTGAAGGGAATGCAGTGTGCGGTGCATTGATGAATGTGATGGAAACTGAGATTGGTCTGCAGAAGGTGTGTGTGTGTGTGTGTGTGTGTGTGTGTGTGTGTGTGTGTGTGTGTGTGTGTGTGAGAGAGAGAGAGAGAGAGAGAGAGAGAGAGAGAATGCTGAAATGCACCAATTCCCCTTTTCCTAACTGGGATACCAGTACCATGCTCTGATGCTGTGAGGATACTAATCCAGTGCTAACCTCTTTGCTGTGACTATATCGACTCCCTGCAACCTCTTTTGCCGTCATGTGAAAGATTTTACCCTCTGGGACAAAAATGGGTTAAATATGGTAAATGTTAGCTCTTATAACTGAGAATTATGAGTCTTGATTAGCATATTTAAAAATGAGTGCCATTTCAAAAACTAAAGCCAGGTTTTGTTTTTTCATCAGCACAACTCTATTTCACATCAGAAGCATATCAGAAGCTCTGTTTGATTTTGTAACTTCTGTGATTTTCCTTTTCCTGCCTGGCCGCATGGCTTGAGAGCAGCAAGTGGCAAAAATAGACCAGGGTGGACCACCCACCTTTTTCTGACTTTGGGATGTTAACAGTCTTTTTTGTAAAAAAAATATTGTGACATAGAGAAATACCAAACACCTGACACTTGACCAGCATGGTTATTGCTAGGCAAAGGATGATTTTATCCAATAAAATGCATTGACAAGATATAAATGTTTTAAGTATTATTAAATTCTGACCTTGAATTTTATCCCCTTTCTCATGTGATATCAGGTTGTTAAAACTGTGTGTCCAAAAATGGAAACAAGATAATAGGCAGTGCTGGATCAAGTGCCATTTTATAAAATGTGGTTTTGTTTAAGTGTTTTGTATATTGTTTAAATAAACAAAAGAAACATAAAAGTTATTTTCAGTTTGCAGTTATTTTTAATTTTTAAATCGTCATGTGCTTTTAAGTTCATTCGTATGATATTTGACACCAAAAATGTACACACACAAACATAAAAATGCTAGCTGCACCTTCAGTCCACATTTTCTATCCCTGATTAATTTTAGGATTTATGGCAAGGCCAGGAGTGAAGGCTTGGCCAAAACTAAAGAGCATGATGCCTAATGAGTAATTATTATCGAAGGATAGAACGACAATTATTGCACTGAAGGCAAGGTGAACGTCACTGTGTAGTCCCCAATACAAAATGTCAATTCAATTCAACATCTGAGCCTGAGGCAAATCATTATCTAAGTATATGCTTAATGTGAACATAGGCAAAAAAGTACACTAAAATAAGATAAAAATTAAGTCATGATGAATGAGTGGATGAACTCTGAACACATGTACAAGCAGGTACAGAGCTGTGTAATGGGTCTCAGGGTTTAGCACGTACTACAGGAAAAACAAAGTAACCTGTTCTCTGTAAAGGTGTGGAAACAAGAAAAAAAGCTAAAACTATTTGTTTTATTATTTATTGTTCTATTTTAAAGCATGATAATGATGACGCCACCTGGTCCAAGTGACTGTGACAAACTGTGAGTGCCTGTCATTTTGATTCAAGCATTATCCACCTGAAATAATGTTTTTTTTTTTTTTTTTTTTTTTTTGGATACAGAGATGGTAGACCAATCAGATCACCTCTTTCCTGTGTATGTGTGTATATGTGTGTATATGTGTATGTGTGTATATGTATGTATGTATATATATATATTCCATTAGCATCTAATATCATGGCATAGACGGGAATGGCATGGATCTTTTTCCTTAACCAAATTGGTTGGGAACACATCCTTAGCACAGCTTCAGTCTTTAGACCTTATGACAAACAGCATCTAAATTTTAACCATCATTAGTGTGCTCGAATGCATAAAATGGAATGGGTTTCTTTTGTAATTTTTGTTAATATATGTAATCGTGTTTATTCTTGGCATACGGAAATTCTCGATTGCACTGTATCAGTTCATAAATACAAACATTTTACTCAATAAACGACAGATGACAAATCCATGGGAGGGACATCACAGCCCCGTGGCCATTCATGCCAAATGTTCCAGTGCTGAGTTTTAGCTATGTGGTTTTTACCTATGAGGCCCACCATTCTCTTATATGATATGTGGGTGCATTATGCATACACGTCGAGATGAGGGTTTTATATCTGCTGCTAATCCATGAGTGTGTGAACACCATCTGCTCATGGGGTTTTATCTTTGTCTCTGTCCAGAAGCTCAGCTCTCATCCCTGTGTCACACAGCTTCATTCTGTTTCCTTCACTCTCAGTTTTCACTCTCCTCCCTGCGGCTTGCTTTTTTCTCTGCTCCTACTTTCTCATTCTTTCCGTTAGCTGTTATTCTCTCACCATTTTCCCCTTATTGTTTCCTCCAGAGCATCCTCAGTCTTTGTGACTGTTTTTTGTTCTATCTGTCTTTATTCTTTCACATGAATAACCTTTGCTTTCTTGTCCTGTCTTTCCTTTTTAGTTTTCATGGGCTCTCCCTCTTTTTTTTTTTGTACAATGGTGGTTATTTTGGGCTTTTGCCATTACCAAGTTGCTTTACACAAAAGCACAGCTAAGCGTAAAAAGAAGTCCAGTGTGAAAGCGTTTATTTTTAACTGGGCATCCATTGAGGACTCACTGGGCTTTGAGTGTAAAGAAGTTGGCTCAAAGGTGATTTCACATCACATCTTCTTTGCTAAGGAAACTGTTCTTAGGTAAAAACAGCCCTGATTTCCAAAAACGGCTCTCTTTTTCCTAAAGCAGATTTCCTGGATACCATTTTGCCTTTGACTTTTTGTTATCTTGTGGGTTTATGAGACAATACTTCCCTTGGGAAATCTTTGTACGTACACAGGTGTAATTAATTCCTTAAATAGAAACATTTGTTTCCTTGTGCTTATCCAATCTGATAATAATGAGGGTTATAATGTATTTGTGTTTTTAAAAGCCAAATAAAAACAAAAAATACCACACATATATCTTCAACCATTTTAAATGAGCCATTGTAGCTGAAAATGGGTGGGTTAAACTTAAAAACAGATCTATACCAGTGTTAGGATTAACATTCACTTTCCATCACTCATTTGCTGAAACACTTAATCCTATTCTGATTGGAGGCTGGAGCCTATCTCAGCCGCCTCTGGGTGAAGGTACACCCTGGACAGTTCACCAGTCCATTGCAGGGCCAAAACACACACAACCATTCACACTCACACCTAGGGGCAGAAACACCCTCGCCGAGCCTGGGACCTTGAACCCAGGACCTTCTTGCTGTGGGGTGGACGTGGTAACCACTATGGCACCATGCTGCCCATGTTTGACAAGTTTGCATCGATTTGAGAACCTCTTCTTTTATAAAAACTCAATTTTTAACTTGTATGTCAGTTTCCATGTGGCTTGCTGCAGTCTCTAGAATCCTTGTTCCGCGCTGTGCATTTGCATAGGAAATGAGCGGTCACCGGTCGTCGACTTGCCTTCTAATGTGAGCATGGTGTGATCCCGCTGCGTTTTGTGTTCATGAGAACTCGAGTTGATTGCTCTACTTTCTTGCACAAGCTTTGCAGCCGGTGCCTTTCCTCAGCCAATGCCCAGTGTTAATGCTTCAGGATTTCCTGTCAGCTTTTCTTTCCGGGTGGCAGAATTGGCTAGCGATTTGCACTTTGGCCTCACCAACTACAGCACAGTAGGACAGGATGGTTTCCTGGCAGTGCTGCTTTATACAGACTCGCAGGCTCTTTAATTAATCCGTTAACTGGGCACGATAATATCAAACGAATTTTGGCTCAGTGAGAATCCGGCAATCTTCAGGGGAGACAGTGGCAGCGGATTTACTCTGTATTTTAGACTTCCCCCAGAAACAAATAGTGTGCCTACTAGTGTTCACTTAATCTTGACCTGAAACATATGTGCAGGGAGGGATTTTAATGGCTCCCTATGTGGCTGTGATCATTTTTTAATAATTCACTACATAACTGATTACTTGCCGTTAACATTATCCACAGTCCTTGGGTGATAGTCACTGTGCCCTAAGCCTGTATAAGGGAGGCTTAACCTACTGGTCCAGTTATTGAAAGACCTACCATCTGGACTGTAATCCTGTGTGCCTATCCATTTTGTTTTTCCTTTGCCTGAGGGAGAAATGATGGGAGAAAGTGTGCAGAGAGAGAGAGAGAGAGAGAGAGAGAGAGAGAGAGGCTAGCCCTGGTCACCTATAATTAAAAGCAATGTTTGATTCGTCAGGATAAGACTTATAAAAAAGCTTGCAGAAGAAGAAATATACAATTTGATGGGAGGAATATATGGAGCAATGCTGAAATTGCATATTTAAATCCATCGAATATTGTATATAGTTTAAGATAATTTATATTACATCTATTTGTAAGTGACCACGAATCAGAGCAGTTTATTTTTAGATATCATGGTTACTACAGCTCTTAAATGAATTACATAATCTTCTGTATTATAAACAGGGTAGTTTGAAGCCAAATCAGGATTTATCTTTTCAAATTAAATGGATAAATTTTTTTGTACATGGAAGCTACTGATAAAAGCCTTTAAAGACATGACAGAATTCATGCTTTTTGCAATTTTGGTTGAAATTTTGCATTCCGAATCAATATCATTCATTAAAATAAATAAATTACCTCTCATAATTTCACAACAATATTCAGTGTTCTACTATTAAATTGAAGGATGGTGTAGTGGTTGGCATGTCTGCCTCAGAGCAAGAAGATCCGGGGTTGGAGTCCCGGGCTCAGCGAGGGCGTTTCTGTATGGAGTTTGCATGTTTTCCCTGTGCAGTGTAATTGACTGTCCCAAATTGGCTCTAGGTGTTAGTTTGAATAGCTGTGTGTGTGTGTATTGGCCTTGTGATGGTCTGGTGAGCTGTTCAGGGTGTACCCCACTTTTGCTCAGAGTCATGGGGGAAGGGGCGATACCTGTCTCAGCTGACATTGGGTGAAGGCGGTATACATCTTGAAAAGCTCGCCAGAACATTACAGGGCAACACACACATACAACTATTCATACTCACACTCATACCTGGGGTCAGTTAAAAAAAGCCAGTTAGCCTAATGTGCATGTCTTTGGATTGTGGGAGGAAACTGGAGCACCCAGAGGAAACCCACGCACGAACAGGAAGAACATGCTCAGAACACCTAAGTCTGGGAATCGAACCCAGGACCTTCTGATGCCCCTAGATTTAATATCTTTGTATTATTAATGAAACAATTAATAATATCAAATTATGAGTTCAAATTGTAACCATTACAAAAAAGGTCTATGTATTAATATTTTTACCCCCCATAAAAACAACAAAAACCTGACCTGTTGATTCTATTGTTTATTTTAAGGATTAATTAGAATTAGAATTTCACAGCTTTAATTATAATCGGTGTAAGACGGTGATTCTAACACTTCTTGAAATTTCACAATCAACACCCTTTACCGAACACTACTTGATTTTCTATCCGAGTGTTCCTGTGTATTGTGGCGCCCATGCTTCATCCACACACTTGATTTTATATTCTATAGGTCAACATTTTGACATTTGGTTCTCATGAAATAATGAATGGAGTGGAAAAGTGAACCTGGCCAGAGGCATGAAACCCTGGTCGGTGTGGATAAATGGCAGTGACCTCATTAGTAAACACTGCCCTGGCATGGCGGGTGATCGGGCTGACAGATTGTGAGCAGACGGCCCACTGAATGTGCCACGAAGCTTCAGCTTCCCATTCATGGCTGACTGGAAAACGCCATGGTGAGCCAAAACCCCACTCAGAGACAGAGGCTGGAGCAAATACAGAGTGAGTAGAAGACTAAATCATGGAAAACAAAAGGAAACAACCTTGAGAGAATTTGGACAGGGTACAACAATCAGTGTACCATAATTCAAGTCGCAAACTCAACAAAACACTGAAAGGCTCAAGATTATTGCAGGAATCGTATTTCTCAAGGCAATTTGTTTTTTAGTCTGGAGTCTGGGAGGTTTATTCCTGCCTCAGGAGAGGCTTTGGATCTACTTTGATGGTTCGTATCAGTGATATTCAATGATTAGAGACTATCAAGAGCTTGAGTGAAATTGAGATATACATTATATCATGATGTCTCATTGATGACATAATATGAATGATGTGGGGCAAAGTATTGAATACATTAATGACAGTAATCTACATTGAAATTTCTAGTTTTGAGGGCCTGTAATGCACTACATATCTAATTCCTGCATTTCATCTTAATACCAAACACTGTAAACAGAACATGAGTGCAGGGTACCTCATGGATTATACAATCTATCTATATAAAGATCTATCTATCTATCTATCTATCTATCTATCTATCTATCTATCTATCTATCTATCTATCTATCTATCTATC
>JAQMYF010000023.1:8202882-8213574 GCA_030014195.1 Neosilurus mollespiculum | reverse complement strand
AACATGAAAACGACATAGAACTCAAGTTTGTGTTAGATGCTGTGATGGTGATTATGAGATTGATTTATTTCTGTTTGAAATAGTTTTATTTTCTAAAGGTTTTTGGAACTGCAAGGCTGCTGTTCTATAGACAGATGTTCAGAGTTACATGTTAAATGTACATGTAAAAGACTGGTCATCTAGGGTGTGTTGTATAGCTTTAGTCACTTTACCCACATTTAGCTTTAAACGGCTTCGACAGTCACCTCATTTCTCTATTAAAAAAAAGGTGTACCGCATTTAGGTTTTCAAAAAGTTCTGATGAGAAACCAGGATTTTTTTTTTTTTATCCGGCCTTATCTAAAAGTGTACGGTAGTGTAATCTTAACATTTGTAACATACATTAGAAAATGCATTAGAAGTGCAGAATGCTGAACACTGATAAGCAATTGTGGACCGCAGCAGTTCTAAACTGTCCTAAATAGCTCTAAATTACCAAGTAAGAACACTACAGTAAAATGTTTATGGAGGCTGTGTTTGTGGTTTGGTGAAGGAAGGGCGTGCATGGTAATCTTATCGTCAAATTGTTTGGTGTTATAGACATAAGTTCTACTCATTCATCAGTATTCATTACCTTTCGCATGAGATATGCAGAAGGCATTGTGACGTGCTGATTTTTGTTCTCTGTCTGTCCACAATCCACAAGTGTGCGCTCGGTCCTAGTAAGTTATTACCTTTCGCATGAGCTCTATAAATTGTTCAGGTTAGACAGTGCATGCATGTGTCCGAGTACCAATAACACGCTAAAGGTCAGTGAACGTATGTGTTTGTTCCACCAGTCATTCATTCATCTTAATCTCATCCGACTGAGTAAAGGTGGGGTACACCCCGAATAGCTCACCAGTCCATCACAGGGCCAACACACACACAACCATTCATGCTCACACTCACAACTAGGGACAATCGAGAATATCCAGTTACAATAATGTGCAAGTGATTGGACTGTGGGAGGAAACTGGAGTATCTGGAGGAAACACGGGGTGAACATACAAACTTCACACAGAAACACCCTCCCTGAGCTCGGGAGTCGAACCTAGGATCTTCTTGCTAACCACTATGCAACTATCCCACCCTATGAGTTCTATTTTTAAATTAAATGAAACATAATTAAGGGGTTATGAGTAATGCATGATGAGAATGTCTCATGAGAAGCAAAAAAGAAAATAAAATCAAATGAATATAGGTCAGATAGCTAAAACAAAATAGTTTTATTTTGTTGGCCTAATAAAATGTCACTTATCAATTCTCCAGTACCTCTAAGAATGCAAGAGTCAGCATTTTATATTTAACAAAGCTGTTATGTTTTATGCAATGGGGATTAGTTGACTTGATGCCAGGAGAATATTCTAATTAAAGCGCCTGAGTTTAGTGAGGGGGTTGATTGAGGTGCCTCTTGTTCTTTTTGTAAGTATATTGGTAAGAGTCTCTCACTCATGACTCTGCATAAGTTATCTATTTTCTCTGTCCTAACACACCTAATTTAAGCATTTTAGCAGAGCTCGTGAGCAGAGCACCACAGTCATGGAATATATCTGGAAGGTGGTCCCGTGTCCTGTTAGGTGTCCACGCATGCCCACCACAGGAAAGCTGCTGCGTTGCTGAGTGGTTGCTGATTGGCTGTTATGTACTGCTGAATTGCATAATGGGGGGCAGCAATTTAAAAAACAGATATAATAATTATAATGAAACCGAAACCCATAAAATAGTCTCTCATGCACCACTGCTCAGACTCGCACAGAATAAAAACCACACAGTGTAACTCAGCAGACAGACGATAAATAAATGTTCATGGAGCAAATGCCGAAATCAGAAGCTTGACAGAACATGAACTTGTTAAACGGATAGTTATACAAACAAGACAGGTGATACAAATGAAAGTGGAAATCAGCGAGTCAAAGAAAAGGTGCTGAAAAGCAAACCAGACTCAGACAGCAATCAATAAAGAGCTCTGCTATAGGCAGTACCTAAATCTATATAATGCTTAAGTAAATCACATGTTTTTAAAGACAGTCATCAAACATTAAAATATTCCGCAACAAGGCACAAGAAACACCACTTTACCAAGGGAGTAAGGTGCTGTTCGCGACTTATCCAGTTTATTTCAAAGCTTATTAGGTTTTCTTTTGTATTTCATTGTGCTACTCAGCTCCTCCATGACATTATTAGATGTGGCATTTTAGATCAGAGCCCTGTTGCCCTTATTTGTCTCTATTATTTGCTCTAAATCATATTATCATGATGGCAGGACTCTTAGCACTGACCTGATATTGCTTTTTTTGTTGGTTCAAACCGCCGACAGCAGTGTAGATATGGTTCTAGTGTGCCGATATTGAAAGGGACTGTACATGTTTTGGATATGCTAAAGTTTCATTAAAAGAGTATGACAAAAAATGTTGGATTTCTGTCCCAGTTTAATAAAATGTATGCTACTATTTATACTCTTTCTATCTCACATGACCTAAAATGTATTGTGGTTTTGTTGTGTATATCCTGATGCCTAATCCAACTGGGTGTTTTACATGTAAATGCAATAATACAAATTTTATTTGGACTTTTATTAGCAAAAGCAGTAATCCAGGAGACTAATTAAATATTCATGGCAGTTACATGGTTTATCAAGTATTCACATGGGGAATGTTTGATTAATTTCAAGTATATGAGTAATACGATTAATTCAATCAATTTGACATCGTTAGATTTTAGAGAAATATTGACTGCCAATTTTAATAATGCTATTTAGAAATAATTGTTTGCCAACTATCTGCTTGCTAAGTTACTCTAAATGAACAACCACAGAGGCAAATTAATCACTACTTATTGTGTTAATCACAAACTCACACGTTCATCCCTCGTCATTCTGTTGAATTGTGTCATGCACACAGAGCTTTCTAACACGTTCTAACACTCCGCCTTTTAACACAAAACAAAGGAATTTAATTCACCACACTGGTAGCTGGTACTCCTATGAGCTGGAGAAGTGTAAGTGTGAGAATGACATATTATACTGACACCCAGGCTTGTTTTACACTCGCTCCCATACTCTGTGCCAAGCAACAGATTGGCAGAAAACATGCCTTTGTCCAGTGCTAGGCTAGACATTGCAGTTACAGCAGACAGTATTGTTGGACCACCTGAGTTCACTACAGTTCAATAATGCTTGAAGCATGAATTCTAACCCAGATCACACACATACAACAGCACAACTTGTGCAATTTAGACCTTGAAAGGTCATTCGGAAGGACCTTCGGCACAACGTAGATCTTCTAGAACTCTTTTTTTTCCCCCCTCATTTGCCATATTGTTTAATCCAATTAGGGTCATGGGGAGGCTGAAGCCTATCTCAGCTGACACTGGGAGAAGGTGGGGTACAAGGGCCTGGGCCAAAACACACACAATCATTTATACTCACACTCACACCTAGGAGCTATTTGGAACAGCCATGTGCATGTTTTTGGACTGTGGGTGGAAACCAGAGTACCCGAAGGAAACTCACGCAAACATGGAGAGAACGTTCATGCTCAACATAAAAACGCCCCAGCCTTGGACTCAAACTCAGGACCTTCTTCCTGTGAGGAGGATGTGCTAACTAATACACAACTGTGGCACAATTGATTACAGTGGATGATATGGGAATTCTTATCAAGCTCATACATAAGGGATAATGTACAGGGTTGTCCTTCTGGTTGCCTTCCACCTGCCAAAAATCTGCCAGTAGGCATGAAGAAGTGTATAATGTTTGTGCACAATACCACCCCGGGTGGATTTCTGGATTCACACTAAAGGTTCCTTTCCCATTTCCAGCCCATAAGGGTCTACAGGTGATTTGAAAAGATGGTAATAAAAAAGTAATAATTACATTGGAGATGTACATTTCATTTATTTAAACCTTTTTTTTGTGCTAAATTTCAGCTATGCATTGCATTATTTATTTGTTTATTTTTAAAAGTTATATGAATTTAAGGTATTCTGACTTTTGGCAGACCTCAAGGTTGGGGTTCATGCCCCACTATCACCGGGTTGTCACTGCTGTCCCCTCAGTGCTCCTAACTGGGTTATCAAAGGCCAGCCATGTCTCTCACTGTCTATGTTGAGAAGCAGGTGAAAAAACCAATGGCTGACTTTCATAAAGAGTAGGCTGCATAGCCGTCAGAGTGTTTCTGCCCTGTGATGGGTCCAGGGTGTACTCTGCCCTCTCCTAAAGTCGGCTGAGATGGGCTCCGGCCTCCCCTTGACCCTAATTAGGATTAAGAGGTTCAGAAAATGAATGAATGACTTTCAGCAGTGAAACCATTAATCTTTAAGCTAGGTGGTCTCACCAAGATGGCTGCTGCCCGGCTTCAAAATTGAAATGCTAATATTCAATCTAGTCTTTTTTTTCAGTAAATGAAACAGGTGGAAAGTGTGGCTACTGCTTGGTTGAAGTTAAAACCTGCACCCCCACCGTTCCTTTGCGGATGAGATTGGACACTCCTGTTTTAAGTATTTTCTTATTTAAATCTAAATTACAGCTTTGTATGGCCAGGCAGTGTTTTTTTAAAAGAAACAGTGAAGACAATACAATTGACTTTTAATTTAACTCTGATTTTTTTTTCAATTATTTATCTTAATTGTAAAAATTATCTTTTTACATCACTACCTGCATATTTCATATGGTCCCTGTGACCTTGAGATTAGGATAAGGTGACCCAGTTTCAAGTTTTAATACCTTGACATTAAGTATGACTGGTATGAATTAAAAAAAACAACAACAACAACAACAACAACAACAACAAAAATACACAAAAAACAAAAAAATGACACCCTCTAGACTGTTAATAGCATTTTGATCAATTCACCTCTGTGACCTTGAAAGATAGGTCAAGGTGACACACTTACATTTATGGCATTTGGCAGACATCCTTATCCAGAACCACTTACATGAATAATTTTTACACAACTGAGCAGTTGAGGGTTAAGGGTCTCGCTCAGAGGCCCAACAGTGGCAGCTTGGTGGTACTGAGCCAACATAAATATAAGATAAATCCATAAGGATCTGGCACTGCCAGAGTGTTAAAAGGAGAGTCTGCAGCGGATGCAGCAGTGGCGGACAGCCTGTGAAAACATAGTATCCCGTACACTTTGTGGGGGATACAACAACAACAATAACGACGATGACGACGATGATGATGATGATGATGATGATATTCTCAGCTGGATGAGCTGCATTTGAAATGTTTGCATCTACAATAATTACTTAACTACACTGCAGTTACAGTTGTCTGGAATCTATATAAAGTATAGACAGACCCCCAGACCTCCATATATCAGCACACATACAGGCACCATAAACGAGACGCTCACAGGTAAATCAATATGTCTCATTACCCAGGTGAAAAACAGCATCTCTCTGACTCTTTGCCCTTTGTTACACCCCTCCAGCTGGGAAATCATTGACACAAAGGAGAAGCACAATGTTGTTCAGTCAGGAATGCTTACATGGCAAATTCCTCCCGCACTCCCGGCACTGTGAAGCCTGGTATACGGTACACACTAACTGCTATGCTAACTCATCCCGTGCCCTACAGCGTTACAGGGGAAAGTGAGCCTGTTGTCTACGCTTGTAATACACCCACACATCATCAGTGACAGGATGGCTGAAAGCCCAGTGTAGTGCTGTCGAAAAAAGTTACTGTAGACTGACAGAGGGAGGAAGAAGAGCTTCCTTTTGGCTAACATCAAGATAAAGATAACACTGGGGTCGTGTGTCTGTCTACTGCAGGAAGAGCTTTGTGCGTGCGTGTGTGTGTGTGTGTGTGTGTGTGTGTGTGTGTGTTATGTTACAGCTGGTTGCATTAATAAAGCTCTGACAATCCAGATTTCGATCCAAGTGATTTAATGGTGCATTAGTCCAGGTTATCAAGATTATACAAGATTGGTTCTCCAGTGGTTAAGAAGAAGTTCAGCATTATACTGATTTATTTATTCATTTATTCATTCATTTTCTAAGCTGCTTTATCCTAATTAGGATCGCGGGGAGGCTGGCGCCCATCTCGGTCAACTCTGGGAGAAGGCAGGGTACACCTTGAATGGCTCGCCAGGCCATCACACACGGGTCAACTCGCATACAACCATTCACACTCACTCTCACACCTAGGGGCAATTTGGAACCGCTAGTCAGCTTACAGTGCATGTTTTTGGACTGTGGGAGGAAACTGGAGTACCTGGATGGAACCCACACAAGCACGGGGAGAACATGCAAACTCCACAAAGAAACGCCCTGAGCCTGGGAATCGAACCCGGGACCTTCTTGCTGTGAGGAAAATGTGTTAACCACTGCGCCATTATGCCACCCTTATTTTTTTATTTATCCCCCCCCCCCCCCCCCGCACTTCTGTTATCACCCATTTACATAAAATTTCTCTGTCTTGGCAATTCACCAAAAAGCATAATTTAGTTTTACTACATTTTCTGGAACCAAATCACTATTAATATTTTTAATTATTTATTTTTTGCTCAAAGTATTTGAATGCACTGAGCATTTCAGTTCCAGTTCAAGTCTTCAATAAAGAGCAATACAGTACATAATTCTTAATTGCAGCTTTCTGATATAGAGCACTTAAGACTTGTAAGACACACAACAGTGCAAGACAAGACAGTGCAAGAAATATCATCAGTACAGAGTACACATTGCAAATACACAAGTGCATCTGACGGCAGCACAGTGGTGTAGTGGTTAGCATGTCATGGGTCCTGAGTGTAGTGTCCCCGGCTTGGTGAATGTGTTTCTGTGTGGAGTTTACATGTTCTACCCATGCAGGTGTGAGTTTCATCCAGGTACTCTGGTTTCCTTCCACAGTCCAAAGAAAGACATGCAGATCATCCAAGATTTGGCTTAGCCATAAATGCGTGCACACACACACACACACACACACACACACACACACACACACACACACACACACACACACACACCAAATCATCCCATTCATGTATAGAGTATTTTTGTGAATGATAGGTTGGAGCAGTGCGTAGATGTAGATGTGTATGTGAGTGTGTGTGTCCATAAAATAAAAGATAAGAAGGGATTAGAGATAAGAAGATTAGAGATAAGGGGGCAGCTGTGGCTTAATGGTTAGAGAAGCGGCTTTGGGACCGAAAGGTCGCTGGCTCGATTCCCGATCCAGCAGGAAAAATGTGTGGCAGCAGGGGTAGTGAGCTGCAACCTTACTTTCCTCCATATTCATGGCTGAAGTGCCCTTGAGCAAGGCACCTAACCCCCAACTGCTCTCTGGGAGCTGCAATGTGTAGCAGCGCACTGCTCCGAGTGTGTGTGCTCACTTTGGATGGGTTTAACGCAGAAGTTTCCATTGTGGAATTAATACAGTATAAAAAAATTTTAATAAAAAAAGATTTTCTCTTGATCTGATTAGAGGTTCCATTTAGAGCCCTAATCGGATGCGGAAAGAAGCTCCTCCTGTAATGCTCCAGGTTGGATCCCTTACTGTTGGTGATTGCTTTTTTGAGGCATTTGCATATAGTAATTTGTGACAGGTTGAAGATTGTCCTGAATACTGGAGCTTGCTGGTAGGTGCAGGTCATCAAGATACATCCTTGGATACCTTTCTGAACACTGGCGTAAAGCCTAAATGCTCATATGCTGTGTCTTAATTTGCGTACTTGTGTACCTGCTAGATAAATATGTGCATAAGTGCTGAAGTATGTCAACATGCAGTGCTGGTATTTGGGTAATGATGTACCCAAAATGGTAAAACACTGCATACTCATTCATTCATTTTCTGAACCGCTTAATTCTAATTAGGGTCGTGGGGAGCCTGGCGCCCATCTCAGCCTCTGGGCGAGGGCAGAGTACACCCTGGACAGCTCGCCAGGCCATCGCTGGGCAGAAACGCTGGGTTCTTTTACATGCATCAGCAATGGTTCATAGACATTTGATAACCCAGTTAGCTGCACTGGGGGGGGACACAGCAGTGAGAACCCGTTGATAGTGGGGCTTGAACCCCCGACCTTGGGATCACTAATCCAGCACCCTACCACTGTCCCACACTGCATACTTCTTACTCTCAATGGCTTCGTATGTAATGGGTGGGGTTTTTAACCTTTGTGAAAATGTTGTCTGAAGAAGCAGGGGACACAGCTAAGGAAAAACTAATATATCATTTAAAAAATAGCAGAGCAAAAATTTGCCACTTTGATGTCATCAAGTGGTGCTAATTCTCATTTGCCATAAAGGAAATGACATCATGGGCGGCATGGTGGCATAGTGGTTAGCACATCCACTTAACAACGATGGTCCTGGGCTCAGCGAGGGTATTTCTATGTGAAGTTTGCATGTTTTTCAAATGCTTGTGTGGGTTTTCTGCAGGTACTTTGAAAACATGTTTGGCAGGAAAAAATTAATAAAATTACACATCATTTTGTGACATGCAGCATCATTTATCATGGGGTGCTCAGAGGTGGAATTTAGCAAAACTAAGCTACTGGCCAACAGGACTAGTGAAATTATGAAACTACTAGTCCTCCTTTATATTTACTGCTCAGGAACGCTATATCTTATTTGCCTATTGGATTTGTCAGGTCGCCAGCAGGATGACTTGGTAGCTAATTTCACTCACCCTACATATTTTTGACTCACCACGGGCCAGCAGACTAGTGTTGATTTCCACCCCCGTGTGCCTCTGCTATAACAAAACAAAAGCATGACACAGATGTTGCACTGAAATGTTATTGTTTTTAGCCAAAGTTATTTTAAATTCTAACAAAATAAATAAATAAACAAATAAACATTTTTTATTAATTGTATATGACTGAGAGAATTTCGCAGTTATGTTTTATTCTTAACAATTATTATTTATTATTTTATATTGCATTATATCATATATCATATTATATTAAGGGCAGCAATGGTGTCGTAGTTAGCATGTGCACAACACGGCAAGAAGGTCCAGGGTTTGGGGGGTTTCTGTGTGGAGTTTGCATGTTCTCCCTGTTCTTATGTCCCTGTTCTCCCCATGCCTGAATTTCCTCCAGGTACTTTGGTTTTCTCCCACTGTCTAAAGACATGCACATTAGGCTAAGTGGCTGTTCCCAATTGCCCCTTGGGGTGAATAGTTAACGTGAATGTTTGTGTGTGTGTGTGTGTGTGTGTGTATGGGTGTGTGTGAGTAAGATTATATTATATTGTATTATATTATAAGATTTAATGGAAACAAGCTGAAAACTTAGCTACATACACTCACTGTGTGACAGTGATTCATGGGAACGAGACATCTGTATCTAAAGAAGACATGTCTGATGGAGTCACATTGATGCCTGGGTACAAAAGGCTCAAACAAATTCATCTCAGAAGAAGATAAATAATTCAGGGTACTGCATGACACAAGCTGACTTGTTTTTGGGCAGTTTTTATTTTTGAAACAGCTTAGTACAATTTATTCAGGTCAGTAAGTTGATCTGATTAAGTGACTGCAGCAGGACCCTGAAGCGACATGCCTACAACCGCCACATACACTGTCTGTGTGAGCATCTTCGATTGTGTATTACCATTCTAATGTGTACGAATGTAGTCATGCTTTATCCCTATCTAGCAAAACTGTGTGTGCATAATGTTCTGCATGGTCTCATGCACCATTCAGGACATGACCATTGTTTGTGTCAGAGACTGTCATGATTAACGTCATGATTAATGATGGAGGCGACGCTCCAAACAGTGTCAGTGTTCCTGATAACATGCTGTGTATAAGTAGCATATCTTAGCATATTTTATTTACACTAGCTTGTCTAGATAATATAATGCTGTTTATTAAAGATGCACCAATTTTGTTTTCTAAGTCCATACTAATTGGTGATTTTGTTTCAAGTTTGTTTTTTATACTGATTCCTTGGGTTATTTCTTTTTATAATAATTTGTACTAAGGTTTGTAATAGTCATTATTTATAAATGTTAATAAAGGTAAACAGATAATATATAAACAATTAATAAAAAAATAGTAATTTTTATTGGACAAAACAATGAGGGTGCAGGGCAAGTGAAAACATTATTTCTTTAAGATAATAATAATAATAATAATAATAATAATAAAAATCTTTAAGTTAAAAGACAACCTTTTTTTAATAGACAATTTTAATAAAGCAATTTTAATAAAAAATTTAAATAAAAATGAAGTTAAGGCTTGTGTCTGGTCTTTCTTCTCAGCATATACATAAGCACCTGTCTGCCTTAACTTTTAAATTCAACAGAGAAAGACATCCCACATCTCCTGGAAGTCTCCTGTGTATCTCTGATAGTGGCTCCTGGAAGGCAGGAAATTATAAAGAATATATTCAATATCCCAGAAATTGCTTTTTTAAGAGCAAGTGAGAGAGAGAGAGAGAGAGAGAGAGAGAGAGCGAGAGCGAGCACCATATCACCCTGAATGGCATTGTGTTGATATTTACTACAACAGCACTGGCACATTTCACAGTGTGTATCATTCTGTTTGTCTGTGTTTACCACACAAAAATCCACTTCCTGTTTTGAATTTCTACAGTAGCCCCAGCTGGCTGTGAGGTTTGATCTCAGAACCTTCTTGCTGTGAGGTGACAGTGCTAACCACTGCACTACCTTTCCATTATTATTTTTATTTTTATTATTATTATTATTTACATTAACAAATA
>JAQMYF010000023.1:8114011-8136409 GCA_030014195.1 Neosilurus mollespiculum | reverse complement strand
ATTAATATATATATATATATATATATATATATATATATATACACACACACACATACACACACATCAAGAAAATAATCTTTCAGCTCCCAGCATACTTAGGGCCAGGTAACTGATGCTAGGCCAGGTTTGTTATCTCAAGAAGTCTCATTATTTCACATAACCCAGTTGTATAGTTCTTCTAAAGAAGGTTATTCGTTTTACCGAACAGTTTTTCACTTTGGAGTATTTGTAGATGATTATAGTTTTTATTTGGGGAGCACTGTGGTATAGTGGTTAGGTGTCCCACTTCTTAACATGAAGGTCCTGGGTTTGAGCCCTGTGGATGGCAAGGGAGTTTCTTGCTTGCATGGGCTTGCTCAAGGTACTCCGGTTTCTTCCCACAGTCCAAAGACATGCACATTAGGCTAACTGTTTGTTCCAAATCACCCTGAGGTGTGAATGTGGATGTGGATGGGTGTTACTCCTTGAGTAGAGGTCCTGCAGAGGGTTTGCAACCCTCTCAGCTAAAACCATGCATTGTAACAGAAACCACAAACTTTGCCCAAGGCATCATGGGTGCAAAATGGTAAATGAGTAAGAGAAAGATCTTTTCCCCAACCCTTTTGTCCTTCACCTACATTGCATTAATGGAAAAGCGATACTTGGTCTTGGAGTAAAGGCTGTAGACTCAGGATGATCTGTTTGCTGGTCAGCATAGTGCTGGTATGCTGGTACATCTTGAACATCTTGCAAGATCATCACAGGGCCAATATATACATAACTATTCACTCACACAGGGGAAATCGAGAATATCCAAATTAACTGTGGGAGGAAACCAGAGTTCCATGCAAACCCCACCCAAAAACACCCTTGCAGGGCATGGGCCTCAAACCCAGGAGCTTCTTTGCTGTGAGGAGGACATGTTAACCACTACGCCAACATGCTGTTTTAATAAATGATGAGTGCCAGTGAGAAGGAGCAATCACAATAATACAAAAGCTAAAAAGAAGCAGGAGACTGTAATTCCATGCTATGCAAGACATTTTCAGTGACACAAATGCTGCTTTTTTCTGCCTATAACTGGCATGCTAGGTATTAATGCCACAATTTAATATCATCATTGTTCCTTTACAGGGTATCTTCCCAGCTAGCTATGTGTATCTGCGGAAGGCTGTTGTCACCAACCGAGGGTAAGTGATTTTCTGCTGAAATTGCATTAACTACAGTAGCATGACTGAGAAGACATACCTACACTGAGAGTAATTGATGGACTATTCCTTCACATATTTGTTCCTCCTTCTATATTTTCCTCTTTTTATACATTTTTTGAATGGGGTGTTGGATTTTGTTTAGACAAGGCATTTATTCACACAGGGACCACTCTGCAAAGTGAATAGCTTATCAGGTTAGAAAACATGTAAATATAAAATAGTGCACAATTTAAAAAAAAAAAAAAGGACATGCTAAGGTGAAACAATCAGCATTCGTAGGAAAACTGATGAAATACACATGACAAAGATACATAAAACATAAGCATACAAGAAAGATATAAAGCTGTAGTCTGCACTAACTCCCAAACCTGCTCAATCCACCCTCCGGAGCTGAAAATGTTCTAAAGAAGACAAAATCTTCTTAGTAAAATTTTAAAGTAGCTTTAATAATAATAATAATAATAATAATAATAATAATAATAATGATAATGATAATAATAATAATAATACAATCAGGTGGAAAATAATAGAAGACAGTATTCCTGTATTTTTCAAGACAGTTAAGTCTTGCTAGCAGCTTCCTGAAAGATAATATAATTATTTTATATTTTGCTGCAGTTTAATATTGTATTTATTACTATCTTCTCTTTAATATTCCAAAACCACCACATTAGGCAATATACCAAAAATAAATAAGATTCCACTGCTGTGTGCATTAAGTGTACAACACATCTGTCACCCAACAATATAAGAAATATAAGATTAATTCAGTAAAATACTCCCAAAGTCTTATAATGTCATCATTTTTTTAATGCAATTGTTTCCTTACCTACTTGTTAACCTGTTTCATTCATTCATTTTCTAAACCGCTTAATCCTAATTAGGGTCGCAGGGTGGCTGGCGCCTCAGCTGACTCTCGGCGAGGGCAGAGTATACCCTGGACAGCTCGCCAGGCCATTGCAGGGCAGAAACACGCTGACAGCTGTGCAGCCTACTTTTGACAAAAACAATGGTTCTTTTACATGCCTCTCACCATAGAGAGTGAGAGATATGGCCACCATATGATAACCCAGTTAGCTGCACTGGGGGGGACAGCAGTGACAACCCGTTGACTGTGGGGCTTGAACCTCCTTGGGATCAGTAATTCAGTACCCTACCACCGGGTCACCACCTGTTTCATTCTCCTGCAAAAATACACAAGACCACCTAGCATGAAAATTATAATTCCTGCAATTGCTGAAGATGGAAGCATTCAGACAAAATATGTTAAATGAGTATTTTATGCACCAAAAAAAAAATTAAAAAAAAAATAATAAAGTAACATTTATTAAAAAAAATGCATGCTTGGATTTTTGAGGTCTCAGTTGTTAATCATACTAAGCGATCACCGAAATGGTAAGTTTCAAATTTATGAGAAAAAACATAATTTGCATGTCTCTTAAACTTTATTATAAATACTCCTAGATTTTTAGACCTAAATGTTGACCGGTATGAAATGAATAAAAATTGAAAAAGCCGAGAGCTTATAGTTTAATGTTAGAAAAACTGTAAGGAACACAAAATGTAAGTGGGGAGGCATGGAAACAGGAAATTAAGGTCACATCCCATTTGGCACTTCACTTCATCTCAGTCTATTATTTTGTTTTTTGTGTTATTTTGCAGCATTGACTTTTAAAAAAAATAAATTGCACTTATAAAATGGTTTTGACATGGCTTGATTTTTAATCTTACTAAAGTAAATATGTTAACACAGAGAGGTCTGGATGTTGAGCTTACAAGGAGTTTGTGGCAAATAAAAAAAAAAAAAAATTAGCCCTAGGTTATATCTAATTAATGGTGTAATACAGAAAAGTTAACAGATGTCTATAAGTTTTAATGCAAAAGAGATTGTGTATGCAATCTCTTTTGAGCAGTTTGGCAGAAGATAGGCATGTAGATTTAGAGAGTTCAGAAAAACTCCATCCAGGCTGTAACTTACATAAGGAATACAACAAAGCCTCAATGTCAGAAAGCGTCAGCGACAATTACACTTTTGTTTGCAAATTGTAAACTCCAAGCATGATAGATTTCACTCATGCATGCACTCATTTGCTGAACGACTTACTCCTACTATGGTCGCGGGGAGACTGGAGTGTATCTCAGTCAACACTCAGCACAGACTATCGCAGTGTCAACAAACACAACCATTCACACTCTCACATCCACACGTAGGAGAAATTTGGAGCAAGCAATTAACCTAACGTGCATGTATTTCCACTGTGAGAGGAAACCAGAGTACTCAGAGGAAACCCACGCAAGCATGGGGAGAACATGAAAACTTCACACGTAAATGCCAGACCTGGGACTTGAACCCAGGACCTTCTTGTTATGAGAATTTTTTTTGTCTTGTTAAAGAAAATCCCATTAACAACACCTAACCATGTCAAGAATACTCTTGAGGAGGTAGGCTTATGATTTTCAAAGTCTATAAGATGCAGACCACTGGTAACATTCAAGAAGAGAAAGGCCAAATTAGACTTGGCTAGACAGCCTGCCTACACTGTAACAATAGTCCGTGGACAGATGAAACCAAGTGTAACTTGTCTGTGGGAATGGTAAAGACCTCATAATCTGTCAAACATGATGGAAGTAGCAGGTTCAATTCTGTAGCATATAGAACAATTGCGGCTCAGTTGATAAGAGTGGGGCAGTGGGACAGTGTGGCAGTGGTGGCTAAGTAGATAAAGCTTTGGGTTACTGATCAGAAGGTCAGGGGATTAAGCTCCAGTACCACCAAGCTGCCAATGCTGGGCCCTTGAGCAAAGCCCTAAACCCTCAACTACCCATTTGTATAAATGAGATAAAAATGTAAGTCGTTCTGGATAAGGGCATCTGATAAATGCCATAAATATAAATGCAATACTTTTGGCTAAGATTCAGTCAAAATGCTGTGGTGCTTTAGAGTACAGATGGATAATGACAAAAAACATACTGCGAAAGCAGCCCAAGAACTTCTTAAGGCAAAAGTTTTTAATCAGTAAACCTAATTAAGCATGTTTTTTACTTACCGAAGACAAATCTAAGGGAAAAATAAATAAATTAACAAATAAATAAACAAATAAATAAAACTGAATCTCTGGCAATGCATCTTAAGGAAGGAAACTCCTCATTTGCTGATGCCCGTGGGTCTCTGACCTTATGTAGTCATTGACTACAGAGCGTTTGTATGCAAGAATTAAACGATTATATTTATTATATTTGTATTGTATTTAAATACATATAATTATGTTAGTTTGTCCAGTTTAAATCTATGAAAATAGACAGACTATTAAAAATATAACAATGTCATATTTTTGAAAAACACATGAATTAAAACTAAAACTCTACACTTCAGTAACATCTCAGTGATTTAATTTTAATTCCACTGAGGTGGTGTACAAAGAAAATTGTATGAAAATTGTTCAGAATACTTATAAAACTGACTATAGATCAATGCCACACAATAATTTCACATTTCTTCTGAGTGAATAGTCAAACAGACTCACAAAAATGATGTTCAGATAGAACGGACCTGATAAGACCAGCACATTTGCATAGTACAATTCAAAAAAGGATAATGGAAGGACATGACAGGGCTGATGGAGAGAAAATGGGTGGAAGAGATAAATGGCAAGTCAGAACAAAAGAGACAGCAGGAGAAAAGGAGCAGAAACAAAAAGGAGCCAGGCAAAGGACATTTTTGCCATATTCCCTATACGGTTAATGACTGCTAGGACAAATCCATGCAAATCAAACGTACAAGAATAAATACAGGGCATCACTTGATGATGGTTATAAAGCTCTATTTGAAATTGTACACTTACTTGCTTATATGGACCACTCTAAATAGGGAAGACATAATTTGACAATAAATATGTAAACTATAATAAGCGGGTCCACCATCACATGAAATTAAAGTTATATTTCTTATCATGTTTTCAAATACACAGATATTACATTTAAACCTCCCACAGCTGTACTACATATGGTAAATAAGTACTATGAATAACATTTCATGACTCTACAATTGGGCGGCATAGTGGCATAGTGGTTAGCATGTCCGGCTCACAGCAAGAGTGTCCTGGGTTTGAGTTCTGGGCGTTTCTATTTGTGGAGTTTGCTCTCTGTGCTAACCTTGTGGTTGATTGTGTGTGCAGGCAGTACGAGACAGTTGTGCCTCTTGAGGATCCCATCGTGATTGAAGTCACCTCCACTCTCCAGGAATGGGCTGTACTCTGGAAGCAGCTCTATGTGGTAAGCAGCAGCTTTTCACTTTACTATTATGGGGGCTATCACTGGATGTGATCATTGAGCAAATAGATTAGCAACTTGTAAATGTGTTAGTAAAATATCTGAATATAACATTAACAGTGTTTATTGGTTTGTTGGAGTACACAATGTAATGAACATCCTTTCAATTGCTTGACCTTGTTAGAAGGTACTTAATCTCAGAGGGCTTGGTGTTTTGATTATTTTATTTTATTTGTTTTTTATTGCATATACAATTCAAGTTTGATTCTAAGTGGGAGGGTAAAGGCTGGTTTATATTCCCTTCCAAACAATCCTCTAGATCCTTTCAAAGGTTGAAAAAAAGAAGGGTGGAATGGGGTAGGGTAGGGATTGGTCCAAGCTGATTTGTTTGAACCTTCATCTACAGTGTATGATTGCCACTACTGTAAGTAAAAAGATGCAACATTCAGATTCCTCAAGTTTTCAGGTCTAGGATTATAGTGGGGTAGCAAGGGGTGGTACCATGTAATTACCTCTGCCCTGGAGGCTATGTTTGCCTCTGTGTTGTGTGCTTGGTTGTTTGTTGTAAGCAGGTTTACACAAACATAATTCGTTTAAAAGTGAAATGAAAGGCAAGCCTTCGAAACCCTTCTGTTAGGCAGACACGGGTATATTTTCATTATCAGGTGGTTTTTACTTACATTTTAAAAGTTGCAATCTGCTAAAATATGTTTAATAGTTTGCATTAGCCAGTTTAAAAAAGACTGCCTTTTCACTGCAAGAGTATGAAATTGTGAGAATAGGATGTGAATTTGTCCGTTTATATAAGGCAAGATAAAGGCAAAAATAAAAGTATACAAATATTTAACAAATCAGATACTAGTGACTTGTATCAGAAACTAGTGAACAAATCAGAATCTATTGAACTTCTGCATAAAATAAAACTATGCACATTTAAACATAATATTAGCTGACGTACAAGCACATACATCAGGCAAACATTGTCTCTTTTATAGGAATGAATGATATATACCACTGTTTGATCATGTGCAAATTACTTCGTATACATGTGAATCACGTGCGACTTTTTTGCAGTACAGTGATGCCCCTCGTGTGTGGATTTCTTACTTGTTTTTTATTTTTCTTGTTACTTTTTTGTTTTTCTTCACGAAGAAAGTTGTAATAACAACAGAATGTTTTGATGTGAATGGTGTATACGATGTAAGTAAACTTTTAAGTTTGGGTTTAACTTCTCTTTAACATCTTATTCAACAAAGCTGTGCTAATGTATTTTAAACACACAGTACATTTATTAGTGGTGAGCACCTTGGTATATGACCTTGCTTTAAATTCAACCTTCCAACGAGGCAAAGTGTCCTAATTTGATTGGTTTAATTATGTAAGAAAAGCAGTCTGCCAATATCTGAAAAAAGGTGATCTGCCAAGATTAGAAAAAAGGTTGTGCTCTGACGGTGTGCCTTGTCCAGATTGTGGTATATAAGTGTAAATGATGATAATGGCTTTGAGTTTTGTGCTTTTTGATCACGACTTTTACACTGAATTAATTTACTCTCTTTTCTTTCCATGTGTGAAGAAGCCAGGTGGATTTATAGTGGTTGTAGTGCCATACTGTTCTGATACTCTTCAACGAAATATTCACACATAGATCCTTGGAAAAACGTCACTTAGTGCTTGCTTGTATGTGAAAAGAACATGGAAGAGATACAGTGATCATGTTCTCAGCCTTATTCACAGCTGGTTCTCGTACACGCGGTACTGATTACACACACAGTTCTTTCTGTTCTTTTTCACTATTATTTAGGAACACCTTTTTTCTCTGACCTGTAAGTAGCTCTCCAGTTCACTCTTATCTCCAAGCTTTATTGTGCTTGGAGTTTCCACTAAAGGAAAGCATAATCCTTGTAAAAATGTGTAGCCACTGTGCCTTTCTGTACCAGTGAAGGAGGTGTAGCCTGTGTGCCTGTCAGGACCACCAAAGGAGGTGTGGCATCTGTACCTTTCAGGATTAAAGAAGGAGATGTGTTTTTTTTTCCTGCCAGTACCAGTGAATGAGATGTGGTCTGTGAGCCTGTCAAGAGTATTGAAGGAAGTGTGGCTTCTGTGCCTTTTAGGCTGAATAGAGGAAGTGTGGCTTGCATACCTTTTAGGCTCAGTGAAGAAGGTGTAGCCTATGTCCTGGTTTATCAATATAAGAGGTGTGGCTTGTGTGCCTGTTTGAATCAATAAAGGAGGTGTGGCTTGTGTGCCTGTCAGGGCCAGTAAAAGTGGTGTGGCCTATGTGCCTGTTAGGATCAATAAAGGAGGTGTGGCTTGTGTGCCTGTCAGAAGTAGTGAAGGAGGTGTGGTCCCTGTACCTGTCAGAACCAGTAAAAGTGGTGTGCTTGTTCCTGTGCCTGTAAAGATCAATAAAGGAGGTGTGGCTTGTGTGCCCGTGAGGATCAATAAAGGAGGTGTGGTGTATTTGTCTGAATTTAAGAGTAGTGAATGAGGTGTGGCCACTATGCCAGTAAAAGAAATATGGCCTATGTGCCTGTTAGGATCAATGAAAGAGGTGTAGCATGTGTGCCTGTCAAAAATAGTAAAGGGGGTGTGGTCTCTGTTCCTGTCAGAAACAGTAAAAGAGGTGTGGCCTCTGTCCCTATCTGTACCTGTGAAGGAGGTTTGGCTTAATGTCTTCCAGGATCAATAAAGGAGCTGTCAGAAGTGCAGGAGGTGTGACATATGGACCTGTTGGGACCACTGATGGGGGAGTGGTCTGTGTGCCATCTAGGAGTAGTGCCAGAGGTGTGGCTCTGTGCCTATCAGGCCCAGTGAAGGAGGTGTGGTCTTAGTGGATATCAGGACCAGTAAAGGAGGTGTGGCTTCAGTGCCTGTAAGGATAATTAAACAGGGTGAGTCCATTGTTACTGTCAAGACTGTTTCATACCAAGTAGTTGCTCAACATTGGATCACATTATAAGGTACTGAATTACTAGTGTACTACTCTATACTTTAATTAAAAACATCTTTAATATAGTAGTGAATTAAACCTGTGTATGTTTTAAATACATCATTTACTTATCATAATGCTCATCATGTTAAAAATGTGTGGAAGAGACCCACACCCTCTTATAACAGTACCTTGTAATAAGTTCTGATTCATGTAAGTCAGTGATTTGTGGAATAATCACAACAGGTTGTCATTTTCAGCTTATTTGTTATTAATGTAACCCTTTTAAATGCTTCATGAACGCATTGTGTATCAGCACATTTGAGAAAAATCCGTCTCATGAACGACTGCTGAGATCAAACACAGCAGAGCCGATGACTCAGTTTTGGGACTGTTGTGGTACCTTATTTACCACCATGTCCTCTGATGCCACAGAATATCTGAGGGCTTATAATAAGCTTCCTCAAGTCAGGCAAGCTTATTCTGCTCAGAAAAAGAAATACGATCTAAATTGGAGGCTGGGTGAAATAAGGATAGCTAATTCAAGATGAATTGGGTTGCGTAACATGGAACAGAACATCGGAAAGCTAAATCTTCAGCTATGGTTGTGCGAAAGGTACATGGAGAATCAGCAGGTCATTAATACCGTTATGACATCCTGCTCAATTACAGCACCTTTTATTTGGCATTGGCAAGATGCCCAAAGACCTTTCTGTCTAACCTTGCCAAGAAATATACCATGTACATTATATCTACTTGATTAACAAGCAGACCTCTTTATAATTTTTTTATATCTCTTTATAAATGTGCCATTTAATCTTTAAAATGGAGCTAAATGAATATTTCTCTGTAGTGAGTACAGTAACCATACCGTATATAGCTTTATATAGCAAAGGATTCAAATAGAGCCCATAGCCCTGGCTCATGGGTTTCAAAGATTCTAGGTATATTTTTATGGATGCTATGTAAAGAATATCCTAGGGTGGGCCATTCTATTACAGGAAATAATCCATGAGGTGGCGGTGTGATATGGTCCAATGCAAAATGGATTATATAAATGTAACAACACATTTATTTCTCTTATACTACAGTGACTAACGTAAGATTATATTTATCAGTTTATTTTTTATTTGGACTTTTTTGTCAGTTCAATTCAAAAATCTTATTAGCTGAACTGTAGCATTTCAGAATCCATGATATATGGAAATCATGTAACTGGATTACAATAATTAAATTGTATTGCACCAGCCTTTAAAATTAAGGTTACATTTATTTATTTAATGTTGGTTTGTTTGTCTGTTTGATTCTGAATGGATTTTGATGATTTTTAGAGTATGGCCAGGGTGTCATGTAGTGGTTAACACATGTGCACCACAGCAAGAAAGTCCTGGGTTCGAGTCCCGGGCTTAGGCTTTTCAGTGTGGAGTTTGCAAGCTATCCTCGTGTTTGCGTGGGTTTCTCTGTTTCTGTTTCGTGCCTTCAGGTACTCTGGTTTTCTAACACAGTCCAAAGACATTCACATTGATTTAACTGGCAGTTCCAAATTGTCTCAGGTGTGAGTGTGAGTGTGAGTGTGAATGGTTGTGTGTGTGTTTCCTCTGTGATGGTCTGACGAGCTGTTCTGGGTATACCTCACCTTTGCCCAGTGTTGGCTGAGATGGTTACAGGGTTCTCTTGTCCCTAGTAGCATTAATCTGTTCAGAAAATGAGTAAGTGATTAAGTAGCATTCTGTTAGATTTTGCTAATGATCTGGATCAAATTCTGAATCCAGAAATTTTTTTTTTCCCTAAAGATTCTTTAACATTGTGAGATAGTTTGGATGTTTAGTATTACCTCAGGCCCAGCACAGGATGCTGTGTACTTTTTATTTTATGGCTTGGCAGAGGATTGCACTCTCCGCTTCTTCTACCTTATCGTTTATTTTTCAGAGTTTATAATAGCAATAAAAAAAAATAAAAAAAAATAATAATAATAATAGCAATAAGTCATTATTGCTTTTACATTTATATCAAAATAACACAAATACACAATTTTTTTATAGCCAGATGATTTACAGTGGGTTATTTCCCTTATACATAGATTACACTGTAAAATTTATTATTGATTGATGTCTTAATGGTTTATCGTTTGATTTAATGTTTTGGAACATCAAAGACACAAGTTCATCCCTGTTATCTCTTACTACAGACATGATAAACAGTCCCTGCTAAGAAGCTACTGTTCTGAAACATCATTACCATTTTAGAAGCTTTTTTGACAGTGCATGATCTGGATTTACTATTTACTGGATTTAATATCATTAAACAGAGCTTTAAAGCATTTTAAACATAACAATAATTAACTGGAGGTGAAAACCTTGTCATATTACCAATACCTGGCTTCAAAGTCAACCTTCTATTGAAACTAAGTGTGCAAAACTGATTGATATGATTATATAAAGAAGCATTGTGCCTTTAGAACAAGCAGCTCCTTATACATGTGCAATTCATGTTAGCACTTATGCCTTTAAAATGAATTTAATTAAGCATGCATGAGTGAGTGCAATGATAGTACTGTACGAAAATGACAAAAATACGATGTATTTTTTATAGTGAATATCAATAATATATTTAATTATTATGCATAGAATGCGATGTGGATGTTACTGAATTGTCCCTAAGATGAAACATTGATTCAGTTCAGCAACGTCCACTGAGTCTGAGGGGCATAATTGTTTCAGTATATACTAAAAAGGAACAGCAAAAAAGCACACTAAACAGAAAGATTTAAATGGTTTATTTTTAGATTTTAAAATAGTGACAGCAAGCGCCACATAAACGAGTGAGCAGGTGGAGAGCTGTGTAACAGCGTCTTTTTAACTCTCCAAGAGTTTAAGTATATACAATACATACACATAAGAAGTCAACCATGATAAGATTCTCATACATTATATTTAGATTTAATTTAATCAAGATTTTATTCATTTTGAATTGAACTAAATGCTGTATGGCTAACAAAATCTCTTGAGTCTACTCCATCAGAGTTTAGTACTTGCTATATTAAGTAAACTTTGCTCTGTGAGGTGCTTTAATATATACTACTATATATTATGAAATAACACAAGAAAAACTAATTAAAATTAGATTTTTATGGCTTATTTCTCCATTTTTAACACCATCTATTCCAAGTGACCTTGAAAAACTGTGTCTGTCATTTTCATTCATGCATTTTCCACTTAGAATGAATTTTAATCCTGAGCTATAGGCTATACAATCAGATTTTGTTGCTCCTGTGTAGTATATACTAATCTTTGTCAGAATTTTAAAATAGCAATAAGCAATCTAAGAGGTTTGTTTTGTTTTATGAAGTATTATGTGTTATAAAGTATTATCAACCAAGGTTGTTTAAAAAAAAATCCTGATATAAAACATGACATATCAACAACTGTTACATTTTACTTTGTGAAGCAACAATTTTTTTTCTCCCTGATTTTAGTCATATCTAATTCCCACCCATCAAGTATTGCCTTCCCTATCATATGACCACCACCAACCAGGGAGGGGCGTAAGAAAGCACATGCCCCCTCCGTGACATGCGATTCTACCACCCGCCTTTTTACGTACTGCTGTGCATGTGTATTTGGGGGCGGTCTAACAAACTAGAAGGGAAAGCGCTATCCGCACCCTTGTATGAATGAGCTCACAGACGCCCATGATTAGCTGGTGATCGCTGTGAGTGACAGGGAAGTGAGTGTATGCCGTCCCTCCACCTTGTCGATGTGCCACTCGGGAGTCAACAATTTTTTTTTAGCAATCGATTGATTCGTTTTAGACTGCATAAACCATCTGCCATACAACTACCTGTGAATGAGCCGCAATTATAGAAACAATAATGAAACTACTGTCCAAGCCATTTTGCTACAAGAAACTAATGCACACCCTCTGACCAATCAGACTCAAAAATTCAACTAGCCTTTTGTATGAACTGATTTATCAAATATAACTTCTATAACTCTTAACCGCGATACTATGACACAGCCCTCTCATGGCTTATTGCTTAAAGGAAAGGCACATCAGAATTTGTTACACAGTTTCCAACAACAAGATTTTATAAAATCTGTTTTGTTGTTAGTTTTAGATGATGTGATGCGTTAAAGTGCCCTTGAGCTTTTTACTACAGAAATGATAATGTACTGTATTTTAACAGCGCATTAATATAAGCCTGTCATTTGATTTACATCCAGAACTACGCACTCATATTCAAAATGAAAAAAAAAAAAAAAAAAAAAACACCTACTAACTCTAGAGCCAGGTTTGAGAATTTAACAACACTCTTGTATAATTTGACTTTATGGCACAGTTTACTGTAAGATCGAATCCAGAAAATCTCAGCATGTCTCCAACAAAAGAATGAACCGGCTGCTTTCCTTCATAATCTGTTAAACGAAATCTTTTCACTTTTAATGGTGTAAGAAATTGGACTAATTATTTCGAGTAAAGTTATGAGAGGCAATTCATCATAGTTTTATCTTTTTATTTTTATTCCGTGAAAGATCTCCAGTAACCTCGTAAAATAAAAAATGACAAGATTTTAAAGGACGTTGCTATAAATAACTGATATTGATAAGCAGTGGGATTGGTGTACCTTCTGTAATAATAGCACCAAGTGGCCTCGCCTTCTGTTAGCAGATGCCATATTCCCTGTTTGGAGCAGCTGTGTTTGTTGGTGTGAGCTTGAGGATGACTGACAGGTTACCCCATCTGTGTACATGTATTTGTTTATATGTAGGACAGGGGTCATGAAATGGTGATAGATGTTGTTTAGCCTTTAGCAATGAGACAGGACAGAATCTGTTTTGATTGTTTCACACATATAGCGCCATCATCTAAAATCAGTTGGTGTCTCCTGTCAGTGCTTTGTTCTTATCAGAAGGCTGGATGGACTTTTTTAACTTGGTTGTTTTCAGTTATATAATTTAATACACTGCCCGGCCCCTAAAAGTCACACATTGTAATATTTTGTTAGAGCGCCGATAGCCTCGATTATAGCTTGTAATCACTGTTATGGCATTATTAAGATAAACTTCAGAAACATTACAGCATTTATTTCTCTCCAGAGTTTGGTTCATCTTGAAGTGACGATGGGCAAATTAAACCACTTCATAAAGTCCTCTTCAACACATCCAAGAGACTTTGAGTAAGGTGAGGGTCAGGACTCTGAGGTGCCATTTCATGTGTGTAAATTTAGTTCCTCATGCTTCCTTTCAATATTTGAGCCATGATTTTATATCCGTGCCATCAGGGAAAAAGTCTATTGATGGGATAACCTGGTCATTCAGTACATTCAGGTTGTTTGCTGACTTTATTTTATTGCCACGTAATGCTGCTGGGCCTTGACTTGACCAACTGAAGCAAGAATGCCATGGCTATTACTGGCTGTAACCAAGATTAAAGGCAGTCCAGCGAATTATTATAGTGCTCAACTTTTTGGCAGTGTACTAGACTGTTACTGGTTCTTTATTTTAATGTGGTCAGATTTCTTAACCATACTGGATTTTAACAGCTTGCAACGCATATTATTTGGTGGGTCAGTGCCAAATTTGGTACCAAAAAACATACCACAAAGTAAATTTGGTACCGCAGATTGCTCCAAATTATCTAAATGTCTAAAATGGCATCCATGGTTGCTGAGCCTCGACCTGACCAATTGAAGCAGCACTGCCATGGTGATTACGATCTGGGAGTTCAACAGAATATAAGCGTGTTTGACTTTTTTGGCCAGGCAGTGTATTTACATGGTGAATTGTTAGTGTTGTATTCCTTATAACTAATATCTAATAGTTTAGAGTGAGAAATAGAAATAGAAAGTTTGGGTTTTGGGACTTAAAGGTCGCTGGTAGGGACCAGCAGGAAAAATGTGTGGCAACGGGGGTAGGGAGCTGCACCCTCCCTTCCTTCACCTTCATGGCTGAAGTGCCTTTGAGCAAGGCACCTAACCACCCAACTGCTCTCCTGGGCGCCGCAATATGTAGCAGCCCACTGCTCCAAGTGCATGTACGCAGTGTTTACACGTGTGTGTGCTCACTTTGGATGGGTTAAATGCAGAGCCAAATTTTCATTTTTAGGATTAATACAGTATATCAGAATTAGAAGGTAGTAATGGTCACCAGAGTTAACCAAAGTACAAAAATAAGTTCTGCCCTTTTTCCATATAACCCAATTAAAACTTATTTTCAGTGGTAGCAACACTAGAGCATGTAATAGCGCTGTAATGAGCTGAAATAGAGATGGCAGCTTGAGTCATGCAGAGATGATAAGAGTAGAAGTGAAAAGATGTCACTGGTGCTTACGTCCATATGAGTGGCCTGCAGACAGAAAAACAGAAAGAGAGAGGTAAGGAGAATTAGGAGTGGGAGACACAACTCATCATACATCTATATACATATCTATACCTATATATATATATTTCTTTTTACAAAACATGATCTGATGATCTAATAAGCATCCAGGGAGCTAGCAGGAAGCATTGGGCTCTTTGCTTGCTCCAGGCCATCATGTGTATGTCGTGTGTGTGTGTTTGTGTGTGTATAATGAAATCTGAATAGAGAGTCGACTTTCACTCAAACACAATTGAATTCCTGCTTACTAGCTGAGCAGTAAATAATATTTAAGGGGAAGCACCTTCATCTATAATCATCTCTGCTTGAGGCAGAATCTTTTCCTACTCTCTTATGTCCTTATCATGCTATTCTGTGTCAGTCAGTGACATGCTTGGTTTCATGTGGCTCTCCACTAAAGGCATGGAGGTCTTGATGTAATGCTATGACTTGTACTTTTCATGCACTTCACCAATACATCATGATGTCTATGAATGGAAGCCACAGAATTATTTTTTATATGATTACTCCTCAACTCAATAGTTAATATGTAAACATAATGCAAAAATAACAAGAAATCCTATAGTATAGTATAGTATAGTATAGTATAGTATAGTATAGTATAGTATTTAATTTCAGCACGGCAGGGCTTTGTATCAACTCCACCTTTCAGGATCAGTACAGCTTCCGCTGACGTGTCCTCTGCATTGGCACTTTCATTTACACAGAGGCACAAAGCTTTTAGATTATTGCAGAGAATGTTCAGGTCAGACAGGTCTTGTTCTAATACATTTAAAGTCTTAGCAAGCACCCAAAATGTGCAGAACCACAAAGGTAGCCATTGTTTTCTTAATAGGCCACAGACAGAGGAAGGCTAATTCTAAAACACCCCATTACTTGCAGTTATCTCTTACAGAACTAAATTACATACATTTCTTTTTAAAAATAAATATTAAATTACAACACCAAGGCTAAAACCAGTGTAAAAAAGTGCAAAAATCTTTTTATGATGCATGTTTTACAGTAGATCAGAAATGCTAATATTGTTAACAAGTAAAATAACACGGCATGGTGGTGCAGTGGTTTGCACGTCTGCCTCACAGCAAGAAGGCCTGGGTTTATCCCGGGCTCGGGCGTTTCTGTGTGTAGTTTGCATGTTCTCCCTGTGCTTGTGTGGGTTTCCTCCGGTTACTCCGGTTTCCTCCCACAGTCCAAAAACATGCCCAGTAGGCTGTTCCAAATCACCCATAGGTCTGAGTGTATGTGAAAGGTTGTGTGTGTTACTCATTCATTCAGATTCATTCCTATTCTTAATCCTGCTTGGGTTGCAGGGAGGTAGGAGCCTATCTTAGCTGACTCTGAGGTAAGGTGGGGTACACCCTGAGCAGCTTGCCAGACCATCTCATGGCCAATACACTCACAACCATTGACACGTACACCTAGGGGCAATTTGGAATAGCCAATTAGCCTATTGCAGACGTCTTTGGACCGTGGCAAGAAACCCATACAAACATGGGGAATCGTGAAAACTCCACACAGAAACACCCTCGCTGAGCCTGAGACTCAAACCCAGGACCTTTTTGCTGTGAGGCAGATGTGCTTTCCAATACACCACTGTGCCGCCTTGTCACTAAGGTTAGCCTTAGCCATTGTAAGTAATTTTCTTGCTGAGGATATATGCAGCTCAAGGGTATGTGTGCAGCACTTTCCATGTAATTATATATAGTACGGTGTTGTTCTGATGTCCTAGGCACATGCAAAGAAATACTGTGCCATGCAAAAACTAGCTCAACTGCAAATTTTTTTTGGGTTCACATCTACATTCAACAAGTCCACGCCACACTTGTACTATGTCAGTAAAGTACTTATTAGGTTTTAGTTATGCCTATGTCTTCGTTACTGCATCTTTTATGTTCTTACTGTGTCCTGATTCAACTCCAGTCCTTAGCCCGGACGCCATACCACGCCTTTATCAGTTTCTACTCCGTTCTCACTACTTTGTACAAGTTTTTACTGAGTGTGATGTGTGTGTGTGTGTGTGTGTGTGTGTGTGTGTGTGTGTGTGTGTGTGTGTGTTTTAAAGAACCATCCAAAGTTTTTCTGGAAACTTTAATTGCTGCTTATTTTTGTAGAAAAATCCGAGAAGCCTGCATTGTGCTTTTGTCTGAAAAATGGTCTTATATAAGATCCCGATTTCTTTTAGGACATACAAATTGTTTTCTGTAACATTTATTTTCAGCTGGAAAGTGAATGCTTAAAAATCTAAAAGGTTTTTGTTCTGACTTGATAATGTAAAAGTCATAAAAATGAAAATTTATAATAAAGTTTGTACTAAAAAGATGCCTATGAATTTGCACTGTATGATACACAATAGCCTCACCTCAAAATAATAGGCATCTTTTTAGTAACAATATTATTATTGTTATTATTATTTTTATTATTATTAATAATAACAATATTATTATTATTAATAACAATAATAATAAATCATTATAAGTAGGTGAATAAATATGCTTTAACAATTTATTCACCTACTTATAATGATTTATTATTGTTATTAATAATAATAATAATAATATTGTTATTAATAATAATAATAAAAATAATAATAACAATAATAATATTGTTGTTGTTCACTCATTTGCTGAACCACTTAATCTTACTAGGGTCACAGTAAATAATCGAATCTCAGCCGATACTGGGCATAGGTGGGGTACGCCCTTTGCCAGACCTTCACAGGGCGACGTACACACTCAACCATTCACACTCACATCACACCTAGGAGCAGTTTGGAACAGCCAGTTAGCCTAATGTGCATGTCTTTGGTCTGTGGGAGGAAACCGGAAAACCCAAAGGAAACCATGCAAGCATGGCGGGAACATGCAGGCTCCACACAGAAACACCTAAGTCCAGGAATAGAACCTACCTGTGAGCTGAACATGCTAACCAGTAGTAGTAATAATAATAATAATAATAATAATAATAATAATAATAATAATAATAATAATAATAATGACTTAGCCTTCATTTAGTGTGCATTTGCTCCAGAGTACATTCCTTAAGTTCAGAGGTGGGTACACATGTATATTTTTTCCCCAAATTTCAGCTGAGACTGAATATTAGGTTGAGTTGTGCCTTAGAGGAAGAGGACTCATTTGCATCTGTACATTATATTTAATTTGCAAATGAATTAGCTTCCAAAACTTTACTATGTTACCCATGAATACATTCACACATGACGTTTATCAGCTAATGGATACATTATTTGCCCAGAAATCTGTAGTCCCAGTATAAAGAAAGCTCAAGTGATTTTCCTGTAAATCATTGAAATATTTCCTTTAAAAGAAAATCTAATGGCTAGTTTACTGTAAATCAGCTTTATTGTTTGTGACTACAGTTGCTTGAAATGTGTAATTAACAGATGGATATAGTCAGGTGGTTGTGTGCACCTTTGAGATTCACACACTCTGATTTGCACTGATGTATCTACCTCTGCTTGGCCTCACTGTTTTGTTTACAGTAGGTGTCAAAGCTTAAAAAAAAAAAAAAAACACGCCTATTGGCATTTTTGTCAAGATGACCGTTTCCAAGGTGAGAGGTCAACTGTCAACATTTTTTCCCACAGCCTGCTAACAGAGATTTATTTTTTGGGTCTGAGAAGCACTGACAGTGAGGATGTAGTTAGCCACAGAGAAACACCCACGAGATACAGAAGGTTTTAAAAGTTCACACCAAACTTGTGAAGCACTGTCTTGAGTTGCCTGTTTTTAGACCCTGGGCATTTACAAATGGGATTATTATTACATAATAGTATGCTTTATATTAGGATAAGATATGATAAAGTCAGGTGTTAGTGCTCCTAAAATTAAACCATGTCATTTAAAACATTTAAATCTGTATTAAAAAAAAACATTTTTTATTGTTTTAAATTAAAAAAGTTAACCCATGGTTTTAAGTTTCCTTTGCTAGCTATTGTTGCATTTTACTCTTTAAATAAGAAGACAGGTTGAAGATACACTATATGGCCAAAAGCATGTGGCTACCTGACGTCCTATTCCAAAACCATAAGCATTAATGAACCAACAGTGCCATTTTGGTATTACTGGGGCTTGAACTCCCAACCGTCTGATCAGTAACCACTGAGTCACCACTGCACATTTCACCCACACCAACCTTCTCCTCATTGAACTCGCATGCTCGAACAGGTTTGGACCTCTCAGTTCCACTGAAGGAACATTGTTATTACTGTCTAGACAGTTGTGTTCACATATACAGTAGGTGAATGGTAAGGAGTTTACACACTTTTAGCTAAGTGTACCTAGTGTTGGATATTTTTAGCACAGAATTGGCAAATATATACAATATTTCACTAGCACTCATGTTAAAGTCAATAAGTCACGAAATGAAAAGCGACCAGTCTCATTCATTTGCCGAACCGCTTAATCCTACCTCAATTGACACTGGGTGAAGGCGGGGGAACACCCTAAACAGCTTACCAGACCGTCACAGGACCAACGCATACATACCTATGGGAAGAAAGTGGATTACCTGGAGAAAACCCATGCGAACACAGGGAGAACATGCAAACTCCGCACAGAAAGGCCCAAACCCAGAACTCAAACTCAAGACCTTTTTGCTTTAAGGCGGATATGCTACCCACTACACCACTGTGCCACACCACACCATGTGCGATTTCTATGGGACCTGGGAAAATCCACAGAGGTACTTCGCTCTGGTAAGTGCATGCTGTGGTTAAGCGTGGTTTAAGGTATTCAACACTTTTGCAAGGTTAAGCAGACTGATTTCCTTTAATGTATTTTTAACATAACATTTTGCATTCAGTGTAAACACTGTAGATCTCTCATTCCAAGCCACGCTGAAGAACCCAAATCACTCTTAATGTATTTCTCTATAAAGCTCTTGATCAGGACCTCCATGCTCACTATATAAAAATCATTCAATACGAGTACAGTTTATTTTGAGACGTGATAAATTGAAGTTGACAGATAATACAAAACCAGCACTGTGTCTGTCAAGTGGTATTGCCTTTCTGCCTAATAATGTATTGCAAATGTTTGTACATATCACTGTCGGTTCCTTGTTGGATATGTGAGCTTCACAGCTGCAGTCCTAACATATAGAAGCAAGCATGTCTTAATTAATCCACCACATTTTATTTAGAGGACAGTTCTGTCAACTTGACTTGGTTTAATTCCCAGGAAACTTTAAGCAAATATACTGAAGGCAGAGAATACATTATCACATACAGTGCCCACCCAGAATTATTGGCACCCTTCATAAAAATTTGGAAAATCAAATAATAATCCAAAATTTATTTTAAAAATGATTTGCCTGTAAGAAAATGAACAATAAAATAAATAAAAAAGTACCATTATTATTAGTAAAATGATTTTTCTGTTTGGGTACTCCGGTTTCCTCTCACAGTCCAAAGACATGCACATTAGGTTAACTGGATAGTATCTAATGTCTGTAGGTGTAAATGTGAGTGTGAATGTTTGTGTATGGGTGTGTTGGAGCTGCGAAAGTCTGGCGAGCTGTTCACGGAGTACCCCGCCTTAATCCTTGAGTTGGCTGGGATGGGCTCCAGCATCCCTGTGACCAGTTCAGAAAATTACATGAATGAAATAAAAATTTTCTCTCCAAGTATACAGTATGGTGGAAATGTCTTGGGCATGTAAAAAATGCTGTTTTGCTAAGATTGATTTATTTATTCATTCATTTGATGAACTGCCTATTCCTATTGGGTCACAGAGAGGCTGTTGCCTATTTCAGCTGACACTGGGCGAAGACGGACCATCACAGAGCCAACACACACACAACTATTCACACTCACACCTAGGGACAATTTGGAACAGCCAAGTCGACTAATGTGCATGATTTTGGACTGGGAGGAAACCGGAGTACCCAGAAGCATGAGGAGAACACACAGAAATACCTGATCCCAGGACTCAAACCCAGGACCTTTTTGCTGTGAGGTGGACATTCACATTTATGGCATTTAGCAGACACCCTTATACAGAGTGACGTACATTCATCATTGTTTTTTATACAACTGAGCAATTGAGGGTTAAGGGCCTTGCTCAAGGACCCAACAGTGGCAGCCTGGTGATACTGGGGCTTGAACTGCCAACGTGCGGACGTGCTAACCATTATGCCACCATGCCAGCCTAATGCTGTCTAAAAACATTTTCCACATAATAATCTTTCATCTAATGTAGTTAACAGCACAAAACTAAACAAAGTAAATATTTGCATTGACAACCCTAAGCTTCAATCACACAGTACCAGGTATATTTTGTGCAGTTTATAAGAAAACTGACTCGTTTAGAAAATCTACATCAGTCTTTCTGGAAAGTTTGACTGTCATGCTTACTTACATTTAAATTTTTTTTTTTTTTGCAGACAATCCTTGGCAGTTTTTTTGTCTGAAAAGTAGCTTGTTACATAATGTCTTTTTTTTCTTTACTGACTTAAAAACTTTTTTCTGGCACATTTGAGAAGCTCAAGTGCCAACCTGAATTTTTTTTTTTACCAATATCAACAGCGGCTCGATGGTGGTGCTATACTTCTTTGTAATATGTTTGTTTTTTCCCCCTCAAAAGCAGACATTTCCATGATAAAATTCCTGCCATGGTTTTGTTTCAGAAACCATCCTCTGTCCCATTTTTCACAGATGCTGACAATTCTATTTCAGCAAATCAGCTCTCCAATGCTTGTGGCATTATAAGTCATGGCTGCGCCCATGATTTCTTGACCTGTCTCAGTTCTCTTGGTAAATTGGCAGTTATTTCACCAGATAATGCATTACAACATGGAAAACTTTGATGATATAGGTGAAGAGGTGACTTTATTGCACACACACAGTTCATGTAACAAGTCTGAGGAATCCTTGAATACTCGAATCAGGATATGCACAGTAGGTCAGTTGTTTCCTCTAAATATCCAAATGTGAGGGTGAATGTTTTTTCATCTTGATTTAAACCCAGCAGTAGATTTGCAGCCTTCCCAAGGTTGCCCCATCTCTCATCTGAAATCTGATGGGATTGGTTTCAGCTAGCACCACCCTGATAGAGAACCACTAATGATTCTGGATGCATGGATGGTAGTATACTACATATAAAATACATTTGCACAGAACTGTATATGTTCAGGAAGTATTCATTTATTCATCCATTTCATCATTTATTTTTGATGCTGCCTCTTCATTGTGGGTCATGGGGGAGTTGGAGCCAATCCCAACTCATAGGACTTCATAGGACAGTCAATCATCGGGGTTCCAGAAAGACTTCCACAGATCCTGCCAAAAAAATCTTAAAACAGTAGTAACATTTTGTTGTTGTTGTTGTTATTGTTGACCTGCAAAGATCATGTAATACAAAAATACAGTAGAAGCTGTTAAGATATATTTAAACACATTAAGGCAAAAAGGTTTGCCATGCAAAATAGTTGGCATCAAGGGTTTAGAGTATGTGGGTTGCCTTATTATTTATAATTTGCCTCACATACTTTAAGACATAATTTTTAGTGTTTGCTTTGTTTTAGACTGAAGTACTGCCAATACTCTACCAAACTAAATTTTGTGAGAGGTATTACAATCACCCGTGTTTGCTTGCCTCTGACTGTTGGTTTGATT
>JAQMYF010000023.1:8065475-8090005 GCA_030014195.1 Neosilurus mollespiculum | reverse complement strand
AGAGTCGGCTGAGATGGGTGCCAGCCTCCCCGCGACCCTAATTAGGATTAAGCGCTTCAGAAAATGACATGACATGACATATCTATATGGGCAGTCGGTCCTCTCTCATCCAGGACGCCATCTTGCACCTCCATGTATCCACTTTAGGTCTTAACCATAACAGGCATCAAGGGGAAGGGGTCGGGAATTAAATTTTAGTGAGTTTTTTTGGAACCTTACCACTAGGTGTTGCTAGATACCATTAAATCTTACACACTGTATCTTTAAATATAAATATACCAAGATGTCAGAGATGTGCCACCAAATATACCGTATGAAAGTTAGTGAATGTGGTAACCACAACGTATAATAATAACTAATATGACATAGACAGAGTGCATACTCTGTGTCTAAAATAATACTTTATTGTTTGAAATACCTTAAATGTAGCTTCTGTGATATGCAAGAAAATAGGATTCAAAGAAATATTGAATGGGCAATTGCTCATGCAAGAGGCAAAAACAAGCATTTAAAAGTGATACTTTTTTTATTTTATTTTTTTGCACCTTTGGCCCTGTCATTAACAGCACCTTTCAAGCTTGGCTCGGGTAGAATTCCTCTGTGCTAGAGCTAATGTTTTTGATAAATGAAGCTTTCTATGGAAGAAATGACCCCTGTGTACTTTTCCTAACAGCTAAAAATAGTACCGTAGCTTGTTGATGACATGAGTCAACAGAACACTGTGTACAGTAGAATTATTTGTATACAAGCTATTTGCCATCAATATGCTAATACTACAGGTTTGCGTGTGGGGAGGGGGGGTGTACTAGCTTCAAGGAATGGACTGGTTTTTGATGGTCTAAATGTCAATCAAAAAGAAACATATTCAATAAAATAAAATAAAAAACATATATCAGGACTTGTATTCTTTAAACTATTCAAATGTGGCAAACCAGCAAGCTAACGCCACCTCTATTTGCTCTCAATTCATTCCTCAATCTCTTCCCGAAGTGGAACCTGGCACACACCTTTCTAGCCACTCACTGTGCAAACAGCAGCATGGTTGTTAGCACTAGCGCTACCAACAAATTTACATTAAAGCATGTCCAGGAAAACCACAGGCTGCTGTGATATGAGTTTTTAGCATGCTAGTGTCCCATGTTTTTGCTCTCTCAGTCCTCTTTTGTGTCTTTATTGTGGGCTGACTCAGTCCCTCTCGCTCCCTGCCACCCACTCACTGTGCCATTATAGCAGCATCATGGCCGCCTTCACTAGTGCTAACACTCACCTGCTGTAGCCAGTTTTCACCACAGTATCTCCACTGCCCACATACTGGATCTTTGAATATGCCAAGACAGTGGGTGGTAAATTCTTTTTTATTTTTTTTTGGAAGCCGTGTCTATTTTACCTATCTTATCTAATGTTCTCTGAAAAGGTTTGATGCTAGCAATAGGTACTTCAGATCAGCCAAACCTCCTATTCTAAATGTATTGTAATGGGAAAAAAGTGCGGGAAGTAATTGGCTCACAAGATGAAATTATCTTTTGCCATTAGCGGGTGAGTGCTACAGTATGTTGTTTGGCTTGAGTTAAAGCAAAAATGGTTTGTGGACATCGCTTTATTTGTGCAGCAAAAATGCATTAAACTACAATTTGTTGAATAGCCTTTTAAAGTCTACTGATCAAATTTCTATTTTAAGGTTTATTTTTTTATGCTATACTGTATACCGACAGGAGTGGCATGGCAGCATAGTGGTTAACATGTCCGCCTCACACCAAGAGGATTCTGGGTTCGACTTCTGGACTTGGTGAGGGCATTTCTGTATGGAGTCCTCCACTTTCCTGCTTGCGTTCCCTCCCACAGTCCAAAGACATGAACATGGGACTAATTGACTGTTCCAAATTGCCCCTTGGTGTGAGGGTGAGAGTGTGCGTGTGTGTTAGCTGTTTGGGGTGTATCCTGCCTTTATTCAAAGTCAGGTCAGATAGGCTCCAACCTCCCCATTAAAATAATAATTTAAACTTTGTAATAGCTGTGCAGATTTAAAGGATATATTTTTCGTAAAAAATAAACCTTATTTTAGGCCTTGGAATGCACCGGGGTCAACCACGAGGAGCTGGAGAGTGTCACTGGGGAGAGAAATGTATGGGTTTTCCTCCTGTTGCATCCACAACCTGATCTCGGATAAACAGAAAAAAATGAATGGATCTATTCTCTCTCTCTATTTTAGATATTCTCTCTCTCTTTTTTAGACTCTCTCTCTATTTTAGATATATTATAAATAGATTATATAATCTATAGAAGTATGGATAATAAATCGCTGTCATACGACACTGTTTAAGGAAGTAAATGTTCTTGCATTTCATTTGTGCGGATGAGCTCTGCTAAAATTGTTGTTTCTGAAAGAACCATAAAGTTTAATGACAGAGGTGGAACAAAATATCCATAGAATCATTTGGAAATATTTCCTATCACCATCCTCATTATCAGCCAAAATCAAGTCTGGATCAGCCTCTTTGTGCTGACATGTGCTAGAGATATGATTTCTAACTAGCTGTGTGGGAATCAGATAATGATGTGCAACCCACGGCTCCAAAAGGGTTCTTTTACACAGCACAGGTCACAATGGATTTTACTATGCTATTGAATTCACTAAGTGTTAACTCTGATGTACTGAACCTTCAGGCATACTGTACAACATGTGGTTATGCACTGAATTCTGGGATATGGAGAGAGAGAGAGAGAGAGAGAGAGAGAGAGAGAGAGAGAAATTTACCAGAATTTTGTTCTGCAGTTGAATATAGAATTGGCTTCACCTAGTCTAACATATTTTCTTGCTAATAAACAATGTATTCACAAATCGACCAGTTTTTCAACCCATATAATACAATGGAGGTCAAACAATGCAAACAAACAATGTGTTGTTTCTCCTATCCCGGAGGGAATAATCTAGTTGTGTGAGGTTCTAACTCACTGAACTAACAAAATATTAATAGCTAAACAGAGAAAAGGTTCGTTTCAGTCTGGTTTGTCCTTAACCTAAGGAATGATAGATGTAAAGATATCATTACAGGGGTATTGATTTTGGTGATGCACCAACCAGGCAAGGGTCATATGTCTTCTCCACAGTTGGCTCTACCATAAGTGGATGCATCAGTAGTCATGAACTGTTGTGGTTGAATAAAAATCATTGTATTTGTCTTGTGTAATGGACAATCAGAACAATATCGGTAGCATCTGATGTTTCTTGTGTGCTGTTAACACTGGCCTGACATGTCTTATGTGCCAAATGACAAGTGTATGTCATCATATGGTAAGGAAAATTGCCCCCTTATGAAATTATAGAAATGTTAGCTGGACAAGTGAAACAATTGGCTGGAACTGTTCTATGGCCCCTTGTTAAGAAGGTTGTAATCATTTTCAGCAATATTAGAACTGGAGCTAAATAAAGGCATTGTGCGGAACACATCACTCACACACCCATTTGCCAAACCAGTTAATCCAACTAGGGTTGCAGGGAGGCTGGAGCCTATCTCAGCCAACACAGGGGGAAGGCGGGGTACACCCTGAACAGCTGGCAAGACCAGCACAGAGCCAACACACACACACACACACAACCATTCACACTCAGGCCTTGGGACAATATGGAACCACCAGTTAGCCTAATATACATGTCTTTAGATCATGGGAGGAAACTGGAGTACCCAGAGGAAACCCACAGAAGCATGGGAAAACATGCAAACTCTATACAGAAATGTCTGAGCCCAGGACTTGTACCCAGGACCACCGAAATGTCTGAGCCCAGGACTTGTACCCAGGACCTTCTTGCTGTAAGAAAAATGTTCTATCCACTATGCCACCTTGATCAACCATCAGTATAGTATATACAGCACAGGAATGGCACAATCTGATTGGTTTATGGTTTTGGGATAATAGATATTATTCCCCCTCTCAAACTGTTTACTGCTTGAATCAAAATGGTGGACGAATACTCATGTTTTTGAAATTTCACTCATTCTGAAATTCCACAGATTTAACAAAATTCTGTCCAACACAAACACAAAGAAAGCTATGTGATATGGCTTTAATGTTTTTCAAGTTAAACAAAAGCACTTCTTTAAACTGTGAATGAAAAAAAAAGTCTTAACCAAAAACTCTTTAACGTTGTGTAAAACCCATGAGACTGGTTGAGAATATTTGGAATTTGAAAGAAATTAATCTGGGGCTGTTTTGGTGAGAAAAAACAACCATGGATGTTTGGACGGCGCAGTTGATCCCTTAAACAGCTCACCTCGATGCCTAAGTCTGATGTAAGGGAGTGCCCATGACCATTTTCTGGCTTTAAAATGGTCTAAAAAAAACAATAACCTCGCTTTACATTTTTTTATGTTTCTGTGTAGTAAATACTAACACTGCATAAGTTAGGAAAGATGCCATAATGGAGAGCGCATAACTATTTTGATGAAGCACTCATGAACACTGCCGCCTTAAAAATGTAAAAATAAACCATAAAAATCAAATTTTAGTTTTAGTGTTTTGTTTTCATGTAGTACATACTATAACAACTATTTGCCTCAAGCTTGGTGGATATCACTGAATAGTTCAGCAGTATATGCCTCACCATCTGTGAATAATTGTTCCACTGCAAGTTAACACAGTGGTGATGTGACTGTATACTGGCATTGTGGTATACTGTGAAGGGAAGATTACACCATTAGATTTGCTCTGTGGGTAATGATGTCACAGACTCATTACTTCTAGGTGGAATGTGCAAAGGTAGGTTTCTAAAGAGTAACACCATGGTAGACTGCTTTCTTTTTTTACACCATTGTATTCCCAACTTAGTCATAGGCAATTATCAAATACTTGCTGAGTCTCCCCTATTGCACAGCAATTACCAGTGGAGGAGGGTCAGGACTAACACATGCTTCCTCTAAGTCATCTATCTAGCAGCTCATTTTTTTAAGCTGCTGTTAATGAAGTATTATAGGGCAACGGAACATTTTTTGAATAGGGAACTAACTACACTCTTCCATATTCATGAGACTAATTATTAGCTAGTGTTCTGATGGACAGGCTATAGACAAAGGCTATCCTTCTCACTCAGATAGCAGGTTTAGGTGTGGCTTCTAATCACTTGCCCATGATTGTGAAAAACATTTTTATCAATGTCTACCAATAGTTCATTTCGCAAGCTGTACAAAATCAGACTTTCTGTGAAGATAGAAAGATTCTGCAGCATTTCAGCACTAACCACACTTCTTAGCAACCCTTGAACCCATCCTTGACAAGTAAATTTGGACACTCATGTTACATGCTCTCACAGCACACCTGTTCTGCATACGCATGATTACCAGCACTACATACAAGCGTCTGAGTCACTCATTCGCAGTCATACCAAGCCTTATTATTTCGATTGAGTTTATTCTGTGTATGACCCTGTTTGCCTTACCATTACTAATTACTTGCCTAATCTGTGATATTCAGTTTACATGTGGGATAAAAACCTCTCTTTCTTCTACAGATTTTGGATTATCTCTACTGTGTGGTTTGTCTGATTGCTTGACATTTGCAATGCCCATGTTTATGAACTTTGAGCTGTGTTTTGGAATTTTTTTCTGTCTGGTTTACATCATAAAACCCTTTAAATGCAAATGCTCTGTCTCCAGTCTCAGTCCTCCCTTGGCATTTAAATATAAGTTGTATTCAGTCGACTGCATGCAACTAGGACATAGCTAGAGAACACATTTACTGAAGTGTCTTGAATGCTTTGCACATATACCATGTTTATTCGGTCACACCCAGGGACTAGATCTATAATTTTAAAGTGTGCTCTGCTGTGAAACAGTGAACTGGACATCTGGAATAGCAGATCCCATCAGCTGGGTAACGAACCCTGAGGGCTTATTAGCACTGTCCATAACTGCCAGGTTGAAACATGAACACTTTGTCCAAATGGGACAACCACCGTGGGAATCTGGAATAACAGGAAGTAGAGCTGCTATTTACTTCATTTAGTTTCTAGAAAGAAAAAAAAAAAACAAGGTTTTTTAAACAAAGAGCTTCCAGTTGTATTATAATTTTTCTCCGGCTCAAATCATATTCACTTTAGGTGAAAGACATGCCTGCAATTAGGACGCCTACCACTTGGAACTTTGTTAGACATTTTCCATTGCTTTGGAAATTTACATATCAATATGCCTTTCATCATTGAAGCACATTATTCATTGCAATTCAGCCAGTCACATTTTCAATTAGCGCTCCTGTTATTGTCTATTTGATCCCTCTACTTTTTGTAGCTCTGCAAGTTATTTTCTGTATGTTATGTCAGCTTCTGAGTCAGAAAGACTTACACAATATTGTTATTGTCTCCCTGTGTATTATGTAGGCAGTAATTTTGGACAGTGTTTGTGCTCTCAAGATATATTTGGTCTCATTTAGAAATTATCACAAGCACATTTATTTATTTATTTCTTCTTTTTTTTTTAATTATTATTCTGGACAAATTTAAAAGAGCTATAGAAAGAAAAGAAAAGTTCAAACGAAAAAATTTGATGAGATGCTTAAGATGTGATTTTATTAGAAAAGGTAGAGAAAATACCTCTAGTCATTACAATCATGCCAACCAAACAGCGTCACATAAGATGTCTGTAATAATAAAACTACAGTCATGCCCTAAATGTGTCCATCTGTGATTGTTTCCATCTCCCAGGTCGAACTACTGTGTATGTGTAGCATGAGATTAAGTCATGTTTTATTGTGTATATAAGGATTTTAAAATATATGACATACATTATAGGTAAAGATTTAGTATGGATTTTGCACCTCGTTACGAAGTGAATTTTTTTGATGGACAGTATTTAGATTCACTCAGCAAAAGATTTCTTCCAAAAAATACACCTTAATATTCTTCTTAGGTAAGGTCTTTAAAGCTTTTGATAGATGTACATACATTTTAGCTTTGGTATCGTTTATAGTTTCTGAGAGTTTTCTCATTGTACTTTTGCTGCCATTGGAATATTCATTAACCGACTGAAGCTTCTAATGTATTCATAGTGAAAATGATCTATTCTCAATTGAAAAAAAAGAAAGTGCTTGTGCAGTGCTCATTTCAGTGTTACTCCAATAATTCCTTCTTCAAGTTTTCTTAGAGTTGATAATAAGATTGGATTACTCGTTGTTTGTTAGAAATCTTTGCACCTTCATGCATCGCTGAATGATGTGTTGCAAATCGAGTCTTAAGATCTTCTAATCCTGTAAAGATATTGTCATTAAACATTTGATAGATTTTTTTGTATTGCTTATTATTATTATCATTGTTATTCCCACATTTCACTTTAGTGCTATTGAGATGCTGAACCTGATAAATGGTATTTATAATTCTTTGCAGACAGGCAGGTTTAAGTCTGTCAATGAATACAACCTAATTTAATGTAGTATTTCCTTTACATATATTAATCAAATTTATTATTCAACTTTTTTTAATTTACATTTTAGCTTATGGCATTGGCAGACACATTTTTATTTGGTCTGTACAACTAAAGTAAACTAAGCAACAGATTGTTGGGACTGAGGCTTGAACTCCAGAGCTTCTAAAGAGTCACCCAGAGCCTTAACCACTGAGTCACTACTGGCCCCTTAGCATCTGAAATGCCAGTAGTTTGACACACTACCACTAACACTGCATGTTAATATCTACAATAATCTCAGATTTCACAAATAATTTCAATCATTGGAAATATTAAAAATGGACATCCTTCACCAGCATCTCTACATCAGTTTATAACCCTTCCCCATTTACATTACACATGAGCAACATTGTCACAAATGCTGTACATCTCTCATAATCTCCTCATCTCATTCGATGAACCGTTTAATCCTATTAGGGACACGTGGATGCTGGAAACTGTCAGCCAGCACCAGCCGAAGGCGGAGTACACCCTAAACCGCTTGCCAGGCCAATGCAGGGCCTATTGTACATAGACTGCTGAAATCAAATCATGATATAATTGTTCCAATTAAACTAAAATGTCATTAGATTTAATTTAATCCATGGCACTATTAAGTAAAGATTGTCCATACTGATTATCCATAAACCTTGCTCTACAGTGTACCATTGTAATGCAGTGATGCTTTTGATGTCACTCTGACTGTGCTGATCTTAGCCCTGCAGGTATTTGACCACTGATCTTATCATAAGGACTGCAAGCTCAGAGGCGAAACTGATCTCAAATGTTTATGCAAGTGCAGTGAGCTTTAACAGCAGGGGAGATACTGGCGAGAATAAGCGACAATTCCTGCAACAGAAAGCTTAAAATTGTCTGAAAGATGAAAGGATGTGCTTTTGTCAGCGGCTGCCCTTAATGTCTCACTGAGTCTTTTATCATTGTCCCTTATTCTATTTACCACTCTGTCCACCATGGCATTAAATCACCCTGCTCTGATAATACTAATACACACTAGATAATTTCATTTGCATTTATCTATTTGGTAGACTTTTATTAAGGGCAAATTTATTCATTTGCATTTATCTAGAACGACTTAGACGTGAGACAGAATCCAGTTCAAACTTAAGCTGGCTTTAATCTATACAATTTTCTGCTTGACTTTGCTGCCGTAGACACAATGGCACATCATACAGAAAAATCTTCGCTCAGGAGTTACATGACAGACACACATTTGAGAAAGAGGATACTAGATTCATGCAACTCAGGAATGTCCCTTGGAGCCATTTCTAAACAATTCCAGATTCCAAGGTCAAGTTATTGGGAGGTGTAACCACTTTCCAAGGTCTGGAAGAAGTCCCAAGCTGTTACCCTCAGTTAAGAAGAAATGGGTTTAAATAGATGCCTTCAGTGAACTGGAAGCTGCTAGAGCATCAGTGTCACTGTCTACACTCAAGCATGTTGCATGTTTTATGTTGACCTTCGGGTTAGCAGCTGACCACATGGACAAAGAAGTGAGGCATTCAACTACTGAAATACTGTACCAACTGTGAAGCATGCTAGTGATAGCTTTGTTGCTAGTGGAACTGGTAATTTTATCAAAAGGGGATATAACAGAGACCATCAGAATTCTGGCACAGTCGGGTATTCCTACTAAACAGTGAACTTTTGGGAAGGCATTCCCAAAGTCCTGTTTGAAAATATTTGCATCGTGCTTAAAAACTAGGTTTGTGCCAAGAAACCGACAAATTTATTTGACCTCTGGCAAGAGGAGTGGTGAAATATTTAACCAGAATTCTGCCAGAAGCTTGCTAATGGCTTCCAAAAGTGCCTGGTCACGGTGAAAAGCTAAGGGACATTTAGGGAGATCATTTTGCACTTTTGTTTAAATCTCTTCTTCTTTTTTTAAAATAAAGATTTTTATTGTTCCGTCATTCTGAGAACAATTCAGAGAAAACACTGAAAGCCTATTAAAGCCTTTCTATGACACTCATGCCCATGAAGACTGTATGTAAACCGGAGCCAGGTAAAAAAAAATATTCAGAAATTTCGGGTTGCTAACCTGTGGCCAATTTTATTAAATCTTTCGACGTTCTTTTACAGTATTTTAAAGTATTGTCCATGAAAACTGATTAAAATTGAACTGTGACCCAGTACAAGTATGCATACTCATCCATATAAGATGGCATAAGAATGTTACTATGTTGACCATCCCAGTTTCAGTGCTTCACTTTTTTAAACTTCGAGTGACACCAATATTTTTTCTTTCACATATTAAGACATTCTTGGTTGGTGAGCTAAATTTTAATTTGTTCAATTAAAGTAGCATCTCTACAGGGCTCCATATAAACCCTTCGCTGCCTTCGGAGACCCTTCCAAAGCTATGCACCCTCCATACATGCGCTGACTGTGGGTTTGTGAATGGCAGGATTACACATGATTATATACACAGGGAGACATGGGGTTATTTGAGTGGACTTGAAGGCAGTGATTGGTCAGCCTTTTTACTGGGTTACAGCAGACACAGATGAAAGGTTTTTTTTTTTTTCATACCTTTTTTTAAATATCATATTTATTGATTGTTGTTGGGGTGTAAAGACCATTTTAACTAATATAACAGCTAAAAATTTCCAACCCCAGCCTTAAAGGTTTGAAAGTTTAAACAAATAAATGTTAAGTCACTGTGGACACATTGGGACGCTGTAAGGTTCTGTTGTGGAATGTGTAATTGAGTAACTTTTTGATATTTTTGGTCCATGTGAGTTTTCAATCTTTTATAAGCTAAAGAAACCTGTCATCATTATTAGCACGAGCCAACTATATGCTTGGATGTTGCTGTGTGTTCTCGTTTATCGGCTGGCAAATCCCTTGTGAATTTTCCACTGTGGCAAAAATGTTTACACAGACTCCATATCGATCTTATGTACATTTGTACATATGTGTGTAATGGGGATGGAGGGGACCTGCAAACAGATTTGTAGATTAACACAGGCAGAGCAATGCGAGATTGCAGAGAGAAAAGCACCAAATATAGACTAACATGACAGGCAACATGAAACGCTTACTTTACACAATGTTAAATTAATTGTAAAATCATCATGTTGTAAGACCCCTAAAACCCACCCTACTCCCGTAGATGTGAGTTTACAGCAAAAATCATTCATGATTCTTCCTCGACAACAGTCAGCGTTTATTTTTAAAACCAAAATGTACTTCTTTCTAAGGACTTGGCACACCTTCTGCACATCAGCTTTGTTTCCAATTCCATTATGTGCACTGATGTGTGACTAAAAGCATTCTGGCCAGGGCTGGCCTCTTTTGATTAAAACTTTGTGCGAAGTGATGCACCACTCGTTTAAATCTGTGTTAATACAAGCTGCAGGTAAAAGCTGAATTTGTTTTTAAACCGTATTCCTGCAGATCCTATTAGTACAATATTTACTACAAACACTGTCCTAGCAAATTGTCTTTAAATCTGGCCTTGAAAACCATTCATTCATTTTCTGAACTGCTTAATCCTAATTAGGGTCACGGGGAGGCTGGCACCCATCTCAGCTGACTCTGGGCGAGAGAAGAGTACACCTTGGACAGCTCGCCAGGCCATCACAGGGCAGAAACACCCTGACGGCTATGCAGCCGACTCTTGGCGAAAATCAGCAATGCATCTCACCATAGACAGTGAAAGACATGGCTGGGCTTTGATAACACAGTTAGCTACACCGGGGGACAGCAGTGACATCCCGCTGATAGTGGGGCTTGAACCCCCGACCTTGGGATCAGTAATCTAGCACCCTACCACCGGGCCACCACTGCCTCGCTAGAAAATCAGTTCTCAGGTGATATTAGTTCAATTCAATTCAGTTTTATTTGTATAGCGTTTTTTACGATTGACATTGTCGCAAAGCAGCTTTACATAGTAAAGTAATTTAAAAAGGAATTGAAGCATTTTTCTACAACACTTATACATCCCTAATGAGTAAGCCCGCGGTGACAGTGGCAAGAAAATCTCCCTCAGTTACGAGGACGAAACCTTGAGAAGAACCAGGCTCAAAGGGAAACCCATCCTCATTTGGGTGAAACCATAAAATACAAACCGTCCAAGAGAAACTTCATTACAGTCCAACATGTAGTCCGGTTGGTTATACCACAACTGTAAGTCCTGCATAAATGTAGCAAATGAGTTTATATCACCAGCAGTGAAAAGTCATTTTCACAGTCTCTGAGTGCAGATCTAAGCCCATATGGATCTTCATCAGAAGAAGTGATGGGCTTCCAAGATAAGAACTCCAGCCAGTGTCAGCACACCTATATTCTGCTTGTGTTTGAAATAGTTACACTTTGGTTGGTGCTATTTTTTTTTAAAAGGACTTCTTGTTCAATTGTTTGGTACAGTAGATCTAATTAGGAAAGCTATGATTAGGTGATCTATATTATTTACCAAAGACTGCTATTCAGTGATAACCACTGAGCCTGAGATGAAGAACCGTTATAGTTGTATAATAGGAAAAGCAAGATTTTTATCGTTTATATTTACATTTTAAAAGCACGACATCCATCTGTTAAGGCATCTATATAAATTTAATAAAGGTTTAACTATATATGCTACACAGGAACAGAAGAAAAACAAACAAAAAACCCTTTTTTTAATTTAATTTTATTTTGTTAAGCTTAAACTGCTCTTCACCGGTCACAGGGGTTTTATACAGTTTGATGTAGTTCCTGGTGAACTTTCTGCTGTTTTTTCAACCCCTCTAATCCATGGACAAGATGATTATAAAACAGGCTGTTTCTTGTAGTTTGGATGGATTTTAAGTGTTTCACAAGCTTTGTGTCAGCTTTCCACAATTTCAGGGGCTCCAGCCTCTGTGCAACCCTAAAGGATTAAGTCGCTGTTCTACAGCATCTTTACAGTTTAACGTAGCTAAGTAACTTTTGTCGAGTTAATTTGGGCTTGTTAAGACTGCCTCCCCGCGACCCTAGTTGGGATTAAGCGGCTCAGACAATGAACGAATAAATGAATTAATTATTTTTTTTGTTATCTTGCATCTTTTCCTGTTAAAATAAACTGTGTTTATTACCATATGGGTTTTGGACCCTAGTTGGGATTAAGTGGTTCAGAAAAAGAATGAAAGAATGAAAATAAAGGATAAAACAAATAACATGCTGTTGTATTGTTATGAGAGTAATACAATATTATTTACAAATCTGTGTTTTCAGTTTACAGCTTATCTTTAACATACAATAGCCTTTTCTGGAACGAGGATTGTGTGTTGAACATGTACATTTACTCATATAGAAAGCTCAGATTCCACAGTGCACCCCTGGTTCAGTTTAATCACCTTGACTTTAAGAAATATATATCTCCCTTACATCACATTTCCATTAGTGTAAGTCAATTACAGGCATCCTTGAATATCCACTGACTGGTTATTGGTTTCAAACCTTTTCAGTCTCTTCTAATTAGCATCAAGCTAACATCGTATTCACATTTATACCATACAGAATTTACTAAATAGAAGAGTTAGATTTTACATAAAGCCTAGGTTGGAAATAAATTTAAATATATTCATCCAAAGACAATATCCTCTGTAATTTTGGTTCTATTTTTTATTTTTTCGGTCCGCATCACTGCGTATGAAATCAAGTGGAACTTATTTTAAATTCAGTTAAATAGGTATTTATGGTTGAAAAGTAGTACATCTTAAGGGAAACCAAGTGGAGTCCCTTTATAAGGTTTTTTTTTTTCTCTTTTTACAATCCTCATAATAGTTTTATTAATCTTTGCAGTAGAAATAGTTTTCTGAATATTGTTTTCATTTGGATGCAGCTCATGATGCTAAGCATGCAGTAATGATAAGCATCTTGTTTTCTGTTTTTCTCTTGTTCCTCTTGTATCCTGAAATGTGAGACTGAGTTAAAATTTCCTGGTGGCTTTAGTTCCACTGCAGGGATCCTTGACTATTTTAGAGAGCAAGACATTTTCTCAGTTATCATCAGATAAAGTGTGTTTGTGTCACTCTGTATGGAAATAAAAAACATATTGTAATAAAGACAGTTTATTTTAATAGAAAAATAACAAAAAAAAAAAATTATTTTCTGAGCCGTTTAATACTAATTAGGGTCACGGAGAGGCTGGCACCCATCTCAGCCGACTCTGGGTGAGGGCAGAGTACATCCTGAACAGCTCGCCAGGCCATCGCAGGGCAGAAACACGCTGACGCCAATTCAGTGGCCTACTCTTTACGAAAAACAGCAATGGTTCTTTTACATGCCTCTTACCACAGACAATGGCTGGCCTTTGATATCCCAGTTAGTTACTGTACTGGGGTTACAACTTGGTGATAGTGGGGTCTGAACCCCAGACCTTGGGATCAGTAAGCCATCACCCTACCACCAGGCCACCACTGCCCCCCAAAAAATAATTTCAAAGCAAATTCTAAAACTTTTTAAGCTTTAAATTACTGTGCTGCATTTCATCAAGCCTATGCTGCGTCATAGCCTCTGCAAATTTCTGTTCTCGGGACTCTCACTACACTTCCCATCATCCATTGCACAGTCATCTGACTTATGCACCATATGACCACCAAATCACCTGTTAAACACACCTAATCACCTGCACCCTATACTAGTTCTTTACACTATATAAGTTCTATCCACTGCTACCAGTTTCTACCAAGCCTTGTGTTTTCTGTGGTTTTGTGTATGACCTAGTTTTGTTTCTTGTAACCAGATACCAGTCTAGCCTATAATATTGTATTTATGCGCATGATCTCTGCCTGCATAATGTACCTTGCCATTGGATTTTCTCTATTGTGCTGTTTGTCTGATCGAATGACTTTTGCCTGTCCCATGCTTATGAACTTTAAATTTGTCTTTAAATTTGTCTGCCTCAGATTATTTGTTTTAACGTTTTACCTGCATATTGCATCCTCTAGTTTGTCTGCTGCACACAACTATGGTATGCTGATTTCATACACATAGAAAAATATATAAATTCCCTCTAATTGCAAGTGCTTTTCATACCACCTCAGCACATCTTTGACCTGGAGTCTTTGAACTCTTGCTCTGTTTCAAATATCCAGTGTGTTGGGCGACATTCACTGTACAGCTTCCTCACGCATCAATACCCACCTCTCCTAACCCCACTAATGCCCAGGCCTCTTGCATTTTTTAAAAAAATTATGCTGTGGGTGGAGATAGCCTTAAATTACAATTCGAATTACAAAGTGTTGTTTTTTTTTTGTTTGTTTTTTTTAGATTAGCTAGCTGGATAACTAGATGTATTTTATTTTATTCATTCATTATTATTATTTATTTATTTTTTTCGGGGTGGGGGTAAATATAATCACTGTGTGCAATTTTTTTTGGTAACTATGAGTGATAAGCAAATAAAACTTAGTATGATTAATACTGGTATGTATGTAATTGGTATGATTGGTAGCTCTCTTTCCCTTTAAATTTCATAAAAAAGAACAGTAAACATGGACTATCCATCCACTGACATTTGCACCACATGGACCCAAAGAGCCATGTGGAACGTTGAGCTGATTCAAGCCTTGCTGACTTGAGAATGACTACATAACAAATATCAAAAACCCTTATAACTGATCACTTTATTTTACCTTTGGTATTATATGTGTGTTTTACAAGGGTATGAGTGTTTGGTGCTATGGCTGTTCGACCATCTGTCATCATTATTTGCGTGTGGTAAGGTTCTTTAGAGGCTCATCCCACCATGCACCTTAGCCATGAAGTAATATGTCCTGTCATTCTGACAGAACTGGGATTTTGTTTCTTCTGATCCTCAGAGGTCTGGGTGGCAGTGGAAGCCTCCATAGAATTCTATATTTTCTGCATTGCTGTCATTGTTATAGCATGTCACTACTGCTTTTTGCCTATTTGGATGCTCTGCTGCCTCTTGTCGACATTTGCAGCCAATGTGAAATATCTTTGTAACAGTTTGATTCTTGAGACAGTTCAGCAGCTATGGGGAGCAAATATGTCCTGTCTCCACTATTACAAAAAGAGAGAGAGAAAGAGAGAGAAAAAAGCTACCGTGCAGCTGCGGTAGATGTCTAATCTTATTACAAATTGCAAATTGGATTTGTTGTTCTTCGTGTCCATTTGTTTCTTCTGGGCTCTCCAGTTTTGTCCCATATCCCAAAAGAAAATAGTAGTGAAGTGGCTAGTATAAATTGCTCATATGTGAATGTGTATGCGGAGAGGGCCCTGGGTTGTACTTCCATACCATTTACAGTACATTACCTTTTCACTTACACTATTCCCAAGATTCACAACCACCCTGAGCAGTCGGAAAAAAAAAAATTATTAATTTGCTACAAAAGCCTTTTGTAAAGACTTTTCTCGATTACAGTTTTTTTCAGATAAAATGCATATTTCATCCATTCTCACCAATGATTTCTCCATGTTCTTCTTCTTTACTCTACAGAAGCATAAGGTGGACCTCTTTTATAAGCTGCGGCACGTGATGAACGAGCTGATCGACCTGCGGCGGCAGATGCTATCTGGTCACCTGACTCAGGATCAGATTCGTGAGGTCAAGCGCCACATCACCATACGCCTCGACTGGGGCAATGAGTAAGTTTACATACATTTAAAACTAACACAGGTTTGTGAGAAAGTAGAAGCAGTGCATAAAGCTCTGCATGTGGGAATGTTGTAGGGCGGTTAAAAAGAAAAATCAGATGATGATGATGTCGCAGAGTGTGCAGGTCATGTGACATCTTAGGAGTCTGCCCACAATACGTTTCATTCAATAACAACTTTCCATGTACAAATCCTTACATACAATTTAAACAGAGCAGCTGAGCTTGCAGTTTCACATTGATGTTTATTAAGTTAATGACTAAACATATCAAGATCCACCTCCTCTATTATGAAGGTTGATTTACATTTTTCCAAGACCATTTCCTCTTTTGGACTGGCAGAGATCTTAAGTATTGGAGCGTTTTGTGCATTAGTCATTGCGATATGTTGTACATAGCTAATGAAAGAGAAAACAATTTGCTCTGTAGCGAGGAACGGCAATTCACAGCTGCACCCAGCAGAGTTATTGCCTCATATAACCCGATCAAACAGTAGAGCCTATCTGCTTTATTTAGAGGCCAACTGTTGTTGTACATTTGGTTTCACTTATCTTTCAATCGCTAACACTAACATGTTAATTCATCAGTTTTACCATCACAGACCTGAGAACAAAGGCTTGTAGGCTAGTTATAACTGAAATACAATAAATTAAACATAATTTCATGGGACATTTTACAGAACTCCACTGTGCCATTAAAACTTCAAGGAATTTTCAGTGTCGTTTACAGCTTAATTTCGGTAATGTATATGATTTCTAATGAAAATTATTTTAGCATGGCTTTTCCATATAAAAACATGAGTAGAAACAGAAAACTTCATTCATTCATTTTCTGAACCGCTTAATCCTAGTTAGGGTCGCGGGGAGGCTGGCGCCCAACTCAGGCGACTTTGGCCGAGGGCAGAGTACACCCTGGACAGCTCGCCAGGCCATCGCAGGGGAACAGAAATCTTTGTAACTATTAGTATTAATATTAACTATTAAACTAGTTTAATATTAACTATTAAATTAAACTAGTAAAAGTATTAACAATTACTATATATATATATATATATATATATATATATATATATATAAAACTATGTAGTGGGCAGCATGGTAGTGTAATGTTTAGCACTTCCACCTGTCAGCTAGAAGGCCCAGGGACTCAATCCGCATGCCCAGCAAAGTGTGGAATTTGCACATTCTTCTCGTGCTTTCTCTGGATGCTATAGATTCCTTTCACAGCTCAAAGACATGAACATTATGCTAATTTTTCAATTACCCCAGGTGTGAATGATTGTGTGTGTGTGTGTGTTGGTCTTGCAGTGGTCTGGTGAGCTGTTCAGGGTGTACCCTAAAGGCTGAACCAAGCCAGCAGAGCAGGCTGGTCGATGTCAGACTAACCGGACTTTATACCAATGCCTCACACTGAGGGTTTATAAGGTCGCTTTATAGTTCCCAACATGAGGGAATACAAGATGCAAGTGTGTGTTATTGAGGGTAGAATGGTGGAAGGGAGCAAAGGCTTGCAGTGGTTGCTGAAGGTTAGAGTTCTTGGTGTCGGTCATGCTATAATAAGCACTGGAAAACTGAGGTGAAACCCTGAAGTATCGCTGGGAGTGCTACGGAACTTGGAACTGGCCATGTGAGGAAATTTTAAGCACTGTGGAACTCAAACATCATGCATCATGCCAGAGAGGACTCATGACACACTCAGATTGAAGATTATTCTTTCTATAGTGACAACATAGACAGAGACTGATATGTTTGCAACTCTATATAAACAGATTTTTAAAAAAAATATAATTATAATTTAACTCACCAGAGATGTGGTGAGATGTTGGCGTGCATTTCAGGTCGCTACACAAATTTGTTTCAAATTTGGTGAATATGAGTCTGCAGACAGAATCCCAATTTGACATTTAGAGTAATAATGTTAACATGCATGATTAAAAAAACTTCAGATTAGAAGGATACATTCAGAACGGTGACACCTGGTTATACTACTATTCAAAGGACACCTTATGTAGAGTGATGAGAAGGAGGTGAAAAGGGAATCGGGAGGTAAGAGTGAAGCAGATCAAAATAGACAGTGTTGTCACTATGGAGCATCGTGCAAGAGCCATCGCACTGAATACACAGCAAATATGAACTACAGCTTATTGATCTTACTTCACAAAAGCTTGGAAACTATTGTTAGACCAGAGGAAAAAATACATAAGCAAATAATCAAAGACAAAAAAAAAAGAAATGTATAATAAAGTTTTCTGTAAGGAGCGTAGTCTCCAACGTTTGTGCTTTGTAATTGTCAGAGATAAAACTGTACATTTGACTTTAGAATGCAGGATTGTGGTTTATCTACAACATGACAAGATCCAGTTTGTTTTTATTTATTTTAAGTTGGAAAAATAAATTGATTAGAAAATAATTTCTCATGGTATCTAGTTGTTACATAGTTTTATTCCTTATATATTATTCAAGTATACCGAGTTCAGATGGGTTTTTTCTGTTTTCTGATAAACAACAGTGCAGATGTATGTACAGCTACTGTATATGCAAAACAAGTATACACTAATGTGAGAAAAATAGGTACAATGCATGGAAATGGTTGATTCTTTCAATGTATTTGAACAAGCAAACAGTTCACCCTCTTTGACATGGTGCTTACAAGTAAAGGTGATATACTGAAACAAGTGGGAAATAAAATCTTCATAATTTAAATAAACACAAAACATATTAGTCACATGGAAAAAATCCATGAATCCATGAAAACAATCCATGAAATTAGAATGCTATCATGCTCCAGGTGCCGTTGATTAGAACCTCCGCCTAGGATGGTGGTGCAGGTGGAACATCAACATTTAACTTGACATCGAGGAACTGGTGTTCTCTTTGCTATTGAAATCTGTTAGCTCATCATGTTAAGATCTAAACTGCTGTCTAAGGCCTTTAGTAAAAAAACAAAACAAAAAAAAAAAAGTATGTTTATGATTTTAGTAAGAGATAAAAACATTTTTCTGAGTGATATAGAATACAGATCACTGCCGATTTGTCCAGGACTGACTACCCCAGTAAATTCTGCCTTAGAAAAGACTATTTGATGCATAAAGAAGTCTCCAAGAACCTCAAAAGTTCATTACAGGAACTTCAGGTAGCTCAGCCCATTGTTCGTGTGAAAGAGCAATCAGAAAACATTGAACAAGGAACATTAGAGCAAAACTACAGCTTGCCAATGAAGATTTAGGTAAGAATGAGGCCTTTTGGAATAATGTGCTGTTTACAAACGAATCAAACGTAGAGCTGTTGGGCCACATTCTCAGTACACATGTAAACAGGAGAAGAACCTCATACCAACTGTGAAGCATAGTGGTGAACATGTTTTTGTTTGGGGTTGCTTTGCTATGTCAGGGAAGCTCGCATTTAACGATTGGACTCTTAACACTCCATTGTATCATAGAGTACTTAAAGATGATGTGAAGCTATCTGACCAAATATTCAAGTTCAACTGAAGGTGAACTGATGGGGAAATGTTAGCTTCTGAGGCCAAGGGTGCACTTACTTTATCACCGGAGAATATTGCACCTATTGATATTTTTGTGGGATTAATCATTTAAAAAAGCCAATCTTCTTCCTGTGGTTTTGTTCAAGTATATAACTTCCATCTGGAGGCACAGTATTAAGTTTTTTTATTAAACATTTTGTGTGTTCAAATACTGCATGATGAAAAAATGAATTTCCTTGGGCTGTACTTACATTTTCACAAATACTGTATCCTGAAATAACTAATAAACAGTATAGCCATTTCCTTGTAAACACTATCAACCCTATTGTGGCATTGATTGCTTTTCTGTGCTAACAGCATTTATATGAATATAACATTTATATAATAGCGTTTATATTCGCACAATATATACACTGATCAGCCATAACCTTAACACCACCTGACAGCCCCCCACACGGCAAACTGCAAACTATTGTGTGTCCCGACATCTCTCTACCATATCCAGTATTAACAGTTTCAGCAGTTTGCTACAGTAACACATTTGTGGGATCTGTTCAGATATAGTATCCTTGACTCCGACTCGCATCGGTGAGACATGGGCATCTATGACTCTGTTGTCAGTTTACTGGTTGTCCTTCCTTGGACCCCGTTTGCTAGGTACTTCCCCCTACATACCAGGAACACCTCCATAAGCCCTGCTATTTTGGAGATGAAAAGACAAAGTAAAAGTCATTTAGATCTTTATGCGTTGCTCATTTTTCCTGTTTAACACATTAACTTTGAGAATCTGCCGAATACAGCCCACTCCTTGGCATTGTAACAAGATTTATTCATTCATTCATTTACTGATCCTAATCAGGGTCGAGGGCAGAAACATGCTGATGGCAGTGAAGCCTACTCTTGACGAAAGACAGCAATGGTTCTTTTACATGTCTCTCACCACAGACAGTGAGAGACATGGTTGGCCTTTGATAACCCAGTTAGCTGCATTGACAACCCGTTGATAGTGGGGCTTGAACCCCCGACATTCAGATCAGAAATCCAGCACCCTACCACCGGGCCACCCATTTGTAACAAGATAATCAAGGAAAACAAGAAAATTTTCTTATATTTCGGAATATTTTGAAACCATATTTTCAATTGCTCTGCAGATGTAATGATCCAGATGGTTGCAAATGGTGACATATAAGGCAAATCTAATTTCACTTTTTGTGGATGTATGAACAATAGACATAGATGACATTCATACATGTTATGGTTAACAGCCATGTTATTTGATCATGGCTGTTAACCATAACATGTATGAATGTAATCTATGTCTATTGTTTATACTTCCACAAAAAGTAAGAGACAGATTTCTGTATAATTGAGTATAATTGCAGCTTCAGTTGGTGCCTGTCTCAGGCAATCAGTTTATCAGTCCAATCCAGGGCCAACACATACAACCATTCACACTTACACCTTGGGGCAATTTGAAACAGACTGTTAGCCTAGTGTGCATGTCTTTGGACTATGGGAGGAAACCAGAGTGCCCAGAAGAAATCTACGCAAACACAGGCAGAAATCCATAAAGAAATGCCCTCACGAAGCCCAGGACTCAGGATCTTCTTGCTGTAAGGCGGACATGCTAACCACTACGCCACTGTGCTGCCTGTTATGTGATTACACTTTACACAGTTTTATACAGTTATTTTCTGTGAATCAGGGCTTATTTATCCATGTAACTTTCCTGATTTGCGGAAGTTTAGGCAAAATACAGTACAATAGTTTGTTCTAATCTGCATAATCAGGGTGGATAATATTCTTGATCACTTTGTGGTTTAATAAAAGTCAATAAAGTGCTGTATTATAAGAAAGACAGTCAATATACTAGGTTAGCATTGCATGAGCAATAAGTGATTGACATTCTTGGCAGTGCTCTGTATCTGTTTGATGGAAATATGTGTTCTTCTGTCTGGGTTGTGGAGTATAATTGCAGCTTGATTTGGTATATTAATTAGCAGGTCTCATTCAGGCATGCAGAGATACACTGACACTCTGACCCAAGATGTTCACCCTGCTGCTGATCTGCATGTGTAAAAGGAATATTAATATTTTTCCCTTATAGCAAGTAGTTAAATGGAGGGTTAATTTCCCACATTATAAGGTACCTATTTAGAGCTGATAGAAAATTAAAAAGAGAGTTAGTCTTCACATAAGCAGTTGACTAAACTATGTGAGGAATGCATAGAAATAGAAATGACTATTATTACAATTTTCAATTAATCTTAAAAAAAAAAAAAAAAAAAAGATGTATGCAACTCTAGGAATAGTTTAATGAATCACCAAGTGAATGATTACATGAAGTTAAATTCTTGCTTGAAATGGAATTACCATAGTCAGGATATCTGTATGATGTATTTCTTTAAATATCCTGATATAAGGCCACTTTTTAATATTTTTTTAACATAGAGTAGCTTATGGGATGTTAAAAATTAAAAATATTTTTAATACATCCTGGATTAAAAGTGAAAACCATTAGCAGCCATTTGGGTTGCAGGTTAGCAAAACACCTGTGTTTCATAAAATATTAAAAAACATAGTAAAAAGTATTGTGATGTGATACACTTCCCAGTAAAAACAAACAAACAAACAAAAAAACAAAATAAAAACACTCTAATATGCCGGCGATCTAAAATGTACTGAATGACCAGGTTTTCCCATCAATAGACTTTGTCTTCCCTGATGGCACAGATATAAAATTAGGGCTGAGATAGTGAGAGAGTGGTTCAGGGAGCATGAGAAATCGTTTTCACACATGAACTGGAACCAGAGTCCTGACCTTTACCCTGCTGAAAGTCTTTGAGATGTTCTGGATAAGACTTTATGGAGTGGTTCAATTTTCTCATCATCAATTCAAGATCAAGACGTAAATAAAAATAAATGTGATGATTTACTTTGTTAAAATAATGCCATGGAGATTACATGCTGTAATCAAGGCTAAAGGCAGTCCAACAAAATATTAGAGTGTGCAAATTATAATTTTTTTTGGCCAGGCAGTGTATATATGCCTTACCACCCAACACTTCGCTGTGACATCCCAGAGATATCAAATGTGCAAATTAACATATTTTCTTTGCATGCAGTCATATATTTTTTTCTCTTTTATAAATTCACTTCAGTACAGATCCAGAATATCATTTAGACGATGCACCATATGTAGTGTTGAAATGAACACTATGGCCAAGTGCCAGTGTGAGAGCCTCTTGAGCTCACAGTCAGCTTGAGACTGGAAGATTGATTACTTTTCTCATGGAAATTACGAAAATACTAATATCCCTCATTCCCTGTCAAGTTAGGGAAGTTTGTTGTGCGCCCAGGTCTTTCACCCACTGTCATTTCAGTTTCTGTCAGTCTGATAATGAATTCTCTCTCATTCATCACTGATAGTCTTTCCTGCAATGTATTATTAACCCCCTAAAGTCTAAAGATTAGCATTCCTCACATCCATAATGACATACACTTTCTTTTAGTTTTAGGTCTTACTGAATAATTCATAGCAGTTACTGAATAATATGTATTAAAATGAATAAATTAATAGGCCAAGGGTATGAGAAATTAAATAGTAATATGCTAGTTTTTAGTCCAAACAAATTGAATGGTTTCTAAGTGGATTAAAGTTGTGAGTTTAATTTCCAGGACTGTCAGTGCCACTTTTGGCTGAGCTATATGCTTATATATAATTATACATATATTTCCTCCTATACAAGAAGTGAATAATCCTTTAGTAATATGTTTTGTTTTTTTCTATTTACTGCAGAAATATTAAGTTTTTAATAATCCTAATAGCTACTCATTGTGTGGGTGTTCAGAGTTTTATTTTATTTAGTTATTTAAAATTTTTTTTCATTATTTGGTAATCCGCCACACCCGCCACACCTGATACTCATGCTTCTAAATAGAACCAGGACTGAAAGGCATTTACAGGTAGAGATTTACAATATAAATTCTTGTAAATTCCAAGGCAAACAAGTGAGAAATTCTGCTCCGAAAATGATAATTTTAGGCCCAATATTTTGGCCAGGATATGTACACACATTAGTGCGACCGTGTTAACATAGAACTGCTGTTTGCCTTGCAGCCTGCTCTGCTGTCAGAACTGCTCTAGATATTTCATAGAATTAATTTTTTATTTCACAGGCAATTAATCAGCACTTTCTGACCCATGAGAATTGAAAACAAGACTGTGGTGATATTGGATAAATATGTGGAAATGTTTTGAATTAACACAGTTTAAAACCTGGCATTACTTGAAGAATCTAATCTTTTTTTTGTGTGTAATTGGTATTTTGTATTTTGTAATAGTTATTAATATGATGTCACACACCCTTGAGTCAGAGCTGAATTCAGCATTTTTCACACTTAAAAAGAATTTATTTATTAACACGTTTTCATGTGCACTGCAGTGCTAGCATAGATGAAAATATACATAGTATAATGATAACGATGAACAATGTTAATTATTTGCTGAAGGTGAGGTGTATATTGCTAAATAATTCTGGTGGCAAAATGTCCACAGAGCCAGAGGCTGATAATTGTTTTGATATATACTTCTTTGGAACATTAAAAAAAACTAAATCAAGATTTTTGTTATGTTTATTTTTGCATGTTTAACCTTTGTTGAGGCAGTTTAAGCAAGTTCCTGTAAGTTGGCATGTGCTGTGTAGCTCACATTTTTTTAAACTTATTTAGAGTTTAAGTATATCCAACATGGAGACAGAAATAAAAGCAAACTAAAACTACATTTTTTAAAAGTTTATTTTTAGTTACTTTAACTAAGACAGAGGCAGGTCAGGTGAGCTTCATGAGCATAAGTGCTGGTTATCTAACAAGGTCTTTTGATCCAATTTTGAGTTTTAGGTTATGCTACATATAAACATAAGAAAACCGTGATCCATAACTTTTTTTTTTTTTTTTTGTCTTGTCCAGCATCACAGCAAGCAGAATGGCAGTCTGGTTGCCGCATTGCGCTGTACAA
>JAQMYF010000023.1:8011979-8037530 GCA_030014195.1 Neosilurus mollespiculum | reverse complement strand
CAGTTAGCTGCACTGGGGGGACAGCAGTGAGAACCCGTTGATAGTGGGGCTTGAACCCCCGACCTTGGGATCAGTAACCCAGCATATTTTGTTTTCTTTGGTTGTTTCTATATTTATTTGAGTTTCTGCTGTTTCTACATTGTTTTGTGGACAATTCCCACAGTCCTTGGACCATGGCTGAATGCTTCGTTATCTGTTGTGAGGTTTGAGACCTCTATCACACAACCAAGGACAAGATTTGAAAAGCACTAACCAAGTGTTGATCGTCTGCCAAAAAAGGGCACCACTATTCAGACTTGGGGTAACAGTATGGGAATATATATATATATATATATATTTTGCCATCAACGTGCTTTCCTCTAGAGGCTTGGCAGAATCAGGAAGAAGAAATGAGTATCAGTTGGGAAGGCAATCATTATTTTCCTTCATGCTGTCACAGCTAGAAACACCCTCACATGAATTCTGGCACCCATAGTGTCCACAAGCTCCATATGAGTCATTATGGATTACTCTGTATAATTTCTATCAGGAATTTGATAGATGTTTTGTTTCAGGCTGACTTCTATTTAACTGTGGATTGATAATTGTACTTGATTGTGACAACAATATAAGGCTATGCCATTCCCATTTGATGATAAGAATTCTCTGCACAACCTCAGTACCCCTGCTTAAGCATGTTTTTTTTGTTTTTTTGTTTTTTTTTTGTGATGGAAAAATACTCACACAGTGAAATATAGATGTTTGCCGACGGCTTCCAGAACCTTGCAGTGAGTCTCCAGTGAGAATCTGTTACTCCAGAGGCATCACACTACCATTTCTCTGTTTATGTCTTTCTCTCTTGGTCTATCTTAATCTATTCACTTAGTGAGCCTCAGGTGACATTACAGCAATCTTTCCCATTGTTTGTTTAGATTTGCTTATCTTTCCTGCTACTGAAACCCAAATATCGCATTGAATCTGCCTATCAAGCTAAATCAAAAGAAGTATGGTATGTTCACAAGAAATATGCTTAATGTTTAAAAAATGATATAATAGGTATTTAAACCTTACAGTTAATCACATTTCAGAAATGGTATACCGTACGTTATACATCAAACCAGTTTTGGATAGTAATCTGAAATGGTTCCACATTTAGTGTAACATTATATAAGCCTCACCAGTCTAATGCTAGCCAAATAATTATTCACAACATCTTGGCCCCTCTCTCTTCTCACATACACACTCTCTCTCTCTCTCTCTCACTTTCTGTCCACCCACTCATCTGAGTCTTGACGGTCCATTAATGGTCCTGCAGCCTCCCACTTGAAAGCTGTCCACAGCTCCCTTTTAGGGTCAGCCCCAAATTGTATTACACCTCATTACAATTAGGCAAAGATAAGCCTGATGGTTTATTGGAGTGTCATGAAAAGTGTAACCTTTTGCACCAGTACCTTTTCAATAAACATCTGGAAGCTGTATTTCAGTAATTATCTCACAATAGCTCTAGTAAAATGTGGGAATAAGTAGCTGCTGTTTGTATCTACCGAAAGCTCTTCTCATGTAGGTATTATGATAAATGTCAGAAACATTATGCTTTTTTTAATCTCCTCTATTCCTTCTCCACACATTAACTATAACATCTGGCCCAGCATAGTCCCCTGCTGCTCTCTGAATGATCCTGCTGTGTCTTGCTCGTTAGACCTCCCATCCTGATTTCCTACAAAATAATACATCTGTTGTACCAATAAGAAACAAGGATTCAGATAAGGATTTGATGGAACCCTTAAAAAACATTTGAAATCCTCTCGATTTGTTGGTAGGCACCATGGATAGCATAACAGATAGCGTTGATGCCTATGAGCCCCAGTGCTCTAGAATCCCTTATTGCAAGCCTGTGTTACTGCATATGCGGAGGTTTAAATCTACTTCTCATGTCTCCATTCCCCGAGTTGCCTCCCACCCTCTCACCTTAAATTTAGTTTGCCAAAGTGTATGAAAGTGGTCCAGAGTGTATACCTGCTTACATCCAGTTTTCCCAGGTATGAACCCACCATATTCCTGACTTGAGTGAATGTACTCAATGTGTGTGATTGTGAAATGTCTAAGGGTTTAGGATGACGGGCTTGGATAACATGGTATGATTCATGCTTTGACTATTTTTAGACTATTACACTCTCACTCACTCATTTGCCGAACCGCTCGATCCTACTAGGGTTGCAGGAAGGCTGTACTCATCTCAGCCGACAATGGGCGAAGGTGAGGCACACCCTGAACAGCTCACCAGACCATCACAGGGCAACACACTCAGCCTTTCACACTCACACTCACACCAAGGGTCAATTTGGAACAGCCAGTTAGCCTAATGTGCATGTCTTTGGACTGAGGGAGGAGACCGGAGTATCTGGAGGAAGCCTACTCAAAGACGGGGAGAACATGCAAACTAACTCCACACAGAAATTCCCAAGCCTGGGAATCAAACCCCGGACCATGCCGTGCTAGACTGTTACAGTCATGTGAAAATATTTGAAAAATACCATGAAAATACATGAACACGCAAACAGTTCACCCTTTTAATACACTGCCTACATTTAAAGGTGACATACTTGCACCTAGCCATGAGGAAAAATAGTTTTTAAATAATTTATTTAAGAAACATATCGAAAAGACATAATATTATTTTATGGTGAAAGTGAGTTGGACTCTAAAGCTAGTATTTCCACATTTTGCTCCAGTTGCAAAATATTTCAGGTTTTCTTTCATGTACTGCCTTTTTAAAAAAATATCCTTCAACAACATATAAGTGGGGATTGTCTGTGTTTTGACTGGACTATTCCATAATCCTTCTTTCCATAACTTTCTTCTTTTTGAACCATTCCATGGTGCATTTGCTAGAGTGCTTAGCATCATTATACATTTAAAGGTTCACTTCTGGTTTAACTTTGTATTTGAACAGATGGCTTCAGACTGGATATAAGCACTCTTTGATATGATACAGATTAACTGTTAAAGAAATGACTGCAAAATGTGCAGTCCCTGAGGCAGCAAAGCAACCCCAAACCATAACATTTCCACCTCTATGCCTCAGAGTTGGTATATGGTCGAAGCTGTCTTTGGTGTGTGCCACACATTTTTACTCTTACTGTGGCCAGATATTCATCTTATTATTCCAAGAGGCCTGGTCTTTGTCATTAGCAAATTAAAATATGCTAAAATTGTCATTAGCAAACTCTAATATTGTTCTAAATAATGTTTTTAAGAGCAGAGACCATAGAACGGCTTGCATACAAGTCAGATTTGTCCAGTATCTTTCTGGTTGTAGATGTAATTCAATTCAGTTTTATTTGTATCACGCTTTTTACAATTGACATTGTCGCAAAGCAGCTTTACATAGTAAAAGTAATTTAAAAAGAAATTTAAACATTTTTCTACAACCCCCTACACATCCCTAATGAGCAAGCCTGAGGTGACAGTGGCAAGGAAAAACTTCCTCAGTTGAAACGAGGAAGAAACCTTGAGAGGAACCAGGCTCAAACGGGAAACCCATCCTCATTTGGGTGAAACCATAAAAATACAAACCATATAAGATGTAGGCACTTTCTCACCAATAGTTGCAAGGGACACCTGCAGATCCTGTGGATTTTCTGGAATATAATTTTTATCTGTTGGCATTTGATCAAAGAGGGTAAAATGTTTGCTTGTTTAAATATGTTGGGAGGGGAAAAAAAATCAACAATTTCAACAGTTTCAATTGGATGTTTTTAATTTTTGATTGTGACATGATATAGTTATGACATTATATGAATTTTATGACATGATATTGTTCTTCTATATTTTTCTTCTTCCATAATACTTCCAGCTCTATTTGCCTGTGGCATCATTCTGCAGCCTGAAGCAGTTTGGACAGCATAACAAATGGACAGCCTTTTCAATAAACTTTTTTTTCATCTTTCAGTTGCCAAGTACTTTATGTACATTGTCTCTCACTCTCTTTTAGTTGTGATTACATAATTGACCACTGAAAAGCTCACTTCATCCCACAGTACTTGATTGATTTCTTATTTCATAAATCCATGCTCGTTCCTTTCCTTTTGTTGGCAATAAACTACCTGAACCTGTTTCTTATCGCTATCAAGATCACTCATCAACCTTATAGCCTTTTGATATTTCTGTAACTATCCTAACACATGCAGACATTTTTAGAATGCACTAACAATAGTCAGAGTTGACTTGAATTGAACAAAGCCAGGGCAACCCTTCTTTGTTAATGATGAAAGGGTTTAATAACTGCCTGTCAACGTTAGCTAAGGACAATGTTGTGTTCTCCAGTGAAAGCTGTTGTTGCTTTTGTGCAAACTGATTGGGCGGCAGGGGAGCTTGTCAAATCAGCAAGTAATCTAGTGTGCAATGATGTGTATCTCCATGCTGGTGAGCAAACAAACATGTGCCCAAACATCCAGACAACTGAACAGACATGTTCTAGGAATCTAGCATTCTGTTCACACGCAGAAACACACAGAAAGACCCTCGATGGGTACAGGGCTCAAACCCAGGACCTTCTTGCTGTGCTAACCTCTATGCCAGCATATCGCCCCACATAGTTTAGGTAAATAAAAATAAAAATAAAAATGAAAAGTTATACCAGGCAAGAACTCATGAATATACAACAATGGCTATAATCTGGAATCAGGAACTATAATTAAGACAAATAAAAAAAAATAAAAGAAAAACAAATGTATAGAAGACATAAGGTGAAGAGGAGACTTCACATTCCAGTGGCTCTCTGAAGATTCCAGGATTTGAATTGGACATTTTCCAAACACACGCTTGGCATCTTAACTAGTAAGCTACTGCTGACCTCTGCAAGTGTCTAGGAGTCCATTTTGATTGTCTGAAATTCGTTCTGCACACAATTCTATGCATGCCAGAGAGCTGCAAAATAAAAATAATTTGAAGTATTCATCAGTTTTCCCTCATCTCTGAATGCATCATTGCGCATTGCATCAGTGTTTGCTGGGGTAAATTTCTTGGCCGAAACAAAACAAAAAAAATAGACAACAGGGGTCCAGATGCTCCCACCTGCTGGACCATTTGACAAGTTCAATATGTAAAACATGGTCAAGATGACCTATTCCCAAGCCCACCCTATTCGGCCCTTAGGGGGACCCATACACCAAATTTACACTAACAAATCAGACCCATTTCTTTTTACATTTCTACAGTTTCTGTTCCACCCACCTTTGGTGGTGGCGGGAGCTAAGAAGGACATATTAATAAGCTATATGTAGAATCTTCAAGTGTTAAGGCTAATGTTTAAGTAGAACTCCATTTGTAAGATAAAAAAATGAATGAACATCATGCAGCAATGGTCAGGGATGTACATACATGGCCACCACTGAATTTGTAATGTAAAGGTCAATATGTTCTGGGGTGGCCTAGAAGTAAGGACCACCTAATTACCAGTCTTTTCTGGATTCTCACTAAATCAAGTTAGCTTTCAGACATGAATCATGTTGGGTAGATGGGTTACTTTCTAGAGGAACAACATTTTGTAAAAATTATGTAGTGTATGATATATGTGTAAATCAAGCTCCAACACTGAATTTTCCATGGCTGGAATGAAAGATCTTTTGTGTCCTGCATGGAGCTTTGACCTCAACCCCACTGGTGTGATTTGGATTGCAACTGGGCACCAAGCTTTATTGCCTGAAGGGGATGTGTCATGATTTTTACCCAAATTCAGCAAAAACGTCACTTGAATGTGAATGTTCAAAATACTTGTCTATATTTGTTAAATAGCCTGTCAGCTTGAAAATCAAAAGCAAAAATATGGAGCAGACAGAAATGGATTGCAATGTGAACTTTTTGAAATCTTGATGGGTTGAGCAGTTTTCAAAGACACAGATCGTGTTGCAAGCACTAACAAAAGTAATGTACGCACCCGATTCATCTTTAGTATCCTTTGTAAACCAAATTTCTATCTATTTGAATGATTGTCTTGTTTGACAGCACCGTTGATGATATTCCAGCTATTTTCTTCATTCAGCCATGACCCTTTGACATCAGTACCTGACCTCATTAGAATATTGTGATTGATTAAGCATGAATCCACATATCCATGCTCCAACATCTAATGGAAAACCACAGAACTGTGGGTTACTAAAATAGCAAACGAGGGACCATTTCTATAAGTAATGGTTTTATAATGGGATTGATTTTAACAAGCACATAGAGATGCACCGGTTCACATACTTGGGTATAGTGCATATTGGATTTATAGCATTATATTTCTTAATCAAGATCAATTCAGGTACAAGGATACAACACAACAAAAAAAGAGAATAATGTGGCAACAAGAAACCAAAGTTTAGAGTTTTAAAAGTACAGAAATGCATGATACAGTTATCAAGATTACTGATGCAGAGGATTTTGTAAAGCAGATTAGTCAAAAACAGAGTATAGAAACTTAAGTACTTAACAGTACAGTGATAGGACAAAGTGCAGACACTACAAAAACCAAAAGAATGGTTAAAAAAAAAAAAAAAAGGCTCAAAGACGACTATGAAAGCACAACTAATGCCCCCAATTCTGGGAACTGTAAAGTGCTGATAGGAAGAATTTGTGACACGAGTTCTAAAGAAACGACGATTAAGCAAAATGGCATGCTTGTACATCGCTCTATTAAATGTAGGCTCACACAATACCGATGTTAGGTTGATGTGTCCCAATGTTTGGTCCCAATGTTGTACTGATGTTGTACCAATCTTTACTAAGATTTACCGATGTTTACCAACCTTTACCGATGTTGCAAATATTTTAAGCATGCTGAAAAATTGTCAAAGATCAGGAACATCGGTAAAGATCAGGACCAACATCGGCAAAAAACAGGTATAATTCTGTCATCGAAATCACTGCATGGGCTCAGGAACACTTCCAGTGATGACTCAAATTCAAAATGATCTAATAATCAGTTTAAACATTTCATTACTTTGTTCTACTGTGAATAAAATATGGGTTTATGAGATTTGTCAATCATTGCATCCTGTTTTTATATACATTTGACGCAGCACCCTAACCTTCTTTGGAATTGGGGTTGTGGGGATTGGATAATATTGCTTTGTCAAAGCTGTCAAGTCAACTAATTATATAGATATTATACAACAACTAAATGGTGACACAAGCTTAAAATTCCTCTCTGTTGGATGTGTAGAATTACAGAATACTCACAGGCTAGAGTACAGGGATTAATATATATGGATCAGTAGTATAAAGTGCAGCAGTTTATATGAAATATGACACTGTCCAAATACAGCAATTTAAAAAAAAAATACATAATGAAACTGGTTAAAAATACAAGAACTTTGGTAACTTTATTGTCCTTTGCACTGTGGACAGATTGATTAGAGATAAATCTGTACAGGAGCTGATGTGAACAGGGTCAGAGAGACTAATGGAAGGTGCTACTTTAAATGACTTTTCTTCTTTTAAGGAAATATGTTTTCGTCTGATGTAGCATCTGATTGGTCAGGGTTTTTTTTGTCATCTATGGTTCAGGTAGACCACATTCCTCTTGTCTGTCTTCCTCCCACAATCTCTGTTCCATTAAACTGGGCTGTGGAAGAGAAGAGGTGTTCTCCTCTCCTTCCTCAGATCTGATTAGAGCTCCCACTCCCACTCTCCTTCCCCCTGTCATCACCCATGTCTCTCCATCCTGACTTACCCAGACCCCCTGTGGAAAACAAGAAGAGAACGAGGCACATTATTAACCACCCGCCTCCTCTCTTGTCTCAGTTCCTTGTGTGAGAAAGCCGCTAAGGTGTCAGATCGTCTGCAGGTGGCCGCCTTTAATTGACATTATGTGGACCAGTTTGTATTAAGGAACAGCGGGACTTATTGAGTTGTTAAGACTTGAGCTGCTTGACGTCTTAGGCAAATGATTTCAAGGTGAATTTAAGCATGGGCTTTTCTGTTGCAGTGAGAAGTTCATGGTGAGGCTCAACAAAAACGGAGGCCCGAAGAACCCAGAGAAAATCGACCGGCTCTGTGCACTGTTTACGGTAACGAAAAAAGAAACTAATTTATAAAGAGTGATGGTTTTTGTTTTTCATCCTTATGTAGTTAGTTGCATTTAAAATTGAATTTAATTTTTTTTTTAATTGAGGTTTATCAATAAAGCACAAAACTATTGTGGATTTTTACATTTTTTACATTTTTTTTATTTTTGCAAATAGATGTCAATAGAAATTCTACATTTTTAAATATAACCCTTCCCGATATTTTGTGGACATGAGAAATAAGCTTGAAACTATGAATTCAATGATAAAAATACTACTTCATAAAAAAAATAAAAAAGTAAATACATTATGGGTACACCCTGAACATATCGTCAGTCCAGCGCAGAACTAACACATATACAATCATTCACACTCACTCTCATACTTGGGCAAATTTGAAACATCCAGTTAGGATAATGTTCATGTCGTTGGACTGTGGGAAGATACCAGAATACCTGGGGGAAACCCACACAAGCATAGGGAGGAAGTGCTAACTCCACACAGAAATGTCCTTGCCGAGCCTGGGACTTGAACCCAGGACGTTGCTTTGAGGCAGAAGTGCTAATCACTACGCCACCATTCCTCCTTGTAGCAACATCTTACTGGATAATAGTTTTGAGCTGAATAATATACAAATGGTTTTCATATTAGTAATGAAATGCAGCGAAGTAAGATTATTGAGTTGGGTGCATTGTTGATATTCCATTTGCATTTTTCTAGAAAGGTCATATAACAAGGTTACACCTTGTTGCTCCTTATTTTAGAATAATTAGCATAATGTTCATTGGAATGAACATCTGGATGACAACAAGCCTTCTAATTATCAATATGGCTGTGCTCCAGAACATTAGGCATACATAATACTCAGTAGTCTTTAGTAAATTAACACTTTCATTTACATGAGGCTTAATACACAAGGAGTACAGTGATCATATTAACGAACACTTTAATTCAGCTGTTACTTGAACAGCATTGATTATGCTGGGCAGCTTCACAGTAGTACATCTACTATAACATTGGCATCCGTTGCTTTAAAATATGCCTCATTACTCTCTCTTTGTTTCTTTGCAGGACCTGAGCAATAAGGATATGAAACGAGACCTGTATATTGTTGCTCAGGTCATCAGGACTGGTAAGTGGACCTGCAATGTTCCTAGTTGAATTTTAGCTTTATAATGCAGAGTGTAAATTTCTGCCCTATCCATCATGTGGGTTTCACTTACTAAGAACTGAATGTGCTCTATTTTGATTTTATTTGTTTGTTTGTTTATTGAAATTTTATCCCAAGTGTTGTTATATAACTGAGAATGTGAATTGTGTATTTGGGCTCAGTAAGGGGCAAAGGGAACAGTGCAATCAGTAAAATCCTGCCATGTGCACAGTATGTGCATGGCCATGTTTTACCTTATCAGGAAATTTCAACTATTATGTTACTTTGTCTGATTAGCTGTTTTCTATGAATCAGTAAAAATAAAAATGATTCATGTTGCTTTTTATTCTCTGAGAGATGGTAAAGTAGCTCCCGGATGCTGTGAGGATAATTTGCTAAGAGAAATCATCCTAATATGCTAATATGGCATGCAAATATTTTACAGGATTTTTTTTTAGCAACGACTCCTTTCTGAAATCTTTTTATATAATTTCTGAATTGTGCCTATTATGTAATTTTATATAATATATGTTTCATTATATATTTAAGTTCCATTGCTAAGTGTTTTATTATTATCATAATAATCATAATAATAATAATAATAATCATTATTATTATTATTCGATGGATAGAATTTCTAGGCACAGCCAAGGTGTTGCGGGGTTCTGGTTTGGTGGCCAGAGGATCTCGTCTCTGCTTTTTACCCCGAGCCAGTTATGGCGGCATGACAATTTTTTCCAGGCCATTACTCAGCTCATGCACATGCCAGCTTTCTGAAATTTTGCCTAGTCACTCCTTATGACCTAAACCTGTATGTGGGGTAGCTAATTTGCATATGTGACCTTTGAATATGTGACCTTTGACCTTGGCACAGTGACCTTGAACATATAAAGTTTGTCCCAGCCATTGCTCGGCTCATGCACACGCCAGCTTTCTGAAATTTTGCCTAGGCACTCCCTATGATCTAAAACTGTGTGTGGGGTAGCTAATTTGCATATGTGACCTTTGAATATGTGACCTTTGACCTTGGCACGGTGACCTTGAACATATAAAGTTTGTCCGGGCCATTGCTCGGCTCATATACATGTTATCTTTCTGAACATTTGCAAAGGCACTCCCTATGACCTGGACCTATGCTTGGGGTAGCTAATTTGCATATGTGACCTTTGACCTTGGCACAGTGACCTTGAACATATTAAGTTTTTCCGGGCCATTGCTCGTTTCATATGCATGATAGCCTTCTGAATTTTTTGCAGAGGCACTCCCTATGACCTAGACCTGTGCGTGGGGTAGATAATTTGCATATTTGACTTTTGACCTTGGCACAGTGACCTTGAACATATAAAGTTTGTCCTGCGCTTCAGGTGTCCTGGCTGAGGGGTTACAACATTCTATAGAATGGCTATTTTTGCAGATGACGTTGTCCTTTTGGCTTCATCGAGCCAGGACCTCCAGGTCTCGCTGGAGCGATTCGCAGCTGAGTCTGAAGCGGCCAGGATGAGAATCAGCACCTCCAAGTCTGAGGCCATGGTTCTCAGCCGGAAAAGGATGGAATGCACCCTCCAGGTCTGGAATGAGGTCCTGCCCCAAGTGGAGGGGTTCAAGTATCTCAGGGTCTTGTTCACGAGTGAGGGAATGTTGAAGCGGGAGATTGACAGGTGGATCTGTGCAGCCTCTGCTGTAAAGCCGAACTTGTACCGGTCCATCATGGTGAAGAGGGAGCTGGGCCAGAAGGCACAGCTCTCAATTTACCAGTCGATCTATGTTCCTACCCTCACCTATGGTCATGAGCTTTGGGTAGTGACCGAATGAATAACATCATGAATACAAGCGGCTGAAATGAGCATCCTTTGCAAGGTGGCAGGGTTCTCCCTTAGAGATAAAGTGAGAAGTTCTGTCATTCGGGAGGAGCTCAGGGTAGAACCGCTGCTTCTCCGCGTAGAGAGGAGCCAATTGAGGTGGCTCAGGCATCTGATTAGAATGCCTCCCGAACGCCTGCCTGGTGTGGTGTTTCGGGCATGTCCAACCAGGAAGAGACCCAAGGGTCCTGGAGGGACCACATCTCTCGGCTGCTCTGGGAACGCCTCCGCATGTAATATATGTATTTTTTTTTTTTAATAAAACCAAAGAGATTTGCAAAACTTTTTGTAATGTTGAATTTCTTCCTTGTTAGTTCTGTAAGCAATTCAACATTACAGAAAGTTTTGCAAATCTCTTCGGTTTTATATATATTTTTTAAATTACAGACAACCGTACAAGAAGTCTGGGATGTAAGTGTGAGTATAAGTACAAAAATTGCCAAAGGCACCAAACAAATACTGCATACCACTGAATTACCTGTTTGTTTAGGATAAATGGTTGTGTTTTACATTATATACGTTTCATACTCTAAATCTTATTCTAACTGCAAGGTGGGGTTTCTTTCATATTAACATTATCTGGAAAATATCAGCAAATTCGCGGTGATCGCGGACATCGTACCCCGGTGTAAACCCAGGGTAGACAGAAGCTTCTCTCTGTTGGTTTGCAGTGTAGCTTCTGTTAACTTGAATTCTCTTCGCCATTCAGTTGTTTCAGATTAAAGAAAGATTAATTGACAACTCAATCTATTGCTTCTGACTGATGTTCCTGTTGCTGAATATTACTCCCTCTCTGCATACCGCAGCATCTTCGCTCTAATAGTATCATCCATTTCCATGTGTGAATACTGACATGGTAATGTAGTGCTTTCTGTGCATAGGGCGAATGCTGCTGAATGACTCGAAGAAAGGCCCTCCACATGTCCACTACCGACGCCCATACGGATGCGCTGTGCTCGCTATGAGCGATGTGCTGCACACCATATCTGAGCTCAAGGAAGAGAAGGACTTTGTGCTCAAAGTTTACACGTGAGTGTCTGGCACGTGCATGCATGTGTTTTTAAAATGCATGGTTGATGCTAGAGAGGAACCATTAGGGAATGATGATGTGCTTACAGCACTGACTCTGTGTGCAGAATGGAAATGTGCTACTGCTAATGCATTGGGTTATCTCAGTTATGTACTCAGTAGTACCCAGTGCATCTATGTCTTCTTTTAAATGGTCGTAAAAACATTAAACTTTTAAAGACATATTTTTTCATTTGCGACGACCTTATTATCTGAACCTTGACAAGTGATGATAAATGTAGAGGATGTAAGTGTATGTGTAATAACAAGCCTTATAGTCTACACTAATTAGAGGACAAAATATTCAACCACATTTTTTTATTTATTAATTCATTTATTTGTTTATTCATTCATTTGCTGAGCCACTTTATACTACTAGGGTCGCGGGGAGGCTGCAGGCCGTTTCATCCAACTCTGGGTGAAGGTGGGGTACACCCTGGAAAGGTCACTAGTCCATCACAGGGCAAACACACACCCACATTCGTTCACATTTACACCTAGGGGCAAACAAGACTATCCAATAAGCCTAATGTGTATGTGTTTGGACTGTGGAAGGAAAACCCACGCAATCACAGGAAGAGCATGCAAGCTCCACACAGAAATGCCCAGGACCTTGCGCCGCCCCATTAAACCATACGGAAAAAAAAATAAATAAAAAATTAGATCAAAGGTATCAAACTCATGACAAAGCCCATCAGCCAGATCTGGCCCTCCAACTCATTTTATGTGGCCCGCGAGAGCTTCAAAGAATATGATTATCGTACATTCTTTGCATCGACCATTACCATGAAAGGTAATTCACATTGGCCGAAGTTCAGTGATTGTTTGGCCATCGATCACTTTTAGTGATGTGGCCCTCAGTGAAAATGACTTGGACACCCCTGTCCTAGATGATCTACAATCATGATATTTTACATATTCATTCTTATTCTCAGTCATGACTGAGGAATTCCCCAAGTCTACAGTGCATTGTGAGTGCATTTCTTGATTGAACAACATTTTTGTAAGTCTTTCTACTGAGGGCATCTTCACAAATAAATGATTAAATAATTATTTATTTCAGTAACATTGGGGCTGTCTTTTTTCTTTGTTTTATTGTATGCAAAGTTTATGCATTGTATAAAACTTCATTTGCAGAAATAAATACCTTTTTAACTCTCTTCCAGAACCTTAAAATGGAATTTCATTCTGTTTTGAGGTTGGTGTGATTGGTATTGGATTTATTTGCAATCTCATGCCCCAGATTCATACATTCATTCATTTGCCCAACCACTTAATCCCCCTAAAGTCGAGGGGAAGCTGAACCCTGATCAGCTTGCCAGACCATCGCAGGGCCAACACACACAAATACATTTACACTCACACTTAGGGGCAGTTTGGAACAGCCAGTTAGGCTAATGTGCAGGTCTTTGGACTGTGGCAGAAAACTGGAGTACTTAGACGAAACTAACCCCAGCACAGGAAGAACATGCAAACTCCACACAGAAACACCCTCACTAAGCCCGAGACTCAAACCCAGGACCTTCTTGCTGTGAGGCAGACGTGCTAACCACTACACCCCTCATGCTCCACAGTAGTGGTCAGTAGCTTGTATGAAAGGAAGAAGAAGAAGAAGAAAAAGATGAAGCATTACAACACAGAGAAATTCTCAGACTGTTAGAGAAATAGGGTCAGAACACACACCCATAATACAGCTTGCCTGGAACAAAGAGATTTAAGGGCCTTTGAAAAAGGCCCATCAGTGGCAGCTTGGCAGTCCTGGGGCTTGCACTCCCGACCCTGTGTTCTGTAACCCAGAGGCTTTTACCACTGAGCCTTCACTCAAGGCTTTGAAAACTTGGAGTTTTCATAAATATCTCTTTTGCCTGATCTACCAGATTTAAATATTATAATTATAATGTGGCAGTTGGATATCCTTTTTTACTTTCAGCAATTCATAGTATCCCTGTACCGATGTTAATGTGAAGTGGTCTGAAGAAGCTCTGGCTTACTGGTCCAAAGGTCGGAGGTTCAAGCCCCAGTATCCCCAAGCTACCTCTTTTGGGCCCTTGAGCAACACCCTTTACCCTCAACTGCTCATTTGTATAAATATGACTAAAAATGTGAGTCGTTCTGGATAAGGGTATCTGCTAAATGCCATAAATGTAATGTAAAATGTAGTAAAGGCCAGCTAGTGATTAGACCATGCTAATATTCTCAGGCAAAGAGGTCTTGATTGAGGGTTTTTACATTCATGGTGATGATCCAGTCCATTGGAAATTGTAAGACTCCTGGTTGATTCCACTACCATTCATTATTTTGGTGAATAATTGGAGATTTGTGGTCTTCTCTGAGGACCGGCCAACATTCTAACCAGTTGTTTGACTTTATGGAGTCAGACATGATGTGGACAAACATAATGAGGATTGTTTTCCTTTTAGATCATTAACATTTTAACAGAACAATCAATGATAGTTGTGATATTTTCAAATAATACTTCCAGAGATTAACTGCAGACCTAATAGTGCTATAAAATGATAATTAAATATTCATTCCAAAATGCTTTATCCTACTTGGGTCATGGGGAGGCTGGAGCCTAGCTCAGCCAACTCTGCACGAAGGCATGGTACACCCTGTACAGCTCGCCAGGCCATTTTAGGGCAACACATGCATAAAAGTATTTAAATTGTAATGTAATTACACTCACACCTAGGGGCAACCTGGAACATTGAATTAGCCTAATGTCTTTGGATTGTGGGAGGAAACCGGAGTACCCAGAGGAACCCCATGCAAACACTTGGAGATCATGCAAACTCTACACAGAAACCCCTCGCCAAGCCCGGGACTCTTCTTGATGTGAGGCAGACTTGCTAACCACTACACCACCGTGCTGCCTGAAAATAGGTTAAAACAATACAGTTCCTTTGTTTGGCTTTGAAAGCGTATAGGTTCACACCTAATATTCATCTTGTGTTGGCTCTTGAAGAAAACAGCTATTTGGCAGCGGATACTCTGTAGAATCTTTGCACCTGAAACCTGAAATGTTTCTAAAATTCCACTTACGTAATAGACGTTTCACTTCCAGCTCACTTTATCATTGTTTTTCTTTCTGTTCATGTGCATCAGTGCACTTTGGTTGTTGTCTGGGGAACAAGCAAAACTGGTAAAGGGGGCGGAAATCGGGGAGAACCATATGACACACATGGAATCTTGTGATAGACTTGGAATCACTTTGACAGGTAATCATGTGGTATCAAAGCCCTGAGCTCATGTTTCTGCAAGTGTGAAAGTCAAGGTGTGGAAAAAAGAGTATCCCCACCCCCTCTCTGCCACCAGTGAGCATTTTGGAATACAGCATTGAAACTCAAGTAACACATATGGGGCTACATGAGAAAAATGGTTTAGATGCCCCATTTCTTAAAGGTAGATACATTATAGAAAAACATCTTTCAGGATTATCTAATCTGATGGAGGGTGGCACAGTTGCATAGTGGTTAGTGTGTCGGCCTTACAGCGAAAAGGCCCTGGGTTCGAATCCTGAGCCTGGGTGTTTCGTACTCTTTCTGCGCTTATGTGGGTTTCCTCCGGGTACTCCAGTTTCCTCCCACAGTCCAAAGACATGCAGATTAGGTTAATTGGCTGTTCCAATTGCCCCTATGTGTGAGTAAAAGTGTGAAAGGTTGTGTTGTGTGTATGTGTGTGTGTGTATGTTTGTGTGTTTGCCCTGCAATGGTCTGGCGAGCTGTTCATGGTGTACCCCGCCTTCGCCCAGAGTCGGCTGAGATAGGTTCCAGCCTACCCGCAAATCCTAATAGGATTAAACGGTTCAGCAAAAGAGAGAATGAGTAATCTGTTAGACCCAAGCTGCAATGAAGCCACAGAGGTGGAGTCATTCTCTGGTTCATAAATTAGGGGAAAAGAATGTCACAGCTAATGTTTAGAACTTAGGTGGTCACATCTCGTTAGCCTCTCCGATTGAATTAGATGGGTTAAGTCATTTCCAGCGACCGTCCTGAACACAAAGTGTCAGACATGATTATTTGCAGAAATAGGACCCTCGATCGTTCCAATCAGTGATGCCCCTTCAACCCTTTCATACCCTTCATGTGCATTATTATTGCTCTAGTTGCACAATTAGGGCTGGAGTCCTAAAGTGTCAAGCTCATTAGGATCATTTCGGAAGCCTGTGATTGCGAACTTGAGGCAGTTTGACAGTTGTTTCACCCATCTGACATGTATCCACCGAAACAATCCCTCCCCTTTTTTTGCACTTCGCTGCAGAAATGATGAAGAGAGTCACACTGCGGAATGTAGAGCAGTGCTGATAGCAATCTAAAAGACATAAGGCTATTAATTATTCTATGGTGGATGCATAATACTTTATGAAATATCATGCATGAAGTCTGAGCATTTATTGATTGCATTATTGCACTTTGCACTATATGTACCTGTGTGTGTGTGTGTGTGTGTGTGTGTGTGTGTGTGTGTGTGCATGAAAGAGACTGGAGGATGAATGAGCCAGTTAGAGGTATACGAGTGTATAAGTTGTGCAGGGACACCTAGTGGTGTAAGGGAGTCCACAGCCTGATGCTCTATCAATCATGTACCTATGAACCACCTTCACTTTGAATTGCATAAACAAATAAGCCTGCTTTTAAAGAGTCTGGGGTTTGACTAGGGCTACACATTCTAGTCAAAAACATATTGCTATTGAATTACAATTATATGGTAGATAGATTGCAAGAATATTATAAATACCTATAGCATATGTAAATAAAATATATGGATAGCTATAAATACAGTATGATAGCAATGTGCTACAGTGTGACAGATAAAGATGTAATACAAATTAATTGTCAAACTTTTTTATTATTAATAATTTTGTCCTATTTATGTATTTAAATTTGTAATTAAATGACATTCTGAATGTTTTTTTTTTTAATAAGTTTACACATAAATTTAATTCTTACATACTGTGATTACCAATATCTGTCGGATATGCTGGACTTAATCCTTTCATACACAAATGATTTATCTGTATAGAAGATTCTTTTATATTCTCTTTTTAAAATTTAAAGTTGTGGTGTGTATGAACGTTAATACTATCTAAATACCATATTAGTATCTAATTAAAAATGAACTGACCTTCCACAAGCAAAAAAGGCAAACATATATTTGATATTATACTCTACATACTGTATATATTTACCATATACAGAAGGTGGGAGGGGAGTAGTGGTTAGCATGTCCGCTTCACTCAAGAAGGTCCTGGTTTCAAATCCTGGGTTTGGCGAGGGCTTTTCTGTGTGGAGTGATTCATGTTCTCCCCGTGCCTGTGTGGGTTTCTTCCAGGACTCTGGTTTCCTTCCACAGTCCAAAGACATGCACATTTGGCCTTATATGCAGTACTGACGAAATTTTAGGAAATGTCATACGTAGACATTTCTGAAATCTTACACAAACCGGTTTTTAAGGTGGTTCTTGGAGTCTGGCAAAACTATTTTCACTGGTATTTAATTTACATATATAGAGCTGTTATATCATGTAAGACAAATACATGGTCAAGTTCAAGATAAGAATTGCTTATGACTGATATATGGCTCTGTTTCCTGTTAATTCAGAATGCTTCCCCTCTAGCACCAACATTAGAGCATTCTGTGCACAGCTTTTGTGAACTTTAGCAGGAACAGTTGGCTTCGTAATTGCTGCTTATCCCTTTGAGAAGTTTAATCAAGAGCCTCATTTACGTCAATAAGCATTAAACTCACAACTTTAGGGTCACCACCCAGAATTTTTATGCCATACAACCGCATGTTTTCTACCATGACCGTTCTACCTATTTACCATAGAAATGCCAGAGATTGCAACCTTGGCTGTATTTTTTACTGTATCTGTATGCTGTATGCTGTATCCCTGTAAGTGTATAAAGGCACAGTAACCCAGTTTTTGTAAGTGACAGGCCCTTTCAACCTCTGATGCTTGTCTAGTGGTCACAGTGACAACTTGCCAGACGGACTCAGTTTGAGATCCTGCAGAGCCCTTGACCTGGCACTAACGCCACAATCACTGTCTATTCAAAATGAAAATCCCTTAGCAGTCATGCTGCCACGCTTGGTGTGACATTTCATTAGCTGTTATCCCTCACATTCAGCTTCTTATTTGTATCGTAATTGTTATCTATAGAACAGTACTTAGGAGAGATGATAGGAGGGCTATAGTACCTCAGTCAACCAATCTTTAAGGTTATGATGAGCAAAAAAACATCTTTGGATGCTCAACACAGACTCTAATCATGAAGCTGAAAGGCTAAAACAGCAGAAGGCCACATTTTGTTCTACTGCTGTCAGCCAAAAAAAGGATTCTGTGTATATACTGAACACAGACTCACCCAAACTGGACAGTTAAAGACTGGAAATTTGTTTTCATTAATGTTTCTGCTGCAACATGCAAATGTAGTGTGCACCAACAGCATGAATCACTTGACCTAAAACTGCCTTGTATTATTGACTGGTGGTGATGGTGTGGGAATGCATGCTTAGTACATCTTGGGATCCTTAATATCAATTGAGCACTACATCTATCTGTGTATTGTTGCTTACCAAATGATTCCTATTATCTGTTGTTTGTTTTGTCATTTGACTTACTTTTGTTGGCACTGACTCAAATCTTTTGGTTTACATTGTCACTCTGTATGACTCAAACATTAGACTGTAATATGAATGTGCTATTTTAACGCTCTAAATTTCCCTATAAGTTTTATTTTATTAAAAAAAAAATGTACCATTCTGCTTTATGGAAGAGGTAAACACCTTAAGTGGAGGGGCTTCTTCTTCTAAATTTCAGTAGTGCCAAAATGCTTCACAGCTTGGTGTTCAGTGGAATGATAGCTTTATTATCTTGGCTTGTACCCCTGGGTCAAAAAGAAAACTGGCCTTCTGCTAAGTGCTTGCATTGCACAAGTTTCATAATAGTCTCAATGTCGGCGGGTTTAAATAACGGGTCTCTTGTATTTCCATTAAATTACATTTCAATTAAATCTAAAGTATAAAACTCTTTTTGAAGCTGAAATGCCTAAAATAAATGAATAAATAAGTCACAGTTAAGAGAAATCCATTTTTTTTATTGGCTGTTAATTCATATATAAGCATGCTAAAGTGGCACACTAGTTACAACTGTTGCCCACACTGAGGATTCCAATCTTAGACAAGAGCCTTTCTGTGTGGAGTTTGCATGTTCTCTGCTTCTATTGGTATCCTCTGGGTACACTGGTTTTCTCACACAGTACAAATAAAATCTTGCACATTAGCTGGCTACTCTAAATTGCTCCTAAGTGTGAATGAATGATTGCATCAGTGTTGGCCCTGCAATAGCCCTGCAACCATTTCAGGATGTATCTGAAGTAACCTGGGATTGGCTCCATCTTCTCCATAACCCTGATAGATCAGTGGTATAGATATTGAATGGATGGATTCATAAATATCAGGAAGGCAGTCGTCCCAAGCAGTAATCTAAATTGTGTAGAGTAGTGCCAACTCTGGGCGAAGGCAGGGTATACACTGAACAGCTCGTCAGACCATCGCATTGCCAACACACAACTATTCACACTTATATCCACACCTGGGGGCAAACAAGAATATCTAATTTACTGTGCATGTCTTTAGACTGTGGGAGAAAACACCCAAAAGAAACAGAGCATCCAAAAGAAAGCTATGCAAGCAGAGGTCGTACATGCAAACTCCACGCAGACATGCCCAGGGCTCGAACCCATGACCTTCTTGCTATGAGGCAGAAGTGCTAACCACTATGCCACTGTGCCGCTCCTATGGGCTTGACACAATGATCATACATAGGTTTCCTCCAAAAGATTGCTTTTGAGAACATTCATTCATTCATTTTCTAAACCACTTAATCTTAATTAGGGTCGCAAGTAAGCTGTCAGCCATCTCAGCCGACTCTGATCGAAGGTGGGGTAATAGGATAACTAGAAGTTCTCATAGAGAAGTGGAGTGTTGTGAGGGGCAGTTAATCTAAGTCTATATAGTCCGCTTGTACGCGTTTAGTTTGTCTCTCTAGGCCCATTTATTCCTGCATGGAAAGTGGTGGCGACGATTGCGAGAACTCTAAAAACTGCCGCGCATGCGCTACCACATAAATCGAGTCGCTCATGGAATTCTGGGAGGGCTACCGAGCCCAACCAAAGTGAGCTCAATGTTCTTATAATCGTGCCGCGCATGCGCCACCACCGACTCCAATCAAAGTGAGCTCAACCTTTTTTATAATCATGCCGCGCATTCGCCACCACCGAGCCCAACCAAAGTAAGCTCAACCTTCCTATAATGCGCTACCACATAAATCGAGTCAGGCGGGAAAGCACAATTGGTGTTGCTGTTCCGTTCACTGTGCTCACTTCACAGCAATAATCATCATCATCATCATCATCATCATCTGCATCTATGAAGTCTGTGGTTGTTGTAGAAAGCTTAAAAAGAGTCTCAGGAGTTTCTTCATTTTTTATTGTCAGTATTTTGTGTCAGATAACAATTAAGACTAATTGCTCTGATATCAGCACCATTTAAAAATAAATAATTAAATCAGTGAATCTTTTATACAATGGGAGCATGTCCAAAGTTATTGATTATTCCTGGCACACATTTTCCAAAATCTATAACCCAGTCTTCATTCTGGCTAACAGCCTTAGACTATTGGACATCATTTTTCAGCTCTTTATTACAGGAGACAGCCTATTTGCAGTATTCGTTCTTCCTTTGAAGGATCGGGTGCTTACATTTCGAACCTCCAAGGTTGAGTGTTCTGTCTGTTAGAGTACTACAAAACTCACTCTATCCTCTGTCCACATTACCATTTTTCTTCTCATAATTGATTTATTATTTTCTGTCTTTTGGTTTCCTGCAGATGTAATAATGAGAATGAGTGGTACCAGATTCATGAAAACATCATCCGAAAGTCCAGCACCAAATACACTGCACCCAGCACCAACTATGGTATGTTATGCATGTTCCATGGAGGGATGATAAATGTCAAATTGTGATTATAATAAGCAGTAATATTATCTTAAACCAATGTTTAGTCTCACTATGTTTAATCCTCCAGTTCTGGTCATACACAAGCATTTTGTTAAACTGGGAGTCGATACAGTGTAAATGTACAAATGTAATTTTAATTAGGTAGAATGCTAAACACTGCACCATTGTACAACTTTAGAATGAGAAGCTGGTATCCTCATGTTATTGATGTTTCACACCAGGCAAAACATCAAGCGTTGTTAGCTGAGCATCATCCACAAATGGGATAGTATGCACTATTTTCTCTATACACTACTGCCATGTGTATTTAAAAAGCCTGGCTTTTCATAACCTGCTAGGCAAAATGACGATAAGATACTTAACAATTATGGGAAGGATGTCCATGAAGTTCAGCAACATCCACCGAGCCAGAGGGGCATAAATGTTTTGGTATATACTTCATAATAACATAAACAAAAAGTACACTAAAATTAGATTTTATGTTTTTTTTTTTTCATGATAATGATGACACTGTCTGCTTCAAATAACTGTGACAAACTGTGAGTGTCTGTTGTTTAAATTCAACCATTATCTACTCAGAATACTTGATTCTGCTTCGTCAAAAAGTGTTGATTAATTTTCTAAATCGGCAGCTCAAAAAATACTTCTGGCAGCAAGTAAGTTTAATTTGTTAATTTTATTGTTAAAACATTCATCTATTAATTAATTCATTCATTCATTCATTTTCTAAGCCACTAAATATTAATTAGTGTGGTGGGGAGGCTGGCGCCCATCTTAACCGACTCTGGGCGAAGGCGGGGTACACCCTGTGCAGCTCACCAGGCCATTGCAGGGCCTTATTGTTAAACATGCTTTTTTAATGTATTATTAGTGCTAGATTGTACTGTCGCAGTGTATAGAAGTCCCAGTGTATGAGCTGTTACTATAGAAAATATAACATTAGAACAAGTGCATTCTTATATTTATGCCACATCTGATACTACCACGCTGTCAGGAGTACAATCATGTTGTGCCAATGGTATTTATTATTACTGGAAATGAATTTCAGTGTGATAAAAGTGACTGCATTTTATGTCAGGCCAAATCACACCACCCTTTTGTTAATATTTTTATGAACCCATTACACAAAGTAGTACAAATACACGCTATAGTGTTCCATTGCATAGACTTCAATGTATAGAATATGAGAAATACTGTACTTTTAAATAAGAAACTTTTAAAGATTGCAGGATGAATAATTTCTGAACATTTACCCCTGAAGTTCTGCCTAAACTGACAAGTGCATGTGAGAGTAAAGGTTTTAGAAGTGTGCCAAGAGAATGGCACTGGCCATATTTCACTAATATGTCATCATCCTCAACTACAACCTCTCTAAGAATGTTAAACGCTTCAAAGCTGAAAAAAGTGCTTTGATGACTCAGTGTTTCTCGTACCAGATAGTGAGTAAAGTATTTAGAATGAAAAACGACAATTTTATAATTTTATAACCTCCTTAAATATATACTGAGGTGCTGTCACTTCATATAAATGTAGCTCTGTGATGAAGATATGCTTCCACTGAAATATCTTCAACTGCTATGAGGATATTCTGAAGATATGCGGATAAGAAGATATAATAATAGCTACCCAAGTATTTACAGCCAAAGCAATTAGTCACTGCTTGTGATTGTTGCTAGGTTCAAAAGCAGCATCCTTATATACATAAAAGTATGTACTAAATGCCATTTATTAGTCATTCAAGACATTTTCTCATTCCTGATTAGTGGAAAGCCATCAAATAATTATTAGTATTGCATTATTGCCATGGAATAACCAAATTCCATCTGATAAGTTGATTGATTACTCACAACTGACACATGCAACATTGCAATGTGACTGTGTACCATGAAAATACTTTGAATGAATAATTAAACAATTACTGATTTTGTAAGATATGGGTTCAGTCTCGGAGGGTGTTATCCGCAAAACCTCAACCAAATAATTCTCTATACCATGCTTTGACTCATTCAATAATTGCTTGATATTATTTTGGCATACTATTTTATGACACAAGTATGTTGTACCAAATTGAACTTAGGTGTGAATGTGAGTGTGAATGGTTGTGTGTGTTGCCCAGTGATGGTCTGGTGAGCTATTCAGGGTGTACCCTGCCTTCACCCAGTACCCTGTGACCCTAATAGGATTAAGTGGTTCAGCAAATGAGTGAGTGAGAGAGTAACAAGTAACACCTGATACCTCACATAAACTGCACAAGCCTCGACTGCACAAGGCTCAGATTAAAGTTTAAAAGTAAAATAATGGAGTAAATCAACTATAGAATTGTTAAAAATGTCAAACCTGAAATAGAAGTTCAATTACAATAACTAATAAATATAAATGTCTTAATAGCATAAATTCCTTTGTTAAATGAGCAAGCTCGTGTCATGAGAAGTAACTGGTCTGAAAGGCATTAAATCCATTGAAATGCTATTAGATTTCCTTATGAAAAGACCTCTGCATGCAGAATAAATTGCTTTATATAAAAGTGTATAATGAAACGATTTTATTTTTATGAGGTCGAACACAGCTTCTATACCATTTATAAAATTGGCAATGGCACAAAAGTCCTGTTTAATTTGGATTTGAATATCAAAGTGCTTAAACCCTTGTTTCATACGTAATGTGCAACGCTTTTAAAGTGGAAATCCTTTTGAAAACCACAAGTACTGATTAAACTAGTGCTCAGAACATATTTGCTACGCAATAAACAATCAAAATTAAATATCCATCATTGGTTGTAGTGTAATGTAGTTAAATTTATTACCTCAAGTTTCCTAAATAGCTAGACTACTCACTATCACCAAGCCACCATAGCTAGTAGGGGTATGAAAATTCAAAATTTGATACAAAATAACTTGTTGGAGTTTAGATATGATAAAGCATAATTATATCCCAGAAATATATTTTAAGTATTTTTTTTTTTTTAGAAAGAATTGCTTGATATAAACATATTTTACTTGACTCTAAAAATTTCATTTGAATAAAACAGTCACTAGTATTTACTTACTCATTTGCCGACCTGCTTAATCCTACTAGGGTTGCAAGGTAGTATCTCATCCAACAATAGGCAAAGTCAGGATACCCTCTGAACAACTCCCCAGACTATTGCAGAGCCACCACATAGAACAATTCACACTCACACCTAGGGGCAGTTTAGTACAGCTAATCAGTCTCATGTGCATGTGTTTTGAGTGAGGAAGGAAAACAGTACACAGAGGAAACCCATGCAAGCATGGAGGGGACATGCAAACTCCACACAGAAATGCCCAATCCCCAGGACTCAAACCCAGGACCTTCTGGCTGTGAGGCAGATGTGCTTACCACTACGCCACCGTGCTGCCAGCTAGCTAATATTTGAAAAGAAATTCATTCCTTTATTTTAACTAATAACTCTGAGCATGAGTCACTAAACCATTAATACAACATGGAAACTGTTTTTGGAATTTCCATTTGGGTTATTACCCTCACTTTAGGCATGTTTTGTTTTAAAAATGAACCTTAATTGTTATATTTTTTCTGATTTCATTGCCAGATAATTCCGTCAACGTGCAGCAGAACATTTAGTCCAGCATTAGCCGTGTTAGCTTTTCTGTTTGCGCTATCCCTTTAAGGCAAGCAGTTACTCTTCATTAAATGGTAAATAGGGTTCTCCAGATTGTCGTATATCTGTATACTACAGCAGTATCTTGCTGAAAATAAATAAATAAGTAAATAAATGTGCCAAATGTGCCACAAAATACACGTTTTCTGCACTTTACAAAAATATCCTCTCATTAAACAAGCAAAACCCCATGAATACAAATGAAGGTAAAATTACCAATAGGTTCTGTTGGGGCTAAATTGTTTCCAAAAATGCATTTTCTAATTATTCGGTGCTCTCATATAGCTGGTCTCAAGGCCCTGTGGAGTGAAACCTAACTCTGCATCTCAGCACAATGTGTTATTGAACAACCACAAGTTCATAGTTGTTGTTTTTTTGGGGAACTATCTGAAATACATAAAAGTTTTTAAGCTGTGCTGTCTGATTACCCCCTGATCTTTTGGTGTTTTTAAAGATTGAAAACAGCCCTCACTTGGACAATGAACAGAAGCTAGGGTTTTTAAATGAATTGTCGGCTATTCAGCTCCCTTTGGAGACTGAGTTCCAGTCTTATTTTCATGTTTGGTGTATCTGATATATACACTGTGTTTTAATCTAGCACCCTGAATATTTATCTCTCAGGAGATACTAGCATGCAGTTTCTCTGAATAGCCTGTGACATGTGCCCAGGCTTGACATTTGCAAACACCTAGTGTGTGTTGTGTACCTACAGTTACTGTATATTGTAATGTACAGACCCTTTTCAGTTCCGTTTCAGGGTACACCCTGGAAAGAGCACCAT
>JAQMYF010000023.1:7996778-8011517 GCA_030014195.1 Neosilurus mollespiculum | reverse complement strand
AAATATACACACACACACATACATACACACACACACAACACATACACACATGCTTACATATACATACACACACACACACACACACACGCAACACACACACACACACACACACACTTACATATACACATACAGACAAACACATACATACATACACACTTACATACACACAAATAAATACATACACACACACACACACACACACACTGAGGGACAATTTTAAACAGCCAGTCCTAATGTGCATGTTTTGGGACTGTGGGAGGAAACCAGAGTACCCAAAGGATACTCACGGAAGCATTCTAAGGAAATTTAAACTCCACACCGAAACGCCTGAACCCGGGCATTTCTTATTGTGAGGTGGATGTGCTAACCACTATGCCACCATGCCACCTAAGTTACACACCCCTGCTTTAAATCACCTTCTCAAGCTAGATAGGTAGACACAGAGACACCTAATATCGAGTTGGACCATATACCCTTAGATGCATCGTACTTCTTTTCCCTCAGGCTAGTTTGCAACAAAGAAATAGCAGTGAGACTTTAGACGACTCTTTTGAACAGTTGAAATGTTTTGAACAGCCGTGCTGTTAGGTGTGATTACTGTTCTTGTTTCGTCTCCTGCCTAAGCCTCTCATCTCAGTACACTCTTTTGATCTAATATTTCAGACTTTCCAGAGTACCATAGAAACTGTGGTTAACCTCTTCTCTTTATTTCTCTCCTTCTCTGCACGTGAGCAGGTCTGATCATCTCCCTGCAGCTGCTCAGGGGAGAGACGGAACAGATCCGTCGGGAGAATCCTATGATCTTCAACCGTGGCGTCGCCATCACGCGCAAACTCGGCTTCCCTGATGTCATCATGCCAGGTGAGACCTCTGAATGGGGTTTGTGATAGGTTCTGTTATGTGCAAAAAAAACTATTTCAAATAGATTTTTTAAACAACACAATGTGACTATTCTAAAGTCTTTTGGGCTTTTACACCCGAGTCTTGTGGCTCATCAGATCCAGAGCTTATCACAGTTTCTGTAGCATGAAGCTCCGCCTGGGACTACTTGCCCAAGGGTCTTAGCACAGTAGGGGTCTAACCGGGATGTGACCCCATGACCTCTCAGCATGTTAACAATTACACCACCGGCCTCATCGTGACTATTCTGGTTCAACAAAAAATTCATTCCACCCTCTGAAGACTGTTAGTTTAAATCCCAAAGATGCAATAGCCATCTCTAGCTGGGAGGCCATCTACCCAACCACACATCTGTCCATCCAGGGCCAACACACAACTATTCACACTTATACTTAGGGGCAATTTGACTTTGGACTGTGGGAGGAAACCAGAGTACCCAGAGTAAACCCACATAAACACAAGAAGAACATGCAAACTGCAAACAGAAATGTTCCCACTTAGCCTGGTACTTGAACCCAGGACCTTCTTGCAGTGAGGTGGTCGTGCTGACCACTGTGCCGGCATGCCACCCTATTTAGGATTACTTCACGATAATAATGGTAGTAAGCAATGAATTCTAAGAAGTTACATTTATTATTATTTATGCTATCTGAATTTTGTGAAATTCAACTTTTAAACAAATAGATCTTTCTGATGATGATTCCCATGATTCAGACCCAATGCTCTTCAGCGCTAGGGTAGGACGAGAATGGCAAGCAAAGAGAGATGCACTTCTGACCTGATTAAAGCTGGTGGTTCATGTCAAATGTTGTTGTTTTTTTGTATATTGTCTTTATATTCTTAAGCACTTAACATATTGTGTTTTTTCTTTAAGCAGTTATTTTACTACAAGGCTATCACAATACCAGGAGAACATCCCTGAACATGTGTACAATACATATTGTGGCTTAAAAATGCCTGACCTCACCTTCAAGTCCATTTTAAACAATGCAAAGAAAATGAGTCCATTTTTAGCTGCTGCCAGGTTATGGAAATTAGAAGTACGGAAATTATGCAAGCTTATCACTGTCATTATAACAAAAGCCACAGCATATAATAGAAAAAAATGAACTGTATTTAAGGGAAAAGAGAAGAAATGATGACTAGTCTGGGATGTGCTCTGTATTCTCGTCCCAGTGGTTAAATGGAGATGGACCACATTAAAAAGTGCAATCCTTGTGACTCAGAAGCATGTCCAGGGGGAAGCCACCTATACTATTATTAAGTCTTACTTTATTTATACCAGTGTGTGTACTTCAGGGTCTCTGACTCATACCATTTGGAGTCGCAGCACACACGCATATCTTACTTCCTGCCACAAATCCGCAGATTGAAAAGTCCATCTGACAGGAAACCACTATACGCTGATTAGACCGAGGCACTCTTTCCCCAAATGTGGGGTCTGTTCCCATCAAATGGATGTGGATTGATGGGATATGTGTTTCTCTCAATCTATATTCGAGTCAGCACCCTCAATTATCCATCCCCATCTTCTCAAAATTCTCAATATGAGCCAGCTAAAGAACCAGCTTTATATTCCTCATCTTTAGCATCTGGAAGACGGTATTTATAATCACAGTCAAGGCTGCTTTTAAATGCAGCATTTTAAAATGTCAATAAGTCAGTAAGGCCTGGAGAGTCCTTGAAACCAAGTGGAATTTATGGGTGCATTTTAAATAAGGTCTTGAAATAAATTGACATAAAATGCCTGGAAGAACTTGATATATCATGGTAATTGTGTAATTTCTATTTTTTGTGAGTTAAAATGTATCAGCAATTTGTACTACCGTGCCAAAAGTTTGTGGACACTTTTTTTGGCCTTCTCCAACACTGTCCCCACAAAGTTTAAAGTACACAGTTGTCTAGAATATCTAAGAATGCTCTAGCACTAGAAATTCTCCTTCAAGAGGCCCAAACCTGCTCCAGCACAGCAGTGTACACAAAGCGAGGTCCAGGAAGACATGGTTTGCCAAAGTGGGCTTGAAAGCCCTACGAAGAGTACTGACCTCAACCCAGCTGAGCATTTTTTTTTGATGCATTGGGATGCAGACTGCACCAGACCTCCTCATCCAGCATCAGTGCCTGATCTTACTATTGCTCCTGTGGCTGAATCTGTCGTGCTATGCTCCCAAACATAGTGAAAAGCTTTCCTAGAAGATGGGAGGATATTACAGTGGTAATGGTGGACTAAATCTTTTATGCACTCCTCAACAAGCAACAAGTTGGTGTGATTGGTCATTTATTCATTCGTTTGCTGATTCTACTAAGGTTGTGGGAAGGGTGGAGCTTATCTTTGACACTGGGCAAAGGTGGGATACACCCTGAACATTCAGCTCGCTCACTCACTCATTTGCCAAAACGCTTAATCTGTTTGGGTCACAAGGAGGCTGGAGCCTATCTTTGCTAGCTAGCTTAGTCCACAGTCTATTTCTTTAAATGCATATTAATTTACACCTGAGTTTCACAAGCTAATGTGACATTAGCTATTTCTTTGAGAAACAATTTGGTAACTAGCTACTCAATCAGTTGCTCACTCATTTGCCAAACCGCTGAATCCTATTAGGGTTGGAGGCTGGACCCTATCTCATTCGACACTGTGCCAACACCTTGAACAGCTCACTAGACCATTGCAGGGCCAACAACCACACAAGCAGTCACACTCACATTCACAGCTATGGGCAATTTGGAACAGCCAATTATTCAAATGTCTAAAGACAGTCCAAAGACTAACGTGCATGTCTTTGGACCGTGGGAGGAAATTGGTGTACCCGGTTGAAACCCAAGCAAAGCAGGGGGCAAAACATGCCTGGGTCTTGAACCTAGGATTTTTTTGCTGTGAGGCAGAAGTGCTAACCACTACACCCTTGTGGCCTCCTTGCTAACTAGTTAGCTTATTTCAAATTCTGTTGTTCTACTGATTGCAATAGATTTATGAATGAATCTACAAAACAAATATATTCTACTATAGCTTGCTAAATTTTGTAAGTTAAATTTGCTTCTAATTTAATAAATGATGTGTTATGCTAGATAATATTTACACAATCTAAAGTTTCTTATCTCATTAATATAAAGCTTTTAGCCGCTATGAAACACTACAGCATTTAAATTGACTTTTTGTTGCAGGAAAATCTTTATGGATTTTCTTCTCTTTTTTAAAATCATATTTGTGTGTTTCTCTCCTTTCACGTTGCCAAATCTACTCTCTTGGTGCCCTTTAAGAAATGAAGATAGATGATTGTAAGTGTGACGCACGAGCCCGAGTTTGTCTCTGCTGCTTGCTTAATCTTAATTTATTAACAGTAGTGCAGGTTTCATAGATAATCTTTTCTTGTGTGTTCTTAACTCCAATTTCTTATCTAACGCTGATTATTCTTTTTTGCTTTTAGAGCTTGAATCAGTTGACTATGATGAGCTGGCAGCACCTAATGAATTTAAATCAGTGTGGATTTTGTTGTGTCTGTTGACCAAACTGCACAGTTTGAATATTAACTCTATTTAAACCAGAACTAACATAAAAGCAAATTAGGAGTTTTTCAGAGGTGTCACTGTCCGAGGTTTCAGTGAATGGAACGGTAGAACTGTAGTGGAATTCCTGAGGAAGACTACTTTCCAATAACTACTCAACTTAAACTGGTTTGATCCTGCGTACCAAAGGAATTTCGCAGTTATTTTTTTATTTATCAAAAAATAAACAAATAAATAAATAAAGGAATAATGTACAGTGAGCCAGTCATTATTTTTAAATATATACCCAAAAGGGTCTTGAATTATCCAGAAGGGATTCATTTTACAATAATGACCAGCTCACTGCACAATATCCTGTTCATTACACAGCTACTTACTGAAGACTTTAATAACATGATGCAAAATATTAATTTTACAGATGATTTTACTGTTCTAAAGTTACTCTCTTGCTTTTGCTAATGACATGGTCCATAGTTACTCTCTAATAGACATAGAACGGTCTGTTACACAGAAATAACATATCGCAGAATGCCGTAATTGACCAATCAAAAGTGTGTATTTATTAAGTACAGTAAAACCATCTGACTGGTCTGCAAATCAGCAGCCCTGTATACAGCAAGCTGCAATGTACTGTATGTTCTGACACCTTTCTATCGTAGGCAGCATGAACAGTTTTAGCAGTTTGTGCCACAGTAATTTTTCTGTAGGATTTCTCCAGACATACTCCATAACCACCTTGCCAGTTCACTGGGTATAATTTCTTGGACTAGCTTTGGTAGGTACTTACCACTGCATGCCAGAAGACCCCACAGGACCTGCGATTTTGAAGATGAATAGACCCAGTTGTATTGCTATCGCAATGTAGCCTTTTTCATAATCACTCATGCTTATGCTGGCTTATTTTTCCAGCCTCGAGCACATCAATTTCGACAACAGACTGTTTACTTTCCACCTAACACATTCCACCCCTTCATAGGTGCCACTGTAATGAGATAATCAATGTTATTGACTTCACCTGTTACTGGTTATAATGTTTTTAATCTAATGGCAAATTGGTGTGCAATAGCAGTGCATGCCAATATACCACCAATCATATTATCATAAATTCTATTTCTCCAGTGAAAGTACAAAGTTTGAACTCTAAAATATATAATCCTAAATATTGAGAACCGTTTTAAATCCTTACACCCTTACTTCCTGTATATTTGTTTTGCTGTTTGAAGATATTTGCTTCAGGTTTACATTTTTCTCAAGTTTCCTACATCTGAACTGGGCTATTTTTCTTCAACAGATTTCATTTTGATGCGTCGGAATTGTGGGGGGAGTGGAATACATGGCCAAGCTGTGGGAGCAGAGAGCTTTGTATGGATTTGATAGAGTGGAATAGCACTGAACCAGTGAAGGAAATAGTCTAATACAGTACAAAAGCACTCGAAATGGAGCATGAACCCCATCGCTCTTTCTCTCTCTCTCTCTCTCTCTCTCTCTCTCTCTCTCTCTGTTTCTCACACACACTCACACATGCACATACAGAACCAGTCTGTGCTTCCACATAACACTTTTATCATAAACCATTCTGTTTGTGGAACTGACAAACAGATAGAAGATCACCCTAACACACACACACACACACGCACACACACACACACACACACACTCACTTACTTCTTTCCCCGTTATATTCTGATCTCCTCCCCTCTCCCATGCAATGCTGTACTCTTCCAAGCTTATCAGTTATCTTTATAACAAGAGAACCCAACATTCGGCAGATCTGGACACCTGCAGACATCATATGTGGATTTGTTTTGTAGAAACACACCGTGATCACAGCACTGTACAGCGATTTCAGACAGCAAGTGTTTTGGTTGTAGGACTTGGCAGGGTGGTCTTGACTGACGTGTTTGCTGCAGACAAAACAACAGGTGGTGCATTACAATGTATTGAAAAAGATTAGAAGTTTCATGTTTGCTGAGTTCAAACCCATTACTTGTGCAGACACAGATGGCTTGTTCATTGTATGACATAGGCTTTAACGGCTACAGAAGAGCTGAAGCAGAACCTGCTATGTGTTATTTGGATAATATTCAGATTTAAGTACAGTTTAACTAAAGATTATACATTGGCTTGCAAAAGTACACAAAATAATTAAAATTGGAAAATGGTGAAGGGGAAAAAATAAATATATCTATGTATAAATAAAAACATGATCTCAGTGTACTGTATATACACCTCTTCTAACAGGACCCAGAGTCTGCAGCATCTCCAAGCAGGTGACACCATTAAGGCGGGACAAAGTTGTGGAGAAGTACAAATTAGGGTTGGGTTATGAGAAAATATCAAAATCCTTGGAAAATCCACAGAGCACAATTAAATCCATCATTACAAAATGGAAAGAAAGTGGCATAACTACAAACCTGCGTAGAGAGGGCTGTCCACCAAAACTCACAAACTGGGAAAGAAAGGCAGTAATCATAGAGGCAAGAAAGACACCAAAGGTAACCCTGAAGGAGTTGTAAAGCTCCACAGTGAATACTGGTGTATCTGTCCATAGGATTACTCTAAGTCATACACTTCACAGAACAAGGCTTTACAGAGGAGTCGCCAAAAAACATAAAAAAAGATGTTAAGAGTTTGCTAAAAGGCAGGTTGGAGACCCCCCGAATATATGAAAGAAGGTCCTTTGGTTAGATAAGACTGAAATGTAACTTTTTGGCTATCGAGGAAAACTCAATGTCTGGCACAAACCCAATACCTCTCATCATCTCAAGAACACCAACCCAAAGTAAAGCATTGTGGTGGCAGAATCATGCTGTGAGGAAGTGGTTTTTTATTGTCAGGGACTGGGAACCTGGTCAGAACTGAGGTAATAATGCATGGCACCAAATGCATGGAAATTCTTGAGGAAGAGAAATTCTTGAATCAGCTGTAGCAATTTTGGTTTGAAGAATGGGCAAAAATCCCAGTAGCTAGATGTGCCAAGCTCATTGAGACGTACTCTAAGAGACTTGCGGTAGTATTCATTGCAAAAGGTGGCTGTACAAAGTACAGACTTTGGGGGGTATTTACATAGGGGATAGTGTGTTATATTGGGGATCATGTGTATAGCTATGCACTCTCAAGTTTTCTTTTTTTTTTTTGTTTGTATGATTGATTTCTTGATTGAATCACAGTAAGAAATATTTCGCCTCTTCATGGTTGGCATTTTGTGTAAATCAGCACAGTGTCATAGTGAGAAGGTCCTGGGTTTGAGTCCCAGGATCAGGTGTTTTAAGTCCCCATGTTCTCCTTGTGTTTGCATAGGTTTCCTCTGGGTACTTTTGCTTCTTCCCACAGTCAAAAGACATGCACATTAGGTTAATTGGTTGTTCCAAATTGCCCTTAGGTATAAGTGTGTGTAAATAGTTGTGTGTATTTTGGCACTTCAGGGGTCTGGCAAACTGTTCAGGGTGTACCCTGCCTTCACCCCATGTCGACTGAGATCCTAATCACCATGACCCTAATAGGATTCAGCGGCTTGGCAAATGAGTGAGAGTGTTGAGAGTTTGTGCTTTATTTTTGCAGTGATCTTAAGTATTTTTTCAGACAAAGTAAAAATATATATTACTACAATTCATTCGCTTTTCATTTAGATTTCTGACATCTCAATGTGTTGCCTTAAAATAGTGTCCTCCCCTTCCTGCTTCATACTTTATTATTTATTTTATAGATTTTTTTTTTTTTTTTTACTAAATTTAATTTTGAGTTCACTTGTTACTATGTTGCTGGACCAACACAAAACAAAATGCAAATTTCTCATGGTACTCTTGTCAGCAGGAGAACACAGTAGTGAAGAGAATGTGGGCTGTTGGGTCAACTTTTTACAAGAGACTAGCATGAGGTTAGCACAGCGCTCCTACACACTGAGAAAGGGAAAAGCGGAGGAGTAGTGTTGTGCTCTGAGAGAATAATTGGCCTGAGTTTTTGAAAGTAATTTGTATGCTCTCTGGCAGACTGGCTTCAGTAATAGTACATAATAGTTGGCCCTGACATTTTGTTTCAGGCTAATGAAATATTTGGTAGAATTGCATGGATATGAGGTCTGTGAGAGAAGAACAAAGGCCTGGGTTTCTGTAAAAATTGAAAGTGGGATGGAGTTTTGGCAGAGGTATTGCTTTCACTGGCATTTGTCTGTTTGTCACTTTGTTTTTGAACAAAATCCTGAACACACCCATGAGAGGATTTTCACCAAACTTGGTAGGGACACTACCCAACTAGGGAGCACTGAGAGAAAACTTTATGTGAACTTTGAGACAATCAAAATGAGGCATTCACTCTGACTTTGAATGACCTTGACAGGAGAAAAATAACAGTTGCCTTTGATCTTGAATGACCTTGAAACAACAAACTGCCATTTCATGTAAACGAGATTTTTTTATTTTTATTTTATTTATTTTTTTGCTAATTTGGTCAACTCTACGTACTATGGAACATATCATAAGTCGAGCATATGGAAAATTGGGCTTATACATTATCCATGCTGGGTGGTATTGGGTGGATTGCACAGTTTTTATAGACTATGATCAAGATTTTATAGTGATTATCTCATACAGTATATATATATATATATAAACCAAACAAACAAACTTGGGCTTTAGATTTACAATCCAATTTTTTACAGTAAGCACAGTTTAATGTATTAGGTAAAGAGAATATGCCAGTCAGTTTCTTACTATATATACATTGGATACATTCTCCAGCTTCTGCTCAAGTTTAAATAAGTGAACAGCCAAAATCTATTAATTGCTGCCTCTTTGTAACAAGCCATGTTCTTCACTATTGTTGATCAATCTGCTGAAATGATTGTTGTTCAATTAAAGAAGTTTTAATACAGTAAAATGAAGTGTTCCACACTTGAAATCCTTTTAGAAAGTCTACCATGAAGATATATTTTGGTTGATGTTTTAGGTGATGTCCGTAATGAATTGTACCTCACCTTGGAAAGAGGCGACTTTGAGAGAGGAGGGAAAAGCGTCCAGAAGAACATAGAAGTCACCGTGTATGTGTTGTATGCTGACGGAGAGATTCTTAAGGTATATATGTTTTTGGAAATCAAATTAAAATTAAATTCAACTTGCCTTAAGGTGAAATGAAAGGAAAGCCTTTCAAACTCTCTTGTTATACATGAACATATGTATATTTTCAGTATCAGCTGGTTTTTACTTTTTGAAGTGCCAAGCTGCTAAAATCCAATTGATTGTTTGCATTAGCCTGTTCGAAAAGGCTGCTGTTTGACTCTGAAAACCATGAGAAATAGGATGTGAATCCCCAGTTCATTTAGGGCAAGGTAATGGCAATAATAACAGTACGCAGATATCATTCTAACAAATCAGATATAAACTAGTGAACTAGAGACATGTCTTCAAATCATACACAATTTCCTTTACATACATTAAAATAAGCGCATTCTTGTACATGTCAAAGGAACGGTACTGCACCATGCATTCATATGAAAATTAGTTTTGTACTGCTGACAGAGACAGACTATCATGTGACTTTCAGCTACTTTTCGCATTACAATGGCGCCCCCAGTGTGCGGAATTATTGCTCAGTTTTAGTCTCTATACAAAAAAAGGTATAGAACCAGATATAAACTATGCACGCAAGCTTTTATTTGGGTTTAATTGCCTTTTAACCAAGACTTATTTATTTATTCATTTATTTATTGTATTCGATATTTGTTAGTTTTTTTTCCTGCAATGAAGCCACTTTTCTAATAGTGCATCCTAACCCTAATTGAGGTGTTTGAGTTTGAAGAAATCTAATATAGTCTGTAATTTTTTTTCTACTTCAGGACTGCATTAGCCTGGGCTCAGGGGAGCCGAATATCAGTGAACACCGTTCACTCGTCCTCTACCACAACAACAGCCCTCGCTGGAGTGAAGTGATCAAGCTGCCCATCCCTATCGACCGCTTCAGAGGCTCCCATCTGCGCTTCGAGTTCAGGCACTGCTCGAGTATGTTCCTTAAAGATTTACAAAAATTCAACATGTTCACCCACAAACTTAGTGATTAAGCTTCCATATCAGTGAACAAGTCATTATGAGTCACTGTAAGGCTTTTTTTTTTTTTTTTTTTTTTTTTTTTTTTTTTACAGGAGATTCATGATATCAATATGCTTTAGTATGTTGAAGCAATTCTGTCTTGAGCGTATCAGCAAGGAATAAAACTGATTTCCTATTTTTGCAGCAAAAGACAAAGGTGAGAAGAAGCTCTTTGGGTTTGCTTTCACACCATTAATGAGAGAAGATGGTACAACGCTATCCGATGACTGTCACGAACTCTATGTGTACAAGGTCAGTACATTTTCTGCCACACTGTTAAAAATACTACTTACAGAAGTAAACAGAACTAAAATGGCCATTATATTTATGGGTTTTTTATGGTATATCAAAAAGCTCATCCTCCAGTTCCTACAGGGTTTCCCAAAGCCAAGCAGCCAGCAGTTTTTGCGTGACATCCAAGGAGGACCCATGTTTTGATTTTGACTTTAAGTTGATGTCTAAAATTTTGTTTTACATTTTTTCTTAAATTTTTGTAACCCAATCTTTTGAAACCTGAGCTTGTAGACAAATGACATTATGGAGAAAATTGCTCTGAAAGTGCATACGATGACTTGCTATAGTAAACTTTTTAGCTGGTTGTGGGCACAAAAGAAAAATCTAATGTTTGGCCCGCCTTCGCCCTTTGTTGATTGAGATTTCCTGCGACCCTAATACCATAGTAGGATTAAGCGGTTTGACAAGTGAGTGATGATGTTGATAATAATAATAACAGCAATGACAATAATAATAATTATGATGATGATGATGATGCTGATGATTATGGTTTATCTTCTCCCACTTTATTTTTATAAGGGTCACAGGGAAGTGACATGAGTATACAGTCGATATAGTTATATGGTTGACACTGTTGCTATGTAGTTTGTCGAGGTATGCTGAATGAGTCACAGACAAAAATGTTAGTCAGCTATAAAAACCCTTTTCTTCTGTTTCCATATGACGCATCAACCAAACTCAAAATTATTATACTCTGTTAGGCATCATCCAATATCTATGAAATATGTATTAAATTATACCTTATAAACAGATCTTTTTCCAATTCTGATTTTTGCCACCAAATACTGGGTTTTGATAAATCGGGGCATGCTTATTTTCATCATCGCTCACTCTCTTTGCTGAATCCTACCACTAGGGTTACAGAGACATTGAAGTCCATTTGAGAAGAAACTGGGCGAATGCGGGATACACCCCAAACAGGGAAACACACACACAACCATTCACACTCACGTTCACACCTAGTGGCAATTTGTAACAGCCAATTAGCCTAATGTGCATGTCTTTGGACTGTGGGAGGAAACTGGAGTACATGGAGGAAACCCACGCATGCACATGAGAACATTCAAACTTCACACAGGAATGCCTGAAGCCGGGACTCAAACCCAGGACCTTATTGCTATGAGCAATACCATACCACCCATATGCTACTTCCTTCAGATCAAATTATGGGACTGAGATTTTTCTATTGATTTTGCAGTACACGTGATATGCTACGTTTTCTATGTTATCATTAAAAACAATGCATGGTTCCAATTTTTCTCTCCAATATATTTGTAGTGTGATGAGAACACAACCTTTAGCAACCATGCCCTGTACCTGGGCCTACCCTGCTGTAAGGATGACTTTAACGGCTGCCCCAACATTCCCTCCAGCCTCATCTTCCAGCGTAGCACCAAGGAATCCCTGTGGATCTCCACTCAGCTCTCCTCCACCAAGCTCACTCAGAATGGTAGCTTCAACACACTTCATAATAATAGACACATTAGATATCAATTAATGGCTGACTGTATTGTTTCTATTGTGTTTTAATACATTTTTTCTCTCCGGTACTCAGTGGACTTGTTGGCCCTGCTGAAGTGGAAAGCTCAGCCTGATCGTGTGATGGACATTTTGGGTCGATTGAGACATGTTAGTGGGGAAGAAATAGTCAAAGTAAGCATTTAATGGACCGAAAATACATTTGGTAATGCAGTGATGTGAAATATTAACACAAGTTCTTTATTTAATTTCTTTAGTTTCTTCAAGACATCCTGGACACACTATTCGCCATTTTAGATGACAACACAGACAAATATGGTCCTTTGGTGTTCCAGTCACTGGTAGGAAGCATTTCCTCTTCCACAACGCATCTTTTATAATATTTATAATCAAACAGCCTGAGAATTGAGCAAGCTTCACATCTGTATTCAGTGTGTGTGTGTGTGTGTGTGTGTGTGTGTGTGTGTGTGTGTGCACGTTCCAGGCTCTTGTATCACTGATCTCTTTCTCTAGTACCCATGCTGCTGCTGGTGGTGTGTGTGAGTGTGTGATGAATAGTAGGTCTCAGCTGGCAGGAAGCCAGCCGTTATTAGATCACAGCTGCCTGTATTGCTATCCCATAGGGAGTCTTTAGCTTTTCAGGCCTCAGCATAAAGAGTCAAGGAGTTTTGGCTATTACCTTCTTAATCACATCTGTCATATCTTTATAAAAGGAAAATCTCTCCACCAGTCTTCCCATAGAAATTTATTCTGATGATATCAGCAGTTAAGTGTGTAAATATACTTAATATATCAATGTAGAGTGGATGATTGAGGCTGGATGACTTTTTTAAAAATCAGCTTCCAAAACAGTGCAGTTAGCTCCAAGTCTAACCTTTTAAACTCAAATTCCCTCGATGATGTCATAGCTGAAATTCGCCCTGCTCTCTAGATGGAAAGATGATCTCCCTCTGTCAATCAGATCCACAACAGACAACTGTTAAGAATAAATTAATAAATTTAGTCCCAGACTTTTCTGTGTGGAGTTTGCATGTGCTTCCCGTGCTTGCATGGGCTTCCCCAAGGCACTCATGCTTCCTCCCTCAGTGCAAAGACGTGCACATGCACAGGATAGTTGGTTATTCCACATTGCCCCTAGGTTTGGACGGGAGTGTGATTGGTTGTGTGTGTGCGTGTGTGTGTGTGTGTGTGTGTGTGTGTGTGTGTGTGTGTGTTGGCCCTGTGATGGTATGACGAGTTGTTCAGGGTGCACCTTGCCTTCACCTAGTGTCAGCTGAGATAGGCTCTAGCCTCCCTGCGACCCTAATAGTAAGATTAAGTGGTTCAGCAAATGAGTGATAATAATAATAATAATTATTATTATTATTATTATTATTATTATTATTATCATTATTATTATCATTATTATTATTATTATTATTATTATTATTATTATTATAGTTTGCTGTAATGCTGACTTAATCAGTATGTTATCAGTGTAGATAAGTACCTTTAAAAGAACTGTATGTATTTTTCCTTGCCTTGTTCTGTAATTCTGCACCTTTCTCAAAACTTATTTTATTTTCTTTTTTAATAAAATTATTATTGGGTTGTTTTTTTTTTTTGTTGTTTGTTTGTTTTTAGAACAAAACCCCTCGAACAAACTTTTATAATGTACACAGCTTTAAATTTATTTGCAATATGTTCCCATTATGTACTTTTGAAGTGTTTTATAATTACATAGATTCCAGGCACGAATGTAAATACTCAGTATGAAATATGATGGATTCATAAAATATATCATATACTTTATAAAACACGTCAATATTACCTGTCAGATTCAGGATTCTATTTTATTATTTTCTATTTTATTATTATTTTCTTTTTTTTTTTTAATAATATAATAATAAACTGAACTTCTGAAGGTTTACGATGCTTGTCACGTTGTAAATTCGATGTACTTTTCAAACTGACAGCCAGCACTTTACACTGGTCTGAAACGAGGTCAGAAGAGATCACAGTGGCACTGATGCATGACGCCCCTTTCAGACTGAATCAGAGCTCTGTGCCTGATCCTCACTACATCTTTAACCTCCTGAGTTGTGTTTGCTTTGGCTGTCTGTCTCTCACCAGGTGTTTATCATCAATCTGCTCCGGGACAGCAAATACTACCACTTCCGCCCAGTGATGGACACTTACATCCAGAAACACTTTGCTGGAGCCTTGGCCTATAAGTAAGCATTCATAGATTTAGGTTCACTAAGGAGGCACTTCCACCTCACTGCAAGAAGGCCCAGGGTTCAAGCCACATGCCCTGTGAGGGTTGTTCTGGTGTTTGCTTGTTTTCCGTGTGCATGCATGGGTTTCCTCTGGGTGATCCAGTTTCCTCCCACAGTCCAAAGACTTGCACATTAGGCTAATTAAATATTGTCAATTACCCCTACTGAGTGGAAATGGTTGTGTGTGTGTGTGTGTGTGTGTGTGTGTGTGTGTGTGTGTGTGT
>JAQMYF010000023.1:7982555-7994434 GCA_030014195.1 Neosilurus mollespiculum | reverse complement strand
GTGTGTGTGTGTGTGTGTGTGTGTGTGTGTGTGTGTGTGTGTGTGTGTGTGTGTGTGTGTGTGTGTGTGTGTTCCCTCTGCAATGGTCTGGCAAGCTGTTTAGGATTTACCCCACCTTAAAACAGCTGGGATGGGCTCCATCCTTCCCATGACCCTAATAAAGGATAAAGTGGAAGAAGATGAACCATAATAATCATTATCATCATCATCATCATCATCATCATCATCATCATCATCATTCACTTACTCACTCACTCATTTGCCAAACTGCTTAATCCTACAATTGGGGTCATGGGGAGGCTGGATCCTATCTCAGTCAACACTAGGCGAATGCACACTGACAATTCACACTCACATCAAAACCTAGGGGCAATTTGAACCAATTAGCCTGATGTACATGTCTTTGGACTGTTGGAGAAAACCGGAGTACCCAGAGGAAACGTGTGAAAGCACAGGTAGAAGATGCAACTACACACAGAAACACCCGTGCCTGGGACTTGACCCCACTATCTTCTTGCTGTGACGCGGATCCGCTAAGCACTACGCCACCATTTTTAAGCTCATTTTGACATTATAACTTGTTTTATTAGGCCTGGAATCCATTATTTCATAGTTAACAGAACTAATACATGCGTGTTATTCTTCTAGAGAGCTTATACGTTGCCTGAAATGGTATATGGACCGCTCAGCAGAGGTTGTCCGGCAGGACCACATTCAAGAAGCAATGAGGGTATGCTCTTGTGTCGAGTCTAGCTTCAAAAACTGTAGCAATTAGTCTTTCAAACGATTTGTCTTTTTTGGCACAGGATTGCTTGAGTCATTTTAATTACGATTTTGTAATTGCAACAGTCCGATCGGGTAATGGCACTGTTGAACATGTTTTACTCATCAAATAAAATGCATTTGTGATGCAAATAGAACTAGCATGGCAAACACCCTTCTGGGCACTCATGAGACTGAAAATGCCTAAGAGATGAATTGTATGTAATATTAATGATGCCTGGTCAAGCTGTGATTCGGTTTCGAGGGGATCTGTATGAATATTCCATGGATCCCTCACATTTTTAACCTAGTCTATCTTCACAGCCACCATTTCCCCTTGAGGCTCCATACAGGATATATCAATCCAAAATATGATGTAGAGCAGCCTGCTTGGATGCCTCCTGGCTTTTTCTTTTTATTATACTAAATAAAATGTAACTGGGAGGATTTCAGATAACTATGGCACTCGTAGTTTCTTTTAAAAACCTCAGGACATTTTTACAACATGGAGAATATTGGTGCTTAGCATGTAAAATCTAAAAAATATTCTCTATGACTGTCATAAGATGATTGTCATACCCTTTATTTCCAGGCACTGGAGTATTTGTTTAAGTTTATAGTCCAGTCACGGATCCTGTACTCTCGGGCCACCTGTGGTATGGAGGAGGAACAGTTTCGCACTAGCATCCAGGAGCTGTTCCAGTCCATCCGCTTTGTGCTGAGTTTGGACAGCCGCAGCTCAGAGACTCTCATTTTCACTCAGGTCAGTTGAGCTTCAAAACAATCGAATCATGATGTAGAATTAGAAAAGGGACACCAGTATTTTTGCTGCTTTCACTTCTCAGTTCTGATTTAGGTTCTAGGATTCTGCCTCACAGCAAGGTCCTGGATTAAAAGCCCTGTGCCTGGCGAGGGCGTTTCTGTGTAGAGTTTGCATACTCTTCCTGCTCGCATGGGTTTTCTCCAGGCACTCCGATTTCCTTTAAGAGTTCAAAGACATGCACATTGAGCAAATTGGGTATTCCAAATTGCCCCTAGCTGTGAGTGTGAATGTAAATGGTTGTGTAAGTGTGTTGGCCCTGCGATGGTAGACCCTGCCTTCGCCCAGAGCGAGCTGAAATGAGCTCCAGCCTCCTTGTTAGCCTAATAAAAGATAAAGCAGTTCGGAAACTGGCATAACATGACAATTCCACTGTGAAAAGAACAAAAAAAAAAAAAAAAAAAAAAGGTTGTCTGTGGTCAGAAACATGTAAAATGTCCATTTATAGACAAAAAGGAAAATGAATACCTCTCTCTTTCTTTAATGGAAGATTTCTTTAGGCATTTATTTGAAAGGTAACAATGCTAACTTTGTAAAAAGTGTTCTGCTTTCCCTTTGAAAGGGGTTCTCCATTGCTTTTTATATAGAATATCGCTTTATTTGGAGCTTTCAAGACAAAAAAAAAGTTTTATGTAGAATCCTATGAAATATACACATTTATTGAAGACCATTAAGAGTAGTCTCATAATTTTTTATTATAGGGCAAAGTGTGCCTCAGTATCCACTCAGCAGTATGGATAGATACCATTAAAAATACTGGGAAGGTAACCTGCGATCGACTAGCGTCCCATCCAGGAGGAGTTGAATTCCTAGTCCCTTCACGCTACAGAAACCAGGATAAGCTTCGTCTATGATGAGCCACTAGGTTCGGGTGTAAAAAGCCCAACAGACTTATCTTACTTTACTGATATGTGTCTGTAAACTTCCACTTTAAATGACAGCAACAGTTCATTTCACTTCAATTTTACATGCTTGGATCTGCTGATTTGTACATTGATTGCACAAGAAAATATATAGGTTAGATGATGCATTCATCTTGATCAGTGTTGTCAAATTTCAGGCCTGTTCAAGCATTACTTAGAATTGTAGAAAGGATGGTGTTAGGCCTCAGATAAAGCTGAATGAACCTGCGGTTGACCCAGAATCAAGGTTGTTTTCTTCAAGTTTGTTTGGGCTACTGACAGATTGATGCGTCTTCCTTGTTGTGCCCTTATGAATAAACACTTAATCCGGACCCATTTTAAAGCAGCCTATTTTACTCTGTTTTATATGCGCTGAATTGAAGCTGAATAACAGATTTTTTTAAAGAAAAAAATTTTGGCTGCAAATAACATTTAGTTCTAGATATTGGATAGAATTTGTAGAGCTTTTGCACTGAATGTGAATTGGTCTTCTTTGTTTGTTAGAACTGAAATGTACACGAAATTATTGTTTATAGAACCTATGTATGTGAATGTAAATAAAAATATTATCATTCACTCATCTTTCAAATCGCTTAATCCTAATAGGGTTTCAGCGAGGCTGGAGTCCATCTCAGCCAGCACTGGGCAAAGGCGGGACACATCAGGAACAGCTCTCCAGACTACCGCAGGGCCAATGCACACAGCCATTCACACTCACATCCATACCCTGCGGGCAAACTGGAACAGCCAATTAGCATATCTTTGGATTGTAGGAGGAAACCGGAGTACACAGAGGCAACCCACGCATGCACGGTTAAAAGATACCACACAGAAACACCCTAGCCTGAACCCAGCCACCAGGCTTGGCCATTTCTGAGTGGAGTCTGTATGTTCTCCCCGTGCTTGTGTGGTTTCTTCTGGGTACTCCAGTTTCCACCCAAAATCTAAAGACATGCACATTAGGTTAAGTGGCTGTTTCAAATTGACCCCTGGTGTGAGCGTGTGTTGCTCTGTGAAGGTCTGGCGAACCGTTCAGGGTGTACCCCGGCTTTGCCCAGTGTCGACTGAGTGAGTGTTTCCCAAATTGATAGAGAGGCCAGCACAGTCCTTTACCATATGTGGAAAGGGGCCTGAACTCATTGCATGATTTCTGTGGGACCTAGGGAAGTCCGCATAGCTACTTCACTCTGCTAAGTGCATGCTGTGGTTGACTAAGGCGTGGTTTGATGTATTCAGTGCTCATGCAAGATTTCCCTTAATACTGTATGAACTGTGATTTGCCTTGCATCCAAAAATAAGTCTAACCTGTAGTTATAAAAATGCAATACCTTGTTACAGTGCTGCCGAATAGGATCCTTGAATTCACCCAATGGCTTAGTTCATTTTATTACAGGCTATATGGATATCATAGAATAGGCTATATGGGCATAGAGGAGCCTAGCCTCAGACTAATGCTACCTGATTTTCAGCATACAATTAAGTAATCATTTCATGATTCAGTGGGTCTCCAGCTACTTTCCAGGCCTTGTTAACATTCTCTCTTTCTCTCTCTGACTTTGTCTGAGTTTTTTGGTCACATCATTTGAAATAATATGCTAGTGTACTGCATATCATTTCTTTCTCAGCAAGATAACTGTAACAATTATCTGTCACATGTATAATAACAAGATTTCATTTCCATCTAACAGACTTCATAATGATTTATGTGAGAATATGTCTTTGTTAAAAATGTAGAATATTCTTTCATTAACTTGTAACCTCTACACAATTTTTTTCTTTTCTTTGGCCCTTTGACTGTGACCTCCTATTCCTCCCTTGGCTCCTTTACCCCCTTGTTTAACAATTCAGGGCCCTCAGATTCCTCTCGGACAAACCATCCTAAATCAGGCCAGCTGTATGCAGCTGTTGAGCTGTAATGCTTCACGGCCAGGTCCTCTATCAGTAAGTACCTGTGTCTCAATGTTTTGGCCCAGTTAAGCGAGACACACTATCTCCAATCCAGATTTGCACTACAGCCAAGATCCATCCACTCATCCAGTATGTCCTGAATCATCTCCCCACCTCCCTCACCAACCTGGAAAAAAAACAAAACAACTGATTTACCAACCCTAACATCTTTCTTGCCCTTTGAACCCTGTCAGAAATAGTTAGTTAAAATTGATTGCTATGTGTTTTGGTTTCGGTTGCTGTCTGTATAAAAACCTCACCAGTAAAATGAGGCACTCTTTCTTAAATCCTCACCCAACCGACAGATGCTAACAACCATTCAGCATCCCTTAATTCATCACCTCAAGCCCCTCACAACTTTTTTCACCCCAATATTAACCAAATTGCTTTGGTTTGATTGTTGATGTGTGTTTTTGAGTTGCTGTTTGTGCTCTGTGTATTAAAACCTTCACAATCATTTCACATCATGTATGGTTCATTAACAAGCTGTGCGGTTTCCTTTACGTCACTCTGCTGCCAGGGATGGATCATTCAACAGGTCTGTCAGCCATGTTTGGAAGGAGAATTTTGAAATATAGGAAATGCAGCAATAGCAATTTAAATATTATGTAGTTTGATAGAACCCTGTGGTTTTCTGCTCGTCTAATGCTTTTTGTACTTTTAACAACTTGCGATTTGTGCCATGTACAAGAACCCATCAAAACTGTCTGATTCCATGGACTAAAAACTACAAACTCCAGCATATTTTAGAATCCAATAAATGTAAAAGCTTAATCTGCTGCTGTTTCCTGTTTAGTGGATTAAGCAAGTCTGGCAATTTTTTCACAATTTGAGCAATCCAGAGAAGAATTAGTTTCTCAAGAAGGACCGGCCCCTGAGTGGCGCATCGACAAGGTGCGTGGCCGGGAGTCCATGGTAAGCTAATTGGACGAGCTCTCATGGGAGGGAGGGATGCCATACGTTCACCTTCCTTTCACTCACAGCGTTCACAGCGTTCCTCAGCCAATCATGGGTAAGCTAATTCATACAAGGGGGTGGATAGTGCTTTCCCTCCAAGTGTGTTAGACCAAACTCAAATACACATGGGCAGGAGTTCATAAAAGAATGTAAGTGGCAGCATCATGTGTCAGAGAGGGGGCATGAGCATGCTTCCTTGAGTAGTGGTGGTCAAATCTCCCCTCCCAAAAAGGGAACAAAACCAAAATACATTACTAAACATCTTTTTGTTGTTTGCTTTTTTTTCCCTCCAGGCAGCACTGCTTAATTCCTTCCCAGCCATCTTTGATGAGTTGCTGCAGATGTTCACAGTGCAAGAGGTGGCTGAGTTTGTGAGAGGTACCTTGGGGAGCATGCCCAGTACTGTACACATAGGCCAGTCGATGGACGTGGTGAAGCTGCAGTCCATTGCTCGGACAGTAGATAGCAGGTTGTTCTCTTTTCCAGGTAGGACCATGCTTGAGATCATTTTGGTGCTGGATTTTCATTTTAAACCTACATGTATATCATACATATCTATAGTCTTTTGATCAAATATAAAAATACTGATCTTCTTTGCCTTGTGGTGGATGAATCATATAAATGCTTACATGATGTCGTGGGTTTTTTTGCCCCTTACTTTATTTGCTGTCCCACTTCAGAGTCAAGAAGGATTCTCTTACCTGTGGTCTTGCACCACATCCATCTTCATCTACGTCAGCAAAAAGAACTGCTCATCTGTTCAGGGATCTTAAGCAGCATCTTCTCTATTATTAAAGCCAGTTCGCTGGTAAAGTTCACAGCTTGTACATATGCATGTTAGCTAAACATTGATCACTGTTGAGGTCACAGACAAAAATGTTAGAGAAAATGGTTCCTTCATGATTACAGTTTGAAATTTGATACTGTTACAGTATTTCTGTATATCTAGTATTACAACTCTAATGTTGTTTAATAATCACATTATTATCATGAGTATAATAATAGGCAGCACGGTGGTGTAGTGGCTAGCACATCTGCCTGGGTTCAAATCCTAGCCATGGGCATTTCTGTGTGGAGTCTGTATGTTCTCCCTGTACTTGTGTGGTTTCCACCAGGTACTCCAGTTTCCTCCCACATTCCAAGGATATGTACATTACTCTAACTAACTGTTCCAAATTGCCCCTAGGTGTGGATGTGAGTGTAAATGCTTGTGTGTGTTGCCTTTGTGATGATCTGGCAAGCTGCCCCATGTTGGCTGAGATGACCCTAGTAAACGTAATATCAATCACCATTTCAAGCTTTAACATACCCAAACTATTAAGGGCTAAATGAGTCCTCTTAGTTAATGAAAAATATTAAAAGTTATTTAGTAGGTTACATACCAACTCTGGTTGTAGTCGTGTTTTTTTGATTGTACTATGTATCTTGTTCTCTGTTTCTGTATCTTTGTAGGAAACCTCAGTACAGGAGGAAGTGGAGATGGTGGTGGAGAGCTTGCTGGATGTTTTGTTGCAGACACTGCTTGCCATCATGAGCAAGTCGCAAGCTCAGGAGGCGGTAAGAGGCCAGCGCTGCCCACAGTGCACGGCTGAGATCACTGTTAGTAACTAACAAATCTGATTCTTCTACGTCCACCAAATCATCATGCCTCCATTTTTCCTCCCACACTCCTTTCGTACCCATGTTTTTACATACCAGACACTTTGTGTTGTCTCTTACCCAACTTGCCTGCATGCCCTATTTTGTTGATTTGTTTATTTGTTACTTTTTCTGTATGTGTTTCATAATGACATATTTTTATTCTTTCACCATTACCCACTTTAGTTTACTTTTTAAACCATGTTCTCATGTTTTTCTCACCATTGTCATATTACTGTTCAGTTAGATAAATGTGGCTCTTGGATTATATAATACTATACTATAACTACAACTATTACTATGAACTAATATTCTCATATTTTACACTTCCTGTTAGAAGTTTCAGTAGCAGTACATTACATTCCAGAGTCTACATTTAGTGGAGAAGATAAGTGAAAGAATCGTTCAAATAGTGACACAAGCATGAAATTTGGTACATGTACTCTTCAAATCCCACTCTTTTCAAAAATACCACTGGCCATGTAAAAAATCAAAGATGGCAGCCCCAAAATCCAAGATGTCTGCCCAAAAACAGGCAAAAATTAGTTTTTTCCTTTATAACTTGAAATGTATTGGTTTTAAACAACATAAATGTGTGAAAGTTGAATACAAAGTTGGGTATTGCTGATATTTTGGTACCAAGTGCATGTCTGTATCTATTACCATTATTAAGATACAGCATAAAGGTACTTTTACAGACTCAGGAGAGCAAAAAATGGGTTTACGAGCCATACCTTTGAAAATATAGATTTTTGATATATAAATGTATTAAAGTCGAATATAAGTATGGCAATTGCGGTCATTTTAATACCAAAAGCATGTCTGTAGCTTTTGTAGTTCTTGAGATACTGTATGTACATACCTCTGAAGGTCTGCGTGTGACGACAAGAAAGAGTTTATCAGCCTTGAGCTGGAAAATACAGATTTTCTGATTCACAAATGTATTGAAGCTGGATATAAATGTGCGTATTGTGGGCGCTTTGGTCTGTATCTGTGATAGTTCTGGAAATATGACATGCCAAATGAAATTTGTTTGAGTTAGAGAATCTCATATACCATTCCTGCAACCAAAAAGTCTACCCAACTCCTGTAGTAAAATTGAGTTGGAGATAAAAAGTCTGCAAGAAAACATATATAAATTTACACACACACACACACACACACACACACACACACACACACACACAAAATGCCTTACAAGTGTGAAAGTTGCTCAGTGTGAAAGAAGATCCTATGTATTGATGACACATATGAAACAGTTTTAGAAGAGTTCAATCACTCCAAAAATAAAACCACAAGAGTGTAGAGTTATACCTCACAAGTGAGACCCAGCCTGTAGCACTTGCACCTGCCACGTCAGCCAGATTTTACAGCCACATTTGGTGAGCTGTTGGCAACTTTTGGCTATTGGAGAGTTCACTGTCCAGAAGATCTGCCATTCCTCACCAACCTTCTACCATCCCCAGTCTGCAGGATCCTCTGCCTCTGGCTGACACTGGGTATCTAACTATATCTACTAACTACCAACTACAGTTTACTAGCTAATGGATATGGGGCTGTCAGACAGCATTTGGGACACTAAACTAAACTACACTATAACTCTAATAAAGCATTAGTGTATCTAGATCAGCTGACACTGAACCCCATGCTGAGTTACACAACAGTGATGTCACCAGTGTGCCCTGGTTGTGTGCTGACATTTATTCTATTGCATCTGTAAGCTTTTTTTAATGCCTGAATTCTGTACTGCAATGGCCCCATTGGATTCATAGACCAAAACATATGTGACCCAGTCTGGCAAAATGAGTCACAGTAACCAAAAATTTAAAATTGAGGTAGCCATACCATTTTAAAGCTTAGAGTCTCCTCTTTTAAATGGTATGGCTAACTTAATTTTGAATTTTTGGTCACTGTGACTCATTTTGCCAGACTGGGTCACATATGTGCACACCAAAAATTCATGTTTCATAGTTGCTAAGATATGATTACTTCAAGTTAATCTCTAGAACCATAAGAGATACAGAAATATACATATATACAATATACAGATGTCCGCAATACCCAACTTTATATTCAACTTTGATACATTTATGGGGCTTAAAATGAATGCATTTCGAGTTATAAAGGCAAAAATCCAATTTTGGGGCGAACATCTTATTATCTTATTAACATCTTAGCGGTATTTTTGAAAAGAGTGGCATTTGAAGAGTGCATGTACCAAATTTCATGCTTGTATTACTATTTGAAAGATTCTTGCTATATTTGCAATTATCTGCTGCACTAATTGTTTGCCAACAACTTCTCCCATCAGCTATCCTTCCCTTCACAATTTCTATGTGTTTGATTGGCCATTTGAAAACCACTGGAACAAGATGATTGGCCCTCAACTGCTCTGGTGTGTTTTGATTGTCAGGGTGAATACGTGTCCTGCCTGCTGTCCCTCCTGCGGCAAATGACAGACATCCACTTTCAGCACCTCCTGGACAACTTCCAGAGCAAAGAAGAGTTAAAGGTCAGTTGAAGAAATTGAGCAGTTTTTTCCCCAAGAAAATAATGAGTAGGAAATCAATTGGGACACAAAATCAATGAACTACTTCCCGTATACACTAATCATACATGGAGAAGACAGTTTATTGGTTACAGCAGTGTAGCTACAGTTAGTGGCCTTTATTGAATACTACCTTTAATCCTACACTACTTTAAGGTTATTATAGGTTATATGTTTATAGGTTAATAAGAACTGATTGTAGCTTGGATGTTGATATGCAGGATTTGTTCACACCATCCTGATTTATTTAGAGAGAGGGTCGATGTTAGAAAATTATTAATTCAATCATTAGCCGAATCCTACTGTGGTCTTGGGGAGGCTGGAGCCTATCTCAGCCGATGAAGGTGAACTGTTCAGGGTGGAGACGTGGTACACCCTGAACAGTCAATCTCAAGGCCAGCACACACCAACAACCATTTACACTTACATCCAGGGGTAATTTTAAACAGCCAGTTAGACATAATGTGCATGTCTTTGGCATGTTGGAAGAAACCTGGAATACCCAGAGGAAACCCAGAAAAACATGGGAAGAACATGTCAACTCCACACAGAAAAGTCCTTGGGCTCAAACCCTGGACTGTCTTCCTGATAACCACTGAACCACCATGCCACCCTGTTGGAAAATTATTCAAGTAGAAACACCTTTGGAAAGCTATGACTGTTAACCATGCAAAGAACCCTTGACGAACCCATTTTTCTATCAGTGTACCAATGAAATGATTGGTTTCTTGGCTGACAGGAACACAGGTGTAAAAAATATATTTATGTATGCTTTTTAGCATAAAACTTGCCATGCTTACCAGCATAAATAATTTACAACATTGCCTTAATTAGAATTTCAATTAGTATGTCTGTCCAAGTAAAGACTTTTTACTACTAGGAAATTTTTTACTATTACTCTTGTAAAAGTCTGAAGACATAAAATGAAGAACAATGGCTGTTTCAAAACAGTGCTAAAGTGCCACACTCACACTCGAACTGAAAAAACATGCTGCAAATCATTAGTTCAAGCTCATTAGGCTTATTGTAATGTATTTGCTTCTGTTTGCACTCTCCCTCTTCTTCTCTATCCATCTTTCCAGGAGTTCTTGCTGAAAATTTTCTGTGTTTTTCGCAACTTGATGAAGCTCAGCATTTTCCCCAGAGACTGGAATGTGATGCGGCTACTGACCAGCAAGTGAGACGTCCCCCTCCCCCTGCTTCTTCATTCTCTCGCATTTTTCCATCCTTACTCTTCCTCCATTTCTCTATTCTCGTCTTCCGCTGACTAATGGCATGCGATGCATTCTGAACTTGCCTGGTCCTCTGGGAATTGGCATCATTGCATTAAACAGGGTTGCGTTGGCGCCTGATGGGAAATTTTTTTTTTCTTTCTCAGTGAGAGCCTGCACGTCGTCTATCGTTTTTAAAAAATACATTTCTTTTCTTTTTTTGTAGGACTGGGCCTAGAATAGAACAAAAGTGTATGTGCTATACTTTCTATTTGCCTTATACTGTATGTGAGGTATATGTGTTCTTACCCCAAGATTCTCACAGGTGACACTCATAAGACTGGTTTTTAAAGGTGCATTATGTAATATTTTAAAGTTTGTCTCAGATAATGTTACAATATCAAAAATGTCTATGAACAATATTATTCTCTGTTTTACAGTGCAATACATGTTACTAGTTTCTTCAGTTTGGCCCAGAAATTCCCTCTAGTGAAACAATGTTGTTGTACATTTGCATTAAAGGCAACTCACAAGGCATACTAAGGGGAAGAGAAAGCTTTCTCTTGTTTTCCTTGCAAAAGCAATTCACCTAAAACAAAGGGCTCAAAAAATGACCAGGTGCCCCTTTAACACAATGTCTTTTATATATCTTTTTTCAGCATCATCGTAACCACAGTCCAATATCTCTCTCCTGCTCTGCACAAGAACTTCACAGATGCTGACTTTGACTTTAAGGTGGGTGACATTGATTAATAAGGTGAACTTGAGCATCACGCAGCAGGCCAGGGATTACCCTCCACACATACACAGCAACGGTGACAGACTGTCCACCCTGCACGCGACAGATGGCTTCATGAAGCAGAGCGAGTTACACACAGCAAAGGCTAAATGAACTGAATAATTTTAGCAGGGTTGAATCATAGAGAAAAAACAACATAATCTGAAGATGGCTGAAAAATTTAGAATTTTTGTTTGTTGATTGAGTAGGAAAGTCAATTCTACATGGGTATTGAGGAAATCTGATTTCTCATATTAAATTTACTGGAATAAACAAGTGACTGCAAACCATATATATATATATATATATATATATA
>JAQMYF010000023.1:7960641-7980562 GCA_030014195.1 Neosilurus mollespiculum | reverse complement strand
TATATATATAAAGATATTATAAGGTATACTGATAGCATTGTTCTGAAGCTACAAATCGAATATCGCTTAGTTTGTAACTCGGCACAGTCTTTAATTGTTCTAACTTTATAGACCTTTTTGGGGACAGGGGTTGGTTGATTAAACGTGTATTAATAAAACTGAGTTTTCTTTACTTCAGGTTTGGAACTCGTACTTCAGTCTGGCAGTACTCTACATCAACCAGCCAAGTCTGCAGCTCGAGAGTTTATCTCCATCCAAGAGGAAGAAGATTCTAGACAAGTAAGAGTCAAGGCCTGGTGTATACTTAGTTGGTTGTTGGTTGCCAGGACTCAGAAAAAAAAATTCAGCACAGCTGCTTGTTAAAAACCATAAAAAAAGACCACAAGAAGTTCACTGTGGTTTGCACACTCTTCTAATTTCATTCATTCATTCAGTTATTCATTCATTTGCCGAACTGGGTTTTCATCCTGCTAGGGTTTTAGGGAGGCTAGAGCCTATCTCAACTGACTGGGTGAAGCCGGGGTACACCCTGAACATTTCCTCAGTTCATTGCCGGGCAACAAAAACACATCCATTCACACTCAGACGCCCACATACCTCAGGGCAATTTGAAACAGCAAATTAGCCTAATGTACATGTCTTTGGACTGTGTGATATATTGAGTTTATGGATATTTGAAGCTTTGGAGGATGTATTTTTACTGATATCGCATTTTCATCCAGGTAAGCCATTTTCAACTTTGGCTCTTACTCGGAACCTTGCTTCTTAATCCGTATTATGCTGGAGCAAGTAACTTTTGTTTATTTTTTGCTTTCTGTCAGCATTGCCTTTTTTAGAGACTTACATTTATATTTATATTATATCTGTATTTATGACATTTGGTAGACGCCCTTTTCCAGAGCATCTTATAATTTTTATTTAATTTATGAAACAGCATTTCAGGGTTAAGGACCAACAGAATCCCTAAGGGCCCCCAGAATCCCCAACCTTCTGATCAATAACCCAGAGGCTTAACCACTGAAACATCGCTGACCCTTGTGAGATGTTCCCGTTACTGAAACTTTTGTAAATCTAGTTGGAATTTTTTGTTAGAATTTGCCTTTAAAAACATTTACACACCACTTTGTAGTAACTTTAATAAATGAGGCCCAGTGCAAGCAGATTTGGCTGCTTCATCACTTTTTTTTTGCTGCACGTCCTAAGGTATGTTTTCGGTTGTCCGCAGTTGCTCATCCATTGAAAATTAAATGAAATCCAACAATGGAAAAATCAAACATGTTCCAAAGTTATAGTACAACCCTGATCAGCCTGGAGGGATATCAGAAGGCATTAGATCTACTTGTTTGACTTCTAACACCCACAGATTATCCATGTCAGTAATCAGTTCTGATCAAACAGAGAAAAACATCACATCAGGCTAAAGATCCTGCAGTATTCACCCAGCATAAGTCTGATGTGCTGCCAGATTCTGTCCTACTTAAGCAGCTACCAAGGACTCCATGTGTACATGGAAAGCCTTTGGCATAACAGCCGTTGGTTTTTTGTTTCTTTTTTTTCTGGGAATGGTGGGGTGGGGTAGGGTGCGGGGGGAAAGGGGGAGGGGGTTCCACGTTCTCTTCACCCTTCCAAAATTCTCCTGTGTTTCTTTAATGACTCAAGAGACCCTACGGCTTTCAGACTTTGGCAGGATGTCACTGCGCGTTTGCTGCCCTCCTAAACAACTCAGTAAAGAACTCTCACTATAAATAAAGGACAAACATTTCAAATCGGGGCAGAGGAAATGTGCAATACTGCTGCCAAGTCAGTCCATTAATGAAAACGAGGCAAAAGTGCAGAAGTGATAAAAGATGTTGCAGAACATTTTCTATGATGATCAAGCAGTAATTGTGCACAGTGACAGTATAATAAATCAACCCAAATATTTGCTATTGATCATCTTTAAGTTTGTGCATACTGGGGGAAGATCACACGCAGGCATTCATCCTCATCAGCTCCATCTACTGAGTGTGCTAATCTTGAACACAGCATGAAGGATTAATATCCTGTGAGCATGTAACATTTAACATGCTTATAAGCATATATACAGAATATACACTTACTCAGGCTTACATTTACATTTGCATTACAGCGTTTCGTATCATCCTGGTTTGAGGGGACAGATCACTTAATGTGTGTTTGCGATTCTGTGATTAATACGTGTTAGTGTGTATGGCTTAGTGCTTAACAGTGTATCTGAAATTAAAATACTTCTTTCCTGTTAAGTACGTTTCAGTGCGTTATGATTAATTGCTCGGAGGTGTGTGTGCGTGAGTGCGTGAGTGCGTGCGTGTGTGTGTGTATGTGTGCACATATGAGTACTGCACACTTTCATGCAGAAGGCATCTTAATCATCATGTTTGCCTTCCCAAAGCCACGCAGACACTCACATTACTGCTCGGATTAGCCTTGCGTACAAACAGAACAACAAAATTTGTTAGGTGCTGTCTTGCCCTTGTTTTTGCACTTTTATTAAATCTTATGATCACAAATATGTTATATAATATAATGTAATATAATATAATGTAATATAATTCAGGGCAGCATGGTGGTGTAGTGGTTAGCATGTCTGCCTCACAGCAAGAAGGTTCTGGGTTTGATTCCCGGGCTTGGGCGTTTCTGTGTTGCATGTTCTCCCCATCCTTGCGTGGGTTTCCTCCATGTTTTCCAGTTTCCTCCCACGGTCTAAATACATGTGCATTAGGTCAACTGACTATTTTAGGTTTTCCATAGTTATGAATAGGAGTATGAATGGTTGTTTTAGCCCTGCAGTAGACTGCTGACCTGTTCTCACACTTGCCCAAATTCAGGTGGGATGAGCTCCAGCTTCCCCCAGGACTGATGGATAAGTGGTACAGATGATGGGTGGCTGGCTGGCTGGCTGGATGGATGGATGGATGAATGCATGGACACAATATAACATATTTTAATCTATAGCTTGCTGTTGAATTCAACAGTAATGCATTACTTGGTTTTAAGATGTACCGTATGTATTTGCTCACCTTTGTGTTTGTTCACCCCACTAATCATGGTTCTCTTTTAGGGATATTAAAGATTAATATTCACCTTTCCAACCTTTCTTTTTTATCTTTGCTCTTGTTTTGGCAGGTATGGTGATATGAGAGTCATGATGGCATATGAGCTATTCAGCATGTGGCAAAACCTTGGTGAGTGTCTTCTTATCATTTTACTGTTTCGCAGCCCCTCTGTCTCAGTTCATTCACACATGTATGGTGCTATTCGGAAAAGCAATACTGACCTCTATAGATGAAAGTAAAAGCATCCAAGGCAGGTCTTCATGGTTTTGCAGTAATAAATAATCATGCATCATAATTCAATTTCACAGCCAAGTTTGCTTGACTGAGCATCAAATTCAAACATGGCCTGGTTCACTTTCTGAACAAATGGAAAATGTGCAAATGTACAAATCAATTGATGACAGATACATGAACAAGTGCAAACACTGGATATGGCATATATAGTATACTATAGTGGGTATATATACTAGGTGCTATAGGGTTTAGTATATTTTAGCGTAATAATAATAATAATAATCATCATCATCATCATCATCATCATATGGGTTTTGTTGACTGAAATAGGCACCTGCCTCCCCGCAACCCTAGTAGGATTAAACAGTTTATGTTTTATGTTAAGGTGGTCATGCTAATAACGGGACAAAAAGTAAACTGTATTACACCATTTGTTAAAATACTGTTTTAGCTGCAATTATCTGCAGACTAAGATCATGTGACATGTACAAGAAAATGTTTTTTATATATACCTCCAAATGCACATAAAGAGGCAGGTGGCAGCATCGCATGTCACGTATGCTTACGCCCCTACCTGGTTGGTGGTGGTTGTATGTGATAGGGAGGCAGCACTTGACACGTGGGACACTAAAAGCAAGTTAGAAAAAACTGGGAAATAATAATAAACATAAATATATATTTTTTTCCTTCCAGGTGAAAATAAGATTCACTTCATCCCAGGAATGATTGGCCCCTTCCTGGGTGTGACCCTGGTGCCTCAGGGCGAGGTCAGGAACATTATGATCCCCATCTTCCATGACATGATGGACTGGGAACAGCGCAAGAATGGCAACTTCAAACAGGTGATGCCTCTAAAGCAGCTTTGTGAAGGAAAAGGATAAAATATTAGAATCATCTGCAGGTTTTTGTGCAGCTGAATGAAGATATCAGACTGTACAGACCTTCCACTCTCTCCTGTGTGTGTTTAAAGGTGGAGGCAGAGCTCATAGACAAGCTGGACAGTCTAGTGTCAGAGGGGAAAGGAGACGAGAACTACAGAGAGCTTTTTGGGTTGCTGTAAGTTTGCATGTGCACACACACACACACACACACACCGATCAAATATTTTTCTTGTGCTATCAAATGTGTTTTGATGTAACTTTAAAGCAAGACATCATTCCAAAATGGAAACTAAAAAGACTTGAATGAAATAAACATGGAATGTCAGTAATGTGCTAATATTCTTCTGTATTACTCCTCGTGGTAAGTATCCTCGTAAATGTGTTTGATTTAACATGGCTTCCATATGCATAGATTTTGCAGATTAGCAAGTAGCACTTATTGCAGCACATCCTATTATTTAGCATTCTATACACACACACACACACACATACACACACACGTGTGTGTGTGTGTGTGTGGGTGTGTGTGAGACCCATCACAGCAAAGTGGATACTTAGTCGGAAATTAATAATTTGGAGTTATTGGTACCGTTTTGTAGCTGATATCCTAAGCTTTAAAATGATACAATGATTCCTAATTAAAAAATCTCCACAGTTCAGAAAGCTGCTTCCTCAACTCCCCCTGAAATGCTGATTTTGAGTGCATTTTGTGGACGGCCTGCTTGACTTCCTCCTCCCATTTATGGTCTTTCCTCTGCTCAGATTGGTTGCCTTTTGACAACTGAAAGCTCCATGATCAGTGTGCTAACCTCGGTGCTATATTCTAACATGTTTTCTTTAGCATTAAATTAAATTAACAACCTTACTGTGTTTGCTTTGTGCTGCGGGACTGTAGTACTCAGCTTTTTGGGCCCTACCCCAGGTAAGATCTCACTAACCACTTTAGTTCTATCCCAGCTAATACCAATCATTTTATGTGTAATATTACACTGCCCTTACGGAAAAGCCTCCATTCTTTTCACTTCCACACTGAAAAGTATGACTTTGCTTCTTTTTACTGTTGATGTCTAGTCTTTTGGAAAAGATCGAACAGGAGACATGGCGTGAGACAGGCATCTCTTTCGTCACCTCTGTCACTCGCCTTATGGAGAGGCTGCTGGATTACAGGTGAGATTTAAAAAGCCAATGCCAAAAACCTTACATACCATGAATATGAGTTGTATACATCAGAGTGGATTTTAACACCTGTTCTATATTAATTTATATTAAATCTGTGTATTCATAACTGTAATCATAACTGTGTTGTTATGATTCCTGCTCTTGGAATTACTGCTACGATACTATTGGTTGATTCTCAATGTTTTTTCTGTCCTGTCTAACTGTACTAGCTAACTAAATTATTTATTTGAATCATTAGCTAGTTTGTGGGTGCTGTTGATAATACCCTGTTACTTAGCAACAAATTCACAAAGAGCCACTTGAATTGACGTCGCATCCTGTTCTCCACATTTGCAGCATGAAATTCAGAGTTGTATTGTAATGTCCTAGCAGCTAAATAGGAGTTGATGAATAAGATTTGCAGATTTAATACCACCTTATGAAATATCCACATATCAGTAAATAATATGATTTAAAACAAACTCGTAGTTTACGGTGTACCCCGCCTTCACCCAGTCTAACAGATATAGGCTCCAGGCTTCCCGTGACCCTAATAGGATTAAGCGGCTTGGTGCACTGTCCAATATTTTTGCGAAAATGAGATGTCATAGTCTTTTGTAAGAATGACAGCAAGCTTTAAAGGGGCTCATTCACTTCCCAGATGTATTAAATAAACATGAAATACAATGTTATCTCTTGTAAATTAAATGGAATTGGCCACAGTGTCTTTCAGAAACCATTTGTTTACTCCTGTATGCGAGTATCAATGACCCCTGCACTGGGAACGATGATATTAGTAACATCGCCATATTTTTCCTTTTTCTTATAATCATGTGTCAGTTTCTCAACATTGATCTTTGACTTTTCCACTTTATATTAGTCAGTTTTGCAGTGCCAAGTTATCGAGCATGTGCACAATTGTTCCTCCGGATATGCGGTCGTGTTATTATTAAACAAGGTAAACAGATACAGAACCAAAACAAGATGTAAAACAGGTGTATAAGAGATACTAAGCCTGTGAGCTGGGGTGGTTTCAACAGGAAACAATTGAGCAAAATTCAGCAAAAATAGACTGATAAATGGCACCTTTAAAGTCATATATACACTATAAATGTCATAAAAAGTAAAAGATTTATCAATCTAGTCCTGGTTTCTGTGGTCAGGGATTGCATGAAGGGAGACGAGACGGAGAACAAGAAGATTGGCTGCACTGTCAACTTGCTAGTGAGTTCTGCCAACACGTTGTGCTTAAAACAGTACTAGCAACTAACTAGCTAGTACTAGTATTAATTTAAGCTTGCAGTAACAAGCTCACATTATCTCACAGACTCATTATAAATGCTTTAGTGTTTATTGTTTATTAGTAAGGTTAGCATTTTCAGGTTGTTTTTCTGCCAGTCCTGTGTGATGATGCGCTGTTTTCTGCAGAACTTCTATAAATCTGAGATCAATAAGGAGGAGATGTACATCCGCTACATTCACAAGCTGTGTGACATGCACCTGCAGGCTGAGAACTACACAGGTATGAAAAACTCGCAGTCAGAAAATGGACCAATCAGATGATTTGTGAGCATTGCGTCACGATTACTAGAAGCGATGTCTGAAGCTCTGCAGGTGGGATGTCCCAGGGTGGTAGTGTCCCTCTGTGTGACATCTCACAGAGTGTTTAGGTCAGACAGTAGGTGATGGGATGTTGAGGGATCCAAAGGACAGAGTGACATGAATTCTGGTCCCCGGTGGAGAATCGATAAGTGTTCTCCCCTTTATATGTGAAATCCCACAATAAGACCTGATCTTAGAGAAAACCTGATTTATTTGTGGATTTCCTAAGATACTTATGAAAAGAATGAAATCTTAGATGGTTCTGCCACTCAGGGAAAATTTGAAATTCTCTTCAGGTTCATCTGCACCAAGAGTGAAATATCCATGTAAAAAAAAATCGTGTTGAATCCTAACTTTTTATATCATGATGAATATTTGGTATTGGTCCACAGAGGCAGCGTTCACTCTGCTCCTGTACTGGGAGCTGCTGCAGTGGGAGGATCGACCCCTGCGGGAATTTCTGCACTATCCAGCTCAGAGCGAGTGGCATCGCAAAGAGGATCTCTGCCGCAAGGTCATCCACTACTTCAACAAGGGCAAGGTAGGACACACACACACACAAATCCCCTAAAATATTCCTTAACATTTCAGAACAGATCATAAATTGAGGTTTACAGTATTTGTTGTATGCATATGATTTGCAGTTATGATGCAGTAAAACATCAAATCCTAATGAGTATCTATAATAAGCTCCTCAAACCAATCATTTGCTCTGCGGTAGAGGTATAAAAAAATGCATATTTGGCAACCTTCAAAAAGAGAACCCAGAATCTTACCATCATACAACACTACATCAACTTTTATTCGTTAGGTGGTGATCACACTAGAGATGCGATAAAAGAGCAACTGACACGAAATTTGCATTCTCAAAATGTTCTCAAATTTGTTTCGTGACATTCACGGCATCGTGAAATTTCCACGAATTTCACAAAATGAGGCTCTGACATGGAGTAGTCACAAAAATTTTATCAAACAGTCGTGAAAAGGTCGCAAATTTGTCGCTTTGTTCGCAAATTATTGGTTTTTCATTCACAAAGAAAAGCGGCAAGTTGGAGACTTTCACGTGAGACTTGCTGTCAACTGCCATATTCTGTATGTTTTGTCATCATTTGTATTTTATTCACACTTTGTTTGCGCTAATAACATGCGAATAAAAAGCAAATGGTTTGAGAACAGAAAGCGAACAAAAGTTTACAACGGGAGAGTTCGCCTCAGTCACTTTTGTATCGCACCTCTAGTGTGATCACCCCTAAGAAAAAAAAGCAGGTTGATATATGAATTTGTATTGAATTTGGACTACCCGTCACCCTTCAGTAATCTTTCATCCGATGTTCTCTTTTTCACTGTCATTTCACCACCTAATAAGATAATCTGATGCTGTCTTTATCAGTAATACAAGAATGTTTTTTCAGATCATTAATGTAAAATGGGCATTCAGTACAGTACTTAGTTCGTGGGTCATAAAACAAAAATTCGACTATGAACAAAAATTAGGTTCAATTGTGATAATAGAGATATCAAAGTGCCTGAATCGATATTGTTTCTATATTATATCAAATTCTATTTCAGTAATTTATTAATTATTTTTTACAGGTAAGCTAGAGTGGTTGCTATCAATTCTGGAAAAGGTTGTTTGTAATAATGTTTAAAGATTAATATGTTAGATTTTTTTTTCTCTTTTGACTGAATTTAAAATGAGGAAAACATGATTAAATTGCAACTACAAATGTAATGGAATAGTTCTGTTATCTTCAAATATTATCAGAAAACCAGTATGTGAAATGGTAAATGTTGAAATAAAGTTTATGATCTCATAACTTGGTGAAATAAAAAGTTATTTCATTAAAATGACAAATTTTTAGTTATTGAAAAGTTGTCCTGTCTGTGCTGCAACATTTTGCTAAATTCTTCAAACAGATCATGCTTGAAAATGATTTCACAATTTGAAACAGCCACTTAGTCTAATGTGCATATTTTTGGATGGTGGGAGGAAACCAGAGTATTCAGAAGAAATGTACACGAGGAGAAGATGCAAACTCCACACCTTTTGGCCAGACCAGCCAGTGGATAATGTATTATAATATATATTTGATACATGTAATCATATCTCCAAAATGATTTTTTTTTTAAATTGTACTATTGATTGAAATAAAAAAGAAAATATTATATATATATTTTTTTTTCGGTCATAATCTAAAGAAGTACAAATAACTATATTTGTGATGCACCCATTTGATTTCATGGGCGCAAACTTTTGTGACCCCACATGCCCACATGTCACAAATGCTGTGCATTATTTTTTCACTTTGTTGCAAATTTGGTCATAAAATCCCTTTTGCACAAAAAAGTCTTAACAAGTAATGATCAGTCAGACAGTCATCAATATAACCATATATTATATTAATAATTCTTATGTTTTTCAATTTGAAATTGCCTGAATAGTGAATAGACACTAGTACAGACTAGTGGTGTAGGAATTTATTATTCTGGCATGCATTTCATGACTCTGCCCTTCGCTAGACTCGGTTGTCATGACTACAGGTGAAGGGAGACTATGAGAAACGGCTTTGTTTACATCTGGGAGCCTTCAGAGTGAGAAAACATGGAATTCTCTGTTTATGGGCTAGAAGGAGAGTTGGGACTGTGGTGTATTACATTAAGATTATACGTGGAGAGAGAGAGAGAGAGAGAGAGAGAGAGAGAAAGAGAGAGAGAGAGAGAGAGAGAGAAAGAGAGATCTTAGGGTAAAATCTATATGTTTTGTGAAGCTTTAATAACAGACCAGCTTTCTTTAACTGCTTAAGTCTCATTCTTGTATTAAGGATGAAAGGAAAAAGCATTCTAATACATACATGCATAGGTGTGGCTAAAAATAATTTATAACAGAAACTCTATGGCAAGGGCGGCACGGTGGCATAATGGTTAGCACATCCATCTCTCACAGCAAGAAGGTCATGTGTTTGAGTCCCAGGCTTGAGCATTTCTGTGTGAAGTTTATATGTTCTCTTGCGTGGGTTTCCTCTGAGTACTCTGGTTTTCTCCCACAGTCCAAAGACATGTACACTAGGTTAATTTGCTCTTCCACATTGCCCCTAAATGTGAGTATGAGTGTGAATGGTTGTGTGTGTGTGTTGGTCTGGCGAGCTATTCATGGTGTACTTTGCCTTCGTCCAATGTCAACTGAGATAGCCTCCAGCCTCCGCATGACCCTAATGGGATTAAGATGAGCGAGTAAGTGACTATATTGCAAAACGATGCACTCAAATGCTGGTCAGGTCTTTTTGAACATCCCATAACAAATTTAAACCCCCTTTGCAGTTATAATAACCTTCACAAGCACTTACATTCTTTGGCAAATTATGACTTCATGGAGCTCACTTTGTGCACAAGGGCATCAACATGCCGAAGCAGGTTTGGGTGTTTGGTTAGTTTGATGTTGGTGCATGTTAAGGGACACACTAGATGTGGTGCATGTTAAGGGACACACTAGAGGTGCAATAGAAAAGCCACTGACGTGAATGCCAATTTGTGATGTCTCTTTTCATTCTCAAAATGTTCTTAAGTTTCTCGTGCAACATTCGCGGCATCACATTTTGGTCGTCTGTTTCGTGAACTCATCACAAAAACACTTCTAACATGTTTGAAATTTCTGCGAATGTCACAAAACAAGGCTCTGACATGGAGTAGTCAAAGTCTCTCAAAGTCCGCACATGTCTTAAAAAGTTGTCATTTTGCTTGCAAATTGTTCCTTTTTTCGCAAGGAAAAGTGACAGGCTAGAGACTTCCACACGCAAAGTTTGAGAAAAGTTTGAGACTTGCTGCAATCCGCCATATAAATCATTTGTGTTTTCTTTGCATTTTGTTTGCGCTAATAACATGCAAATAAAAAGCGAATGGTTTGAGAACAAAAGCAAACAAAACGCGACTGATTCACGACAGGAGATTTGTTTTTATTTTTTACCAAACACCCGAAAACCAACCGAAAATTACTCGCAAATCAGTGGCAACTTTTGCATGATGTATGTATTTAAACCACAAAATATTCGCTTGTATGTGGAGTTGCAAAGCATCTTGACGCAAATTTCAAAATTTGTAGAAAATCACAAAAAAATCTATTTGCATCAGTCACTTTTCTGTCGCACCTCCAGTGTGATCGCCACCTAAGCTACTTATTATAGAAGAGTAACCAACTAAATTTATTAGAAACTATCACGAAAAAAGAAAGAAAGAAACAAGAGCAAAAGAAAATCACTAGTAGGAGTGGCCAGAGTAGTGTACATTTGGGTAGGTATACAAACAGGTACAGAATAACATACACTGGCAGTTGTCATGTTCTAATAATGCTAATTCCTTTAGCATTCAAGATCGAAGCATTTTCTCTCCCTTCTACAACATGCACTCTTTTTCTGTGCCTCACTTCTGAGCATGCAGTGGGACTTTTTATTTTAAAGAGAAAATATTATCATTCAAGCAAACCAAGAATTGATTGAGTGCACACTGTCTCTTCATCATGTCTCTCTCTCTCTCTCTCTCTCCCAACTGCTTAAAGAGCAAAATTAAGTCGTGTTTTTCTCTGCATTAATTATTGGCACAATTAGCAGCAAATTAACTACAGCAGACCTTCATAAATTGTGTTGCATGATTTATTTAAAGACTCTCAAATTTTGCAATGTAAAAGGGAGATTCTTACAAAATACTTTGAATATTCCTTTTCATCTCTAACCTTTCTCTGCATGGCTTTAGTAAATCCACACAGTATTTTTTATTGTTAAAAGAGGGTTTACACTGTCACAAACTGTTACTAGATCTCACCCATTACGTCCGTTTGTTATTAATGACATTATATCCTTTTTAACAAAACCTTGATTCAGAGTTAGTGTTGGGTTTCCCAGAAAGGTCGCAGCACTGATAACATATCTTTGACACCCCTTCATAGTGTATTTTTGGGAATTTGGGACTTGCTTTCGAGTAGATGTACTACATAGAGATAATAATGTATGAATTCTAACTTCCTGACTGTCAAAAGAATATCTTCAAAGTACACCCTGAATAATTGCTCAAACAATTGTTCGTACTGTCTATAAATTATACATGCAAGCCACAAACCATTTTGCCGTCTGCTCTGTCCTCAGTGCTGGGAGTATGGGATTCCTTTTTGCCGAGAGCTAGCATTACAGTATGAATCCTTATACGACTACCAAAGCCTCAGCTGGATACGGGTGAGTCAAAACTGAATACTGTACAAAGCAAGTTAGTAGAATATAGTGTAATGTGTGCTGTATAAAATTATATTTACATTTATGGCATTTGGCAGACACTCTTCTTCAGAGCAACTTATACTTTTTATGTCATTTTTACAACTGAGCAGTTCAGGGTTAATGGCCTTGCTCAAGGGCTCAACACTGGCAGCTTGGTGGTGCCAGGGCTTGAACCCCCAACCTTATGATCAGTATCTCATATATATAAAACCAAGTCTAAATCAGATTTGTGAGTGTAAGAATTAAAAAGTATGAACTAAAATTGATGGTAGAATTTAAAGAGGTACGTATGATGAGAACTTGAGACTTCAGTTAAGAAGATATCCTTTATGTTTTTGTAGAAAATGGAAGCGGCCTACTATGACAACATTATGGAGCAGCAGAGACTGGAGCCCGAGTTCTTCAGGGTGGGCTTTTATGGTCGAAAATTTCCTTTCTTCCTCAGGGTAAGCTCGTGTAATCTTTTTCTCTCATTCTGTTAATGTTTATGTCCATGACTGATGAGCCAGAGCAAGCACTGTTATTTTCAACCAATGGCCCAGGTTATTTTAACAGGCAAAACAAGTTTGATTTAAGTCTAATTTTAATATCAGGAAAGTCTTTTAATTGGCAAAGAAAACATGTTTTATTGTTGAATATACATTTTTATTTTGCTGTATTTTTTTATTATTTCTTTTTGCGTGGCAAAGAATAAGGAGTTTGTTTGCCGTGGGCATGACTACGAGAGGCTTGAAGCCTTCCAGCAGAGGATGCTGGGAGAATTCCCTCAAGCAATTGCCATGCAACACCCCAACCAACCAGATGAGGCCATTTTGCAGTGTGATGCCCAGTGTATCCTTCTGCAGTGAAGAGAAAATGGGATATCTATTGGGATATGGGGGACTTGGGAAGTTCAACCAGTGCAATATTTTCTGCTTCCTGTTTATTATTAGAATTTCAATCATTTTCTATCACAGCTCCACTATATAATGTGTAGTACTTTTCCTGTAAATTTTATTTGATTCATTCAAAAAAAAAAAAAAAAGTTTGAAAGTAGAACACTTCCTTGACACTAAGTTTGCCAGACTTGCAAATCTATGCTGTATGTCCAGTTCCGGAAAATCTGGAGGTACTTCAGATGGATCGTGTGCCTGACCGAATTAAAAGCTTCTACCGAGTGAACAATGTGCGCCGCTTTCGCTATGACCGGCCCTTTCACAAAGGCCCCAAAGACAAGGACAATGAATTCAAGGTATTTACCTATTACCGAGACAACAAGGGAGCGGCCATCTTTGTTTACCCTTGTTGGAATTTTTGTTGCAACAGCAGTTCCATTGATTAAGATGAAGACTCTAGTAATAATAAACAATATCAGCAATATACCATGCTCACTTATAAGTTGTCACAATAATTTAAAGGAAATTATTATTTTGCTTGAGCAACAATGAACAATGTTATTCACACAACCCAAAATGATCGGGGTGTTGTGGGGCACCATACATACTCGATTGTATGACTTTGGTGAAGCGAGCATGTTGGGTGCTTGTGAGGCTGTTGGGTTAGGATAATACTGTAGATGATTAACTAACCAGTTCTAAATTATTTTAGGGAATGTTTGTTAAAATAAAGTTAGCACAGCTAATTTATTACCAGTGTCCATAGCAGTAACCTACTGCTGTCTTTATTTATTATCTTTTAAGTTATTAATCATACCTGCCAGTCTTACCAGCACTCGATACGTCCGTTTTACTGGAGGCAATTTCTCTGGATGAGGATGTAATGGTTTTGGTTTTCCCTCCGCAAAATGATCATCTTTAAAAGGTGTTGGCTGGAAGCCGTATGGTACCCCAGAACCCTCATTTTGTGTTAGAATATGCTAATGGTCTTAGTGTTTATTGTGCCTCCAATGTACACTCTAGATTTATAATACAATTTGTTTGAACTATAAAATCCATAATTTTGAGTTAGCATGTCTTCGCATGTCTCTATAATGTTTGTGGCTTTCTAGGGGGGTTTGAAACCATTTATTTACAGGACATTTTGTTGATACCGAGACACGCCCAATGAAGACTTTGATTTATGAGGCAGTGTAGGTGGCAAGGCCTCCTGTCATATGAAGGAACCAGAAAAAAAGCTTACAGATATAGACAAAACAAAGCAGTGCCACTAGAAGTCATGGGACAGTGTAGCCACTAGTTCAAGTATGACACAACAAAGTATTTTTTTAATGGCGGAAATTAGGAAAGATCATATTTAGGACGGGTAATGAGATATAGGAAAAAAAATCTTTCTTAAGGGTAAAGGGTGTAAGATTTTGTAGTATCTAGTGGCATTTAGTGGTGAAATTCCAGATTACAACCAACAGAAGACTGTATGGTTCTGGACTGCTGTAGAAACATGGTGGCAAGATGGCGGCCTCCATGAAAGGGATCCACTCCTGTGTAGATATAAACAGCTTATTTATTCTAAGGTTATGAAAACTCGACAACTTTTGAATGATCATCAGATTAATGAAAACTTATTCATTGATGATATACTTGATTTCTGCTATAAAACATTACACACTGTGCCTTTAACACATACTTTATTTGACCTCCTCTATCGTCACAATGTTTGTTGTTTTCGAAATCATTTGATTCTGTGCTGCCCTCTAGAGGATGTATTGCTTAAGATCCACGCTGACATAAAGGATGCATGAAAGTACGTGGGCAGTGATGGTGACATCATTCAAAACAGACATATTTACTGTTATAAGTAAAAGGAGCTTAAATGAGGCTTTTAGTTATTTTTTAATGTCCATGTCATCTTGCTGGCTTCAGAAATTTCTAGCTCTTTGGGTTCCACTCCTATTTCTGTAGTTAATATCTTCTGGTTTGCACTCTTGCCTTCATTTTACAATCACAAATTATGGATTTATCTGATCGTCAGATGTGCTCCTATGTCTTATGTGTATTCTAATCATGCTAATGGGAAACAGGAAGGTCACTTACCTTTAAGTTGCAGAAGGCTGAAGCTGTGTTTTTACGTGGTCTTTGCAGAGTCTGTGGATTGAGAGGACCACACTTATCCTCACACACCCCCTACCGGGTATCTCTTGCTGGTTTGAGGTGGAGAAAAGAGAGCTGGTCAGTGGTTCTTTGCTTTTATGCTTTAGCCTTGTAGAAGAGAATCACAAGAATTTTGATGGAAATATTTTCCAGTGCTGTGAATCAGCTTTATTGACTGAACTAAAACCAAAAGAACTGAATAATGCAGCATCAAATCAACTCAAATCAAATCTCTGAGGTAGAAGTACAGTTTGTCTTGATGAAAATAATATATTTATATTTTATATTTTACAGAGTTGAATTGAACTGTATCATTCATTCATTCTTTCATTTTCTGAACCGCGTAATAATAATTAGGATCGCGGGGAGGCTGGTGCCCATCTTAGCCGACCCTGGGCGAGGGCAGAGTACACCCTGGACAGCTTGCCATGCCATCGCAGTGGTTCTTTACATGCCTCTCACCACAGACAGTGAGAGACATGGCCGACCTTTTATAACCCAGTCAGCTGCACTGGGGGTGAACTGTATCATATTTGGATCAAATAATGTTTTATTTTCCATTATTAGTTGATTTAGGCTGAATAGAAAGGTTTACAGTAACAAAACCATGTGAGTAGAGGAACAATATTGTGAATGCATGAAAACTCAGTAGAAAGTGAAAAAGTTTGAAATTAAGTGTTAAAAAATGGAAAAAGTATACGATTTCGAAAGAAATAAAACTAGTGTAGTGTATTTTACTTTCTCTCTGTCTGTGTCTCTTTCTCTCTCTCTCACACACACACACACACACACAGATTACTCACGAATATTTCAAATTACTTAAAACCTACTGATTTTTCATTGTTCACATCATCTGTGTCTGTGCCGAGGGCAGCCATTTTGGCCTGATGATAGTCCTGTACTCTCACCTCAAGATGGTGAGGTTTATTAATAATATAAATATTTTGGCACTGCCTAAAAGCGGAGCTCCGAAAATGTTTGCATGTGTAAGTTTATAGAAACATGCGTACGTAAAGTAAGAGAATAAGCTGCAGAGTGCAAGTGCACTCAGCGCCGATGGCAGCGACACGAGATACATTTTTTCCGTCATTTTCTTCATTTATTGGGTTGCCCATGTGGGCACGTGAAAACAACCACTTTAGTCTCGATTAGTGCTCATTTATATCTAGGAGATGTAAATGTTACATAAAAGAGATCTCATCTTCAATTTTGCTTTGCTATGGGCAAATACAACAACAATTTAAAAAGGATTTAAAAATCTCCTTTAGCTGCGTTTGTAAATGCTTTTGTATGTAAACTTTTCAATTCTCCACTAGGTTGAAGTGAGTCCGCTGGAGAACGCCATTTCGGTGGTGGAGAATAAGAACCAGGAGCTACGCACTTTAATCAGTCAGTACCAGCACAAGCAGCTGCACGGCAACATTAACCTGCTTAGCATGTGTCTGAACGGAGTGATTGATGCAGCTGTCAACGGAGGCATTGCTCGCTACCAGGAGGTGAGAAATCCAGCAAAACAAGCTCTGCTCACGCCTGCTGTTATCAAACAGTCCACGTTTTGTCTCATCTCCAAGCATCATAATTAACTTTGAAATACAGATTAGCTACAAATAAGCTTTAGCTGGGGTTTAATTAAAGTTTGTGATTATGCAAAATGCTGAGAAAGTAGATCTCATGCTTAATGCAGGGAAATTTGAAGGTTTAGCTGAAATACAGTATACTTCACCAAAATATGGAGCAGTTCAGTTGCTCTCTTAAAATCACTTTTTATTTGGTAGCAGTATGAGATCAGTTTAATTAAAAAAAAGAAAGCATTCACAATGTGTGTTTGAGCATGCATTAGGTTTCAAAAGTCGGTAAAGGACTTATATTACATATATTTTTCGCTATAGACTACATTGGGGCAACACGGTAGCGTAATGGTTAGCATTTCCACCTCACAACAAGAAGATCCTGGGTTCGAGCCCTCTGCTTGGTGAGGGCGTTTCTGTGTGGAATTTGCATGTTCTCCCCATGTTTGTGTGGGTTTCCTCCAGGTACTCACAGTCCAAAGACATGCACATTAGGCAAATTGGGTATTCTCGAAGGTCCTAGTGGTGTCTGTGTTGCCCTGCAATAGTCTGGTGAACTGCTCAGGATATTCTCTGTCGTCACCCAGAGTCAACTGGGACCCTAATAAGGGATAAAGCAGTTCGGAAAATAAAATGAAAAAATGATTACACCGGAACTACACAGTCTGATTGATTTGCTATGTTAAGAAATGGCTTATTATCCTCTTTCCAAAATTCAGGATAATGATTGAATCAAAATGGCAGACAAAAACTCATGCCATGGTCACTGATTCTGAAATGTGATTCCTCATGGAGTGTGCGTGATCACTGTGATGGAGCATGGGGGATGTGGGGCTGTTGTCACACTTTAAAAATGTCAAATTAGGCCAAAGATGTTTTCTCTAATTAACCAGGTAAACATTATGTAAGGTAAATATAAAATTGTAAAAAGAATTCAAAGGAAAATACTCAACTTCATGTATTTTAAAGTGTTTTACTGCATTTATATCAGTTAACTATATCTCAGCATTTACAACGTTTTATTCATGAACAACACATCATACTTATTATCTGTTTATAGTTACACTGATGCTATAGAACAACCACGGAACAACTTCCTATTATCTCTTACGTTATAGCAGCAATAAACAGTCGACTTCTCATTAACCTCTCTTTTTTGTTAAACAGACAAATAACACAGATGGATATATAACTGAGAAACCACAAAGGCTTGGGTGTCAAAGATTTTTTGTTTTATTTTCTTACTTTTACAAAACCCACATGTGACACTCCTTACATAAATTAAAGATAAACGTGTTCTTCCAGAAAACTCTTCCTGGAACTTGTTTATCAGTTCGTATTCAGCATACAAGTGTATGTGATTTAGCTGTTACTATAGTAGGTAAGTCTGTTGGGACCGAGCTTTTCCCAGTTTCTGTAGCATGAAGCGACTAATCCATTGCCGGTTACCTTCCCAATGTTTTTACTGGTAGTTATTTATACTGCAATGTGGACAGAGTCACACTCATAGCATGGTGGGGTCTAAGAAGGATTTGAATCCATGACCTCTTAATCATGAGCCCAGAACCCTAACCACTAGACCATCTGTAACCGCTGTTACTGTAGTATCAATAAAATCTTAAAATTAGTGCATTAAATTAAACCTTGCAGGCAAACTATTGTCTTATTGATTTGTTGCTACAGGAAATTAATCAAAATCATCTAGTTAATTAAAATTAAAAGATCTGTGGTTTAAATTAATTCTAGGCTATAAATTATTATGAAAAAAAATTATAACTTTACACTCTTATATTTATCTTTTAGGCATTTTTTGATAAAGAATACATCTCCACTCACCCAGAGGACACAGAAAAAATCACTCAGCTCAAGGATCTCATGCAAGAACAGGTGAACTGGAAAATCTCTGCCAGTCATCATCTGAAGCAAAGCAGCACAAAAAGGTTATAGTCAATATAATATGTTGGGTCATGTTTTAGGTCCATGTCCTGGGCGTAGGACTGGCAGTCCATGAGAAACTGGTGCACCCGGAAATGCGTCCCTTGCACAAGAAGCTGATAGATCAGTTCCAGATGATGAGGAGCAGTCTGTGCTATGTGAGAACTCATCTTTCATTCATTACTGTGTCTCTGCTACCCTTCAGCTTGTGACTATGGGTGTTTGTACACTAAACACACTCTGGGTGTATTCAGTACATTGTGTTTGTGTCTTCAGGGTCTGCCTGGCTTGGACAGACTAACTGCCGCTTGCTCTGGGCCCAGCAACCCTCGAGCCATCCTTCCGTCTCATAATCCTATGAGTCCAGAGACTATGAAACTCATGCACAGGCACAGGTGAGACACACACACATATACACACACATATCTTAATGTCAATGTGAGGACCTTTTGATATGATGGTACACTGTACAGAACTGCTTCAACTTTGATTGGTGAGCTTCCTCACATTAACTGCTCACACAACATTTCTTTTGAATTAAGGTCAGGACATTGACCTGGCCATTCCAAAATGTTACATTTATCCTTCTTTAAACATTCTTTGGTAAAACAACCAGAAGACCAAAAGTCTTTTGGTTTGTTGTTTTGCTGCATGACCCAGTCTCTCATGAGATTCAGTTCACAGACAGATGTTCTGACATTTTTCCTTCAGAATTCACTGGAATGATTCAGAATTCATTTTTCTATCAATAAAGACAAACTGTCCTGGCCCAGTATGAATAAAATGTTCCACAAGAACATATGGGTGTCATGAGGTGTCCAGATACTTTATGTATTTGACATGCTGGAATATGGGTAATTTATTGATTTGAGCTGTGCCATACCGTCCAGTGAAAAAAAAGCTAAATATAATTACAAAGTTTTCAGGTTCAATGATGTGGGTTTTGAACAGAGCAATAAGCCAATCCATCATATTCTCATAAGCACATCATACCCAATGTGTTCTTCATGACTCATACACTGTCACTGACATCAATTTCCGTTATTCACTCATTACTCTTCTATTCTTCTTTCCACTCTGTTTTTTCCTCTCCGTCCACTGTAATTTTTCCTTGCCCCTTTTTACATTTATCTATCTATCTATCTATCTATCTATCTATCTATCTATCTATCTATCTATCTATCT
>JAQMYF010000023.1:7929158-7959199 GCA_030014195.1 Neosilurus mollespiculum | reverse complement strand
TATCTATCTATCTGTCTATCTATCTATCTATCTATCTATCTATCTATCTATCTATCTATCTATCTATCTATCTATTTTGCCACTTTTTTAAATCCTTTCCCACTTCTTTGGTCTTCTTTGTTCTATTATTTATTTATTTATTTTTTGGTTTCCCACACACTCACATCCTGCCATACCTACTTCCCCACAACTCCACTGCATCTCGCTCTCTGCAGCCCATCTCTGTCTCGTACTGTGCGTCACTCCTCATCTTCCCTCTCCTCCAGCGAGACGGGGAACCTCCTCATCCTCACTGATGGAGTGCTGATGGAGCATCCAGAAGAGCTCTATCGTGTGCAGGTCAGTCCACATATTCTTTAAAGCGAATCAGAATGTGTTTAAAGACTAGCTGTTTTTTTTTTTGTTTGTTTGTTTTTTTTTTAATGATAAATGTTGATTCCCCAGCCTAGTCCCTCGACGTCCAGCCTGAGCTCTACTCACTCCGCTCCTCCTCAGATGATCAACTCAGGCCAAGGTAGCATCCGAGGTGAGCTTTGCACCAAGAAACAAAAGAGCATATTATAATATTAGATTGTGACAATTATATCAAAACGATTAATGAAAGCTGGTAAGGGTCAGATCTTGCTACACTGAAGGCACAGTGCATGAAATACATTCAAATCAATGCAGACATGCAGAGCTGACGTTTGAATAAAGGGTAAGTAGTGATCAGGTGGAACATATCACCCTCTTTCTCTCTACAGTCGGATCTCCATCACTGCCTGATCGATACAGGCACAACCGTGAGATGCTGATGCTGCTGCCAGCACATCGAGATCGGCCAAGCAGTGCCATGTACCCCAACCTCAGTGAGAATGGACAGGTAGATACTTAACAGTGAAAAACATGAGGCATGAGCCTATGTGGTTATATTAGTTATAAATAAATGATGGTTCTTAATACAGTACCAGATATCACGGGTGTTCAGCTTAGGCTTGTGCCCTTGCCCTTTACACACCAGAATTCCTCCAAATTCCTTCAATCATTTAATGATATGCACCATATAGGGTAAAATGTTTAAATTCCTTTGTGTCTTTGTTTTAGGAACATTGTACTGAAATATTTCAAATATGTTCTTGTTTATTTGTTAACAAAGCGTTATCCCAGGTTTGATTATTTAATTGTTTTGCCTCATTACTAGCTCTATATTGCTTCTGTCCCAAATTCAATTCAGAAACTCTTTAAATTTGCATTTTATATAGCAGGGCGGCACGGTGGTGTAGTCATCAGTACATTTTGCCTCACAGCAAGAAGGTCCTTGGTTCAAGTCCTGGGCTTGGCAAGGGCATTCCTGTGTGGAGTTTTCATGTTCTCCCCATACTTGTGTGGGTTTCCTCTGAGTACACTGGTTTCCTCCCACAGTCCAAAGACATGCACATTAGGCTAATTGGCTGCTCCAGATTTTCCCTAGATGTGAGTGTAAATGTGGATATGTTAGGACTGGTGTGCTGTCCACCTTTTCCCAGAGTCAGCTGAGTCAGGCTCCAGCCTCCCCGCGACCCTAGTAGGATTAAGCAGTTCAGCAAATTAACGAATGGATGGATTTTCCCAACTTTTGATGTGAGGTTATAAGAAAACATCAGTAAATGTAATATGTTAACACGGCAGTAGCAGTCCATATCATAAATAGGTTCATTTGGAAGACTGGTGGATAATCAATAAATATAGATCTCTTTCTTTTATATCTCGTAGTGTAATTGTTTTTTTTTTTCTTTTCTTTTCTTTTTTCTTTTTTTGCGGTGTGTTGTTTATCCTAGAAAAAAGATTGATTCATAATATTCCTGTACATACCACTGTAGAACAATCATTACAGTATAATTTATTTGTTTTTGTCATGTGCCTTTGTTATAGTTTTGGTCCCGCCTCCGGCTTTATTACTCATTGTGATCCTGTTTTCTCTTAGCACTCAATCAATTTGTCTTTTGTATTTATATTTATATATTTGTAAAATGTATATTTTTGTCAGTATAGTTAAAATATAGGTAAAAACACAGCTGAATGCATGGCATATTTTCAATGATTTCTAGTTAACTTATTACATGATGATTAATAAATCATACAGTATATACATTTCATTCAAATGTGCTAGCATGTTTTTCAATATACTCTCCTTTCTTGTAGCAATGAATATATTAATACAGTATTTGGTCTCTAGTCTGTATAAATTCAATTTTGTGCCACCAGCCTACCAGCCTGCAGAGAGCCTTGTACCACCAGGTGATTGGTCCATGCAAGCCATGCAGCGACCCTAATCTTTCTGTGGCTGAAAAAGGTAGCTGTCCAGTTCTCTTGTTTCCTCATGACTTTTAGCTGACTGATTGATATATGTTTATATATAATTAGGATATTACTGTACCTGCGTTTTCTAGACTTGGTGCTAATTGCAGGTATAATATTCAACTTAATTGACTTTAATCAATCTTTGAAATTCTGTGATTTTGCTTATGGTCTCAGCATCACAGAAAATCTAATGCATAAAATAATTATGATACATCATGCAGTATTATTAAAGACGTCCTATATGACCTCTTACCTGATGACAGCCTTCTGAGCTATTAATAGAACCTCATGTATTAAAGTTATCAGTGTCACATAGAAATTGAATCTGACGTCTGACATCTGACATTTTCTTTTAAAGAAATGGACAAATTAAGCAAAGTGGAAGATTTTTTTTCTTATCACGTTCTATTGTGACCTTTATATTTTATTAAGGCTTATGAATTTGCCTGGTGTTGTGCCTTATCATGGCACATTTCAAACATTTTCATCTTTTTCTCCCTTATATAGATTATGGCTTAACCATGTTATATTATTTTATAGCTCGTGTAAATATTCCCTACCCTTGAACCTTAATTAAATGTAAATTTCTACCTCTTGTCACATCAACGCCTGCTTGTTCCAGTTCCAAGCAACCTTCAAACATGCCTGCTGAGGACTGCAATTCCCATCATGCACCTAACCCATCACAGTCAGCTGACTTTTAATTCACAGCACCTGTTCCTAATCACTGGCGCATTATAAAAGAAGTTCAGTTTTCTTGGATTATTAAAACATTTATGCTTTGTGGTTTTGTGCCACTTATTACCAAGCATTTTGTTCTCTAATTCAGCTTCATATAGACTTTATTGTCCTTGCAATGAAATTCTGTTTGGTGCACTCACTCACTCACTCACTCACTCCTTTGCTGACCCACTTAATCCTCCAAGGTTTCTGGAGTGGCTGAAGCCTATCTCAGCCAACACTGGGCAAAGGCAGGGCCAACACACACAACCTTTCACACTCAAACCTGGGGCAATTTGGAGCAGCCAATTAGCCTAATGTGCATGCCTTTGGACTGTGGGAGGAAACCAGGGTAACTGGAGGAAACCCACGCAAACACAGGAACAACATGCAGAACTCATCACAGAAACACCCGAGGCCAGGACTCGAACCCAGAACCTTCTTGCTATGAGGTGGACGTGCTAACCACTACTCCACCATGTCGTCCCTGTTTGGTGCACCTCAGTGAAAAAAAAAAAAAAAAATTACTTACTTTACTTACTTATACTCTCTGTCTTGTCTAAACTGTTTTTGGATTTTGAGTATGATCTTACCTACTGTTCTGCCTTGGTGTACGCAATAAAACTCTCATTTGCTTTTATGTCCATCTCCGCATGATAAATAGGGCTGATCAGTTGGTTAAGTTGTGCGTCAAGCTTAACCAACTGCTACTGTGGTTCTCCTGGGAGATGTCCTTAAGCTGTGATGGCCTTGTGTATGTTTCTCTCTCCTGCTACATAGATAAAGAATAGCAAAGTATTCTGTCCCAGATGCAGGCTGAGTTACATACAAGCAAAAGAAAAGAAAAGGAAAGTTTTACTGAAGACGCCAAGGCAAACAAATTTAGAACAGTATGCAAAATCATAGTCAGAGTCAGGCAAGGCGCTTTCAGAGTATCGGATGAAAGACGAAGTTAATGTATCCTAGAAGGCAGGTGACTGTAACTGTGAAGTGCATGCTGGAAACTTCAGTCCTTGAAGGAAGGCTGCTTGGAACTAGATCATGTTACAATCATGTTTATGTGATAACTCTACTAAGTAATATTATTCGTCCAATAACTTTTGGTAAAAAGTGCAAAGGGTTGGAGAATCTGAGAATCTGTCCCAGAATAATTTCCCAGAATGCTTTCAGTTATAATCCCATCATAAGTTACTCATTTGTTCTTTAGTGCTGACGGCTCCTAGCAGTTGGAGCCTGGACAGTGGTACAAGAGAGGCACTTCCTTTCATATCAACCCACGTGGGGAGTGTGATGGCTCCACCGGTGCCCCCTCGCAACTTTCCTCCTGGTAAGAGAGCTCAGAGTTATGTCAGAAAAACAAGTAGGCCATGAAAGTCAAGTATGGTAGGAATGTTACACAAAGCAGTGTAATTATGAGTGCATGTTGTGTTTCTTAGTTTCATTATATGCATCAAAACCTATTGTAAAAAAGATATTTGAAAGCCGTTAGGCTCCGAAGTGGCGCAGTGGCAAAGCTGAGTGGCAAAATGGCTACTTTCATCATGGAGATCGCGAGTTCGATTCCAGGTTGATGTGCACAGCCATCCATGGGAGCTAATTGTCTGAGCTCTCAGGGAGCATACTTGGGAGGGATGGTCACTTAACGCAGTCACTCGTCAATCATGTGCATCAGTAAGCCTATGCGTACAAGCATAGCGTTTTCCTCCAAAATTCCCTGAATATGCATGTGCAGCATCTTGAAAAAATGTGGGCAGAGGAAGCACGTGCTTGTCACTGGATCTTTTTTTGGAGCGTTTATTTTAATTATAAGCTTATTCAGTGGCTTTACGAGGGTGGGATGAAAAGTTCATAGGCTGACCATGATGCAATGGTCAGATTTGACCAAATGTGGTTTATTTTTTAACATAGTCTTCTCTGCGAACTACATACTTCTTCCATCAGTGTTGTAGCACTTGGATCCCCTTGGTATAAAGGCTGTCATTGCTCTGGCATTACTTAGACAACCTATGAACTTTTCAGGCCACCCTTGTATTATGTGCTCTTATGGAAACTTATGGAAAGAGGCTCCAACGCGCTCAGTTTTCCTGAAGTGACTTTCAGGTGCAGTGAATCTGCATCAGTACCTCTATGATGTATTTCCCTCCGGTTAGTAGAAACATCACAAACTACTCATTTCATGAAGTCTGACATGCAGGAACAGGCAATTCTGTCTTCCTCTTGGTTATCTTCTATTTTGAAAGATTGCTCATTCCTTTGTACATCCTGTTAGTAAATCAGCTTGCACGATGGCTGGAGCCATCACACTCACACATCAAGCATTCATCCTTGCAGATTTCTTACCACATATGGGACACCATTTCTCTTGAATGTCTACCCTGAATGTGAAATATGCTAAGAAAGAAACTTCTGTGCTTGTCATGTATTGAGTGCATGCATCCTTCTCCAAACTTTTTTCTATCCTGTGGTGTCCTTGCCTTTAGGGTACTTCTCGATGCACTTTGATGTTTTCCAGCAACAGATCGGTGAGCTTCCCCCAGCTCTCCCTGCACGCTCCTTAAGAAAGGTATATATTTGACTGAATTTCTTTCCTTATCATGCATGCAACCTGGGATTTAAAACATCCTACCTTTACCCCAGCATTACAACTTGCAACAATGACCTTCCATGTCATACTGCATCATAGTCGTCATTGCAAGTTGACCCATGTTACACCGGCGTAATTGTTTGTCTTCTTGTGTTGCGAGTTCGTCATCTCGCATCGCAAGTTTTTGAATCCAAATGAAAAACCTAGAAAATGTTGCCAAGCCAGAAGTTGCATGGAAAAATATTCCTAGCGGCATGGGAATCAATTTCTGTTGCGCGAAAAATTATTGTTGCAAGTTGACCCTGTAACAACAGCTTTACATCTTGTCCACATTCCCTTGAGCCCTGACCTGGATGTAATTTACAGATTGGTAGAAGTGCATGTAGGTTTGTGCATTTAGTGGATTGACATCCTTAAGGTCACTTTTTACATTGCATCAGCTTTTTATTTGTTGCTACGACATCTGCACTGAGTGAATTATTGTTGCTATTACCTCTGCTGTGGGGTCGTTCTTCATTAGTGATGCAATCAATAAATATGGGCTCAATGAGAACTCAGACAGACTGGCATTTCTCTGAAATTTAATTAGAGAAGGCATAGGGCATGACATTTGAATGTTGCATCAGAGAAAGTTGTTTTAGATTTGGTGTACAGGTGATTCAGGACATGGAAAGGTTTGTAAAAGCAAAGGATGGTAAAAATATCAGTTATGTTAAATATCTTGAGTGTCCTTAAGATGATTTGCAAGACCATTCCACAGGCACCATTGGTTGGTGTATTTAATTTTTGTGCTGGGTCGACATGGTGGTGTAGTAATTAACACAACTGCTTCACAGCAAAAAGGTCATGAGTTCAAGTCCCAGGTTTTTGCGTGGAGTTTGCATGTTCCACACATGCTCCCCGTGCTTGTGTGGGTACTCCTGTTTCCTCCCACAATCTAAAGACATGCACATTAGGCTAATTGGTTGTTCTAAATTGACCATAGGTGTGAGCATGAATGGTTGTGTGTGTGTTTCGGCCCTACGATGGACTGGTGGGCTGTTCAGGGTGTACCTGTCTTCACCCAGAGTCAGCTGCGACCCTAGTACAATAAAGCGGTTTGCCAAATGAATACGTTTCTGTGCTATATCATTTGTTGTTTCACCTTCATTACAAACATGGTAATGTACCAGGTCTCATGTGGATATTAATGCCATTTCTCTTCCCTCTGACTCCAGTCACCTCTACACCCCATACCTGCCTCACCCACAAGTCCTCAATCGGCTCTTGATGGCAGTAACTCTACGCTGTCAGGCAGTGCCAGCAGTGGTGTTTCATCCCTAAGTGAGAGCAACTTCTGCCCTTCATCATCTGATGCTCCAGCACTGGACTCAACGCCAAGCTGCCAGACATGGACCACAGACACAGACGAGGCGGAGACACCCGGCACCGTCCGCTATAGCGTGTCGGAGCCTGATGTCCTGGACAGCCTAAAGCCAGCACCCTGCCGCAGTCACTCGGCACCCGTGGGCGTCATGTCTGTGCTGCCTCCAGACGGACACCATCATATCCATGCTGGGCATGTTGGTCATTACCACCTCTATCAGCATGAGCCACCTCCAGCACTTCCCCCAAAACCATACCTGAGAGAAGGCTGCATTCCAGAGGAGGACTTGAGACCTGTGCCAAGACCAATGCCACGCAAGATCTCCCAACCATTGCTCACCAACAAGGAGGAGCAGGCCAAAGTGGCATGGGAGCATGGAATCAGTGAGGAGTAAAGGCAAGGCCAGTAGGGGGGAAGCAGGTCAGTTACACGATGAGAAGGTTGAAACTGGGTTTGGAGAATCTGATCTGGTTCATGTTACCTCTAACATGACTTCTTCCCCCAAACATCTATGGATCCTCATGGGTCTTGATGGAAGAACTTTCGTAATTTCAATGGTCTGGTTTATGCTTCATCAGAAGTGTTTCTGGGAACGGGCACAAAAGGAACCTCTGAAAGCTTGTAACATTCTTGGGTTTTCTCACCAGTAGGAGGTTTTAAATTATTTTCAAGCTGTCCATCAGATAATATGGGCAGGGCAGTAAACAGGAATAAGTCTTCAGTGAAAGACATTTTTTTGTTGTCTGTCCAACCATAATGACACTCAATCTGACATATAGTAAACATATGAGGATATAATAGTTTTTAATGTGAGCTTATGTTAGAAATAATATGACAATCTCATATACAATACAATCGCTCTGCCTTTACAAGCTACTTGAAAAATCTAAATAGACAAGCTAAGTATAAACACTACACGACTGCCTTATATGATTGGCATGGTGGCACAGTGGTTAGCATGTCCGCATCACAGCAAGAAGGTCACGGGTTCGAATCTGGGCTTGGGCATTTCTGTGTGGAGTTTGCATGTTCTCCCCATGCTTGTGTGGGCTTCCTCCGAGCATTCTGGTTTCCTCCTACAGTCCAAAGACATGCACATTAGGCTAATTTGCTGTTTCAAATTTCCCCTAGGTGCAAGTGTAGGTGTGAATGGTTGTGCGTGTTGGCACTACAATGGTCTGGTGAGCTGTTTAGAGTATACTGCTGAGATAGGCTTCAGCCTCCCTGTGACCCTATTAGGATTAATCAGTTCAGAAAATGAGTGAGTGAGTGATATGTTTGGAATATGAAGCAATAGTTTATTGATATAATAAGGACTTAATTGTTGTTATTGGACAGTAATCCATGCTGAAGTGACATGATACAGCCCACTGTGAAGCTGAGCTTTGATGACATTTTATAACCACTTGAGGGATAATATTTTAATTATTTCCATTATCCGTTACGTGATGTCATGCGTTTTAACTACTAGTATTTTTTTATTTGATGGTGCATCCTCAAAACTAGTTCGTTTCTATTGCTACTATAAACAGTCATCCCCTCACCAGCCTTCTTTTTCGAACTCAAAAACACAATACATTTCTTGACATAAAGCTTCATATTAGCAACTAGAAGCAGTGCATAAACCAATGCCAACCAATCGAGTTTAGTCTTGTCGGTGATGATATTATATAGCGTGTTGATCAAGTGACACACTGGTAGGACATTGTGACAAAGAGATAAAGAGACATGGAGTTTGGCCCCCAGTAGAGTACCGCGTAGTGGTCTGCCCATTACATGTTTTCCAACAAATTAAAAAATTATTATTAAACTTCGATTATGTAACATTACAAGTCATTGTGAATTGATTTGTTACTTCAGACATGATAACGTATTATCATTCTAAACCTGTCTAAACTGTTTACATTATAGTTGAAACTACTGTCAGAGCTCCTGTTATAGAAAGTCCGTCCCAAGTTACCGAATTCAAGAGAATAAACATTGCAGCAGTGCATCTTGGACTTCCTTTTAAATGAACTATCTTTGAACAGTAGCAAAATCGAACCTCCAATACAAGAGTGACTTTTCCGTACTGAGTTTGAGAAGTATATTCTAAAGGAAGCATAAACCAGCCGTGACTCCTACTAGATGTATGCTTGCCTTGTTTCTACCACAACCACTACTATAATCTTTTTTTTTCTTCTTCTTCTTCTTTTGCTTACAATTTTTCTAGAGAACATGTGAAGATTTTTGCATTTACTCCTTTGGCAGGCCATTTTACCTAAAGTGGCTTACAAGTGAAGTAGAATTTGATCCAAGTGTTAGGCTGCAGAGTTGAAATTGACATTCTGGGAAATTTCAACTCGCATCCTTCCAGACCTGGGATTTGAACTCACAAGCTTCTGGACTCTTAAGCACTGAGCTCCCACAGTGTGATAGACACAACTGAAGATCTACAGTAGAGTATGAAAGCATGGCAAATGTTCTTGCTAAATGTTCTTGTAGATTTTAGCGGCAGACAGTCGCTTGGAACATTCAAAGATGTACAATTTTTTTTAGGCTCGTCCCACATTCTTATACACCTATTAAGCACTTAGAAAGGAGCGTACTCTGTGTTTTGATGTCACTTATGTAAGTGGTTAACTGTGATTTATTTTTAGTTGGAAGAATTTAAATTGACTGAAGGCGTACATGTTAAATTTTGCAAAACCTATTAATCTTAAAGGGTGAATTTAAGTTTGTTGTTGTTTTATTTTTATTTCCTTTCCAAATTCTGAAAGAACCGCACTTTAGCACTTAGTCCTGGAGTACCAAAAAAAAAAACCCTTTTAAAATAAGTAACATTTATTTAAAATCAGTATTTTTAGCATTCGAATGAGATAACCGGGCCTCGTTTTATTATATTGTTATAATTAACGAAGCCGTCATAATTCTGTCAAGTGAAATCTCCGATTTTAAACATTTTAATTTATCCTTCCATAACGTTAATGCGAAGTTCAGTACTCCTCACCAATATGGCGCGCTCTCTATTTCAGTATTTAAGAAATTAGGTCTGAAATAAGAAAGTCCCTGCCAATTCTCTCGGGAGTTGGCACACTGATATGGCACTAAAATAAGAGGCTTATGTACATTGCAAAGCTTCATTACACATACGCACACACTTTATTATCATGCTGCAAAAGCAAATCAGCCAACCACTCGCAGCTCAATTATCCACTTAGACAAATATGAAAGCCATTTCACAGATGTCTTTACAGTGGAACTGCTTTTGCTCGCAGCACGTTTCTCTTTGTTATTTCATTTCCCCCCATCCCCGATTAGAATTATAATTTTTTTTTTTTGTAAAGATGAATATATTTTTAGATAGCAATTGTAAACCTCCCTAACTTTATCTAATAAAAACCTGTATAGTAAAAATAAGGAAAACAAAATGATATATTAATATTAAATCCAGGGTGATGGATGTGAACATTTGAATAATGTACACTGTTATTATGCAAGTGAAGGGATTTTGACCCTTTTAGCTGCTGAAGGATGTGCAATCGCTTCCTGATGGATCCATGATGATGTGTGAGACTAGAAGATGTGATTTTATTTCATAACACTTTTTTTGTACAAACGTGCATATTTTCTTTATTACAGTAGGGACAACACAATGAAATAAATATCAGGCGTGATGACTTTAAATGAGGCAATGACTTTAGAAGAAGAAGAAATGCCGCTGGACATGCATTGCGGTAATGTTTTCCACTGTTGGTTTGCATCATTTACATTTTTTTAAGAAGGATATGATATGAAAACTTTCTGTGATGAATACCAGAAATCATAATCTTCATATCCTTATTCATATCCTTTCCTAACATTCTCTTTTCTTTCTTTTTTTTTTATGAGCAGTTTTACAAGCTTTTTTATTTTAGATAAAATTTATCAACGCCAAATTTGCACAAACAGGCATCATGATCAGTGTTGCATTTTAGAAGGACCAATTAGCTACATAAACCATTGTTAAGATCAGATTTTAATTATTTACAACTATTTGTTTGCCAGACAAATATTTGAGCAACTTAAAAATGAGGCAGAGAAAAAGCACACAGCTGAAGAGTTTAGGGTTACATTTTTGTTTAAAGACCGCAAAGCTGACACCCTGACAATCGTAGGATTTGAGCTCATAACATTGTGGTCATTGGCACACTTAATTTGGGGGAAAACTTCCCTTCAAAAATGTGTGTGTTGGGGGTGTTGGGTGCACTTTAAATGAAATATCTTTTCTGTATTTGTATACCATTTGGTCACTTAAATAAGACAATAATTTAGTTCTGTAGGTAATTAATCCTTAAATAATTACAATATTAACAATTAAAACTATAACATGCAAGGAAAAAATAATATAAATATAAATACAATTCAAAATATAATAAATAAGTGTGTATTATGAAAAAGTGGTTAATTAGGTTTTTGCAGTAGAAAACACCAGAGGCTAAAGCAACTTAACACACGAACAAACAAATATAGAAAAAACTGTTTTTTTCTACTGAATATAAGACTAACCAATAATGTTTGTGTAAATAAACAAAATAAACATGCAAGCGCACTCAGAGAGCACAAACCTCTGCCAAGCCCAGCAGTCCCCCATACAAACCAAATCATCCTATCTCACAATGGTAAAGAATACTTTAAAACAATTCCTGGATCCAAAATTTGAACCGGATCATCTCCAAAGTCTAATGGAGTCTTCCTTGCCCAAAGCCCCACCTCTGGTAAAAAAAAATTCATGAAACATGAAACTCCACACATTTCTGCAATCCAGCTAATAAACACACAAACTGCAGGAGAAACATTACCTTTTTGGTGGAGGTTACAAATAAATAAAGGGATGTGAATATTTTGCTAGCAGTAAGCAGCTATCTAAAAGGAAGATTAGGCCCAAAATTATTTCATTTCATCACTTTCACGATAACATTCTGAATTATTTATTAAAACTCTTTAAAACTTCTAAAACATTTCTTTTATTTACTTTTTTTTTCCTTTTTTTTTTTTTACTTCCATCCAGGGTCACTTGCTGGTCAGATTTCAGTTAGACACATGAATGAAGTGAATGGTGCATGTCTCCTCTAGAGGATCTATTTTGGATTTGGAGAGTCATTTTTTTAATCGGCGTCCTGCGAATAGCGGATATATTTACTAGAGAATGCACATGATATACGATATAAAATGTATTTAACTCTTGTTATACTTGAAGGATGTCAACAAACAGTTGTGTTTTCATGTGTTATGTTTTTTTCTTTGTATGGTTATGTAAAGTAAGGATTGAAACCTTTGTTTTGGGAAAAATGGGAGATTTTTTTTAAGTTAAGCTACTTTGTGAGAACCAATAAAATGTGGCCATCGAAGCTCTGATGAATTAATAGTAATGTTTATGATGTCAGAATGTTCCATAAGTAAATAAATAAATCATGATACTTATATTTGTAAAGATTTTACAATAATTGTAATTGATCACAATTCTCACTTTTAAATTTTCAGTTTAGAAATCCAGTCTTAGACGAGAAGTTAGGGACGAAGTTCTACATTGAATAAATTTGAATCTACCGCAATCCCTATCTGTTGTTTATATGTTTTTTTTATTTATCTTTTTTTTTTTTAATTTGCTTATAAAGTTCTAAATTTTATGCAACGTTCCAGTGAATAGGTGAGATGAGATGAGATCTGTATCTTGGTTAGCACAAATTGTGCATAAAAGAAATTTTCATTAAAATAATCTCTGTACATATACTTAAACATATTAGCAAAGAGTGTGCATGTGGATACATGCTGTGTGGTACATGAACAGTGATGGCTCAGGGGTTAAGGTTCTTTTTTTATCGATGGAGGGATTAGGGTTCAAGCCCTAGTACCACCAAGCTACCACTGTTGGGTCCTTGAGCAAGGCCCTTAACCCTCCACTGCTCAGTTATATAATTGAGATAAAAATTTAAGGAGCTCTGGAAAAGGGCGTCTGCCAAATGTTGCATAATTTCCCCCTCTATTATTTACTTTATTCACTGTATAATTTCTTTACTCTTTACATAGAACACAGCTAAAACATGACAGTATTTTCCAACAGGTGTGCAAATGCATACTGTCCACAATGCAAAGTGGTAAATCTTTGAACAGGTTTTGTTTTTCACCTGACATGGTTTAAGTCAACAGTTTGTTCTATTTCTATTTCTATTTCCATTTGACATGTAAAATTACATTGTTATTCACCCATTTATTCAGTTAGTATTCCTTGCCTTTTAAATGTCCAAGCTATGGTGAAAACAATTCATCTATTTTCAGTTGCCCCTGAAATAATTCAGTTACACAATTCACTAACAACACTTTTAAGCCACTTGATTTGTATTTTTAGAAACAAGGCAGATGGATGCTGTTTCTATATTTAAGAGAAATGGCAATGACATACAAATCTGAGTTATGTTCCAAGAAAAGGGAAAACAAAGAGAAAGACTTTTTAGTTGTCTTTGTACATAAAATTGTAGAAAGATCAATACTTACACTTTTAAAAGCATTTCAATTCATATGTCCCAGCACCTGTCTTTATGTATATAAACCTCCTGTATTTATATGGTTAAGAAGGGCAAATCATGTATAGACTGGAATTAATCGTCTGACTTGTTCTTTCTGATGTAAATGTGTTTTTAGCACTAAAACGCAAATGGGAAATCGGTGACTCTTTCGATGGCCTAATTCAGTTATTTTGTGTATTTTGCATTAAAAGCTGAAGAACAAGTTGTTTTATGAGTATAAGTATTCTCACTTTTTCATTTAATTTGTTTTTCTTTATTTCTTTTCCCCACTTCTTTGTATATATTGTGCTGGCATGAACAAAATGTGACGTGAACTTTATATGTAAATACATGTAATTTTTTTTTTCATTATTATTATTATTATTATTATTATTATTATTATTATTATTTTTGGCTCACTCACTAACTACTGTGATGTGGAATTCATTATTAATGCCTAACATTAAAGGTGATGTTTTATCGATTTGTGTGTGGCTTTTTCCTCTTACACTTAATATCAGTTTTATTCAAATTATTTTATTACGTGTGTTTCTGCTCTTTGGTAAAATGTTTTCAATATTTAATGGGGTCAGTTTAAATGTAGGCGGCATGGTGGCGTAGTTGTTAGCATGTCCTGCTTTTGAGTCCTTGGCTCGGGTGATTCTGTGTGGAGTTTGCATGTTCTCTTTGGCTTGCGTGGGTTTCCTCCAGGTACTCTAGTTTCCTCCCACAGTCCAAAGACATGCACATTAGGTTCATTGGCTGTTCCAGATTGCCCCTAGATATGATTGTGAATGGTTGTGTGTGTATGTTGGGCCCTGCATTGGTTGGCGAGCTGTTCAGGGTGTATCCTGCCTTTGCCCAGTGTCGGCTGAGATAGAATCTAGCCTCACAGAAACCCTAGTAGGATTAACCGGCTTGGCAAATGAGTGAGTGAGTTTAAATGAAACTGGACTATTATTATACTGACAAATAGAAAACTTTGAATATCCAACTTCCTACTACAAAAATAACTATGTTTGACCATTCAATGCTGGAGACCCAAATGTCCGAATTGCTTCATGTACACAAATGAACCTGTTGTAATTGGTGAAATATGGGTAACCCAACTAAACATTCATAAATCCAAAGTAGTGTTCTCTCAGTTAGCCTGGATAACTTTTCTTCCAGTTTCTAAAATTCACCCATTTTCACCCAACAAGCTTCGACTTCCAGTGGCAGGTTTTCCAAATGAAAGTTTTACTCTTTGGCTTCTTTTGATTGCCGCAAGATTTTCCAGATGCATGCAAGTGGTCTCTTGTTATAAACAATGGTATTAGGATACTGCCAAACTTGAACAATTTGCTGTCCCTACCAAGAGTCATAAAATAGTTCACTAATACCAAAAGCAGGCCAGACGATTGACTGAGAATAGCCATCATGTCACCCCAGTATCTGGCAAACAGTTACAAGTGGATTCAAACGGGCTGCCGAGTCAAGAATTGTTAATATGCTGCACCGCTTTACCCTACCAGGGTCACGGGGAGGCTGAAGTCTATCTCAGCCAACTCTGGGCAAAGACAGGGTTCACCACTCCATTGCAGGGCCAACACACACACACACACACACACACACACACACACACACACACACACACAACCATTCACAATAACACCCACGCCCTGGGGCAATTCGGAACAGCCTCATTTCCCAGAGGAAATCCATACAAGCACAGGGAGAACATGCAAACTCCATAAATAAAAGCTTTTGCCGAGCCAGGAACTCAAACCCAGGACCTTCTTGCTATGTGGCAAATGTGCTATCCACTATGTCACTGTGCTGCCCATGTCCAGAGTCAGCTTGCAAGAACAATGATAAAACTGATGGCAAAAGATGAATGGGTCATTCCCCTAGGCTTGATAGAGGTACAAGTTTTTCAAAAGTACGAGCCTTGTAGGTTTATGCGCTCCAGCAAATGAGTGAGGGAGTGAAAAAAAATACCAACGGTAACTCAAGCTCAGGATCCAAATGGGACTGTGGAGATAACATGTATGTATGTAGTGTTACCCACTGCTGGAATAGGCCCCTGATCCATTATTATGAAATGATGAATGAATGAATGAATGAATGAATGAATGCACTTATTCCCATACACCACAGGGTCCCCATCCATGCCCTGGATTACCCCATGTCCTGCACAGTTTAGTGTTTTCCTTGCCCTAACACACCCACTCCAACTAGAAAGGGCTTTTGATTAGCTAATTAGTTGAATCAGGCGTATAAGTGGAAGGAAAACACCAAAAACATGAACGCCTGGTGGTATTGCAGAGCCAGAGTTGGGAACATGTACCCTAAAATAAAATTACAAACCCATAAACCCATGCCCAGGTATCATCCAATCAGGAGGCGCCAACTGGACTCTGTCCCGCGACTATATCACCTCCATCCAATGGAAAGCTAGCGCGTGGTCCGTGAACAGCAGGTCAGCCAATCGCGTTGTGAATAGTGGCAAAAGACCCAATGGCGTCAAAGCAGAGGCGGGACATGTTTTTTTTTTAATCAGGAAGCTTTCTCGAAGCAGTAGCAACGTTTTCGTGTTTAAGAACCGGTATCCGTTTCTCTGGTGTGTGTGAGAGAGAGAGCGTGTGTGTGTGTTTGACGCTCGGGCTGAGACTGATAGGACGTATTATTTATGTAACGTGTGTTTTAGAAGTTTAGCGACATTTACAGCTATGTTTAGTTTAAGTGGACTTTCGGTAGCTCTTGTTTTCGCTCTCGTGCCAAGCAGCAGTGAGGCTTTAAGAGAGGGAGACTGTGAAGGTGAGTTAGCAAAGCTTGCTAAAATGTGACATGTTTGTGTGTAGAATGTACAAAATGAATGTGTGAACTGGTGTAAAGTGCTCTAATATGATTCCCGTTTACTGCTACACCTTAGCATTGTCACTATTACAGTAGCAGTATTGTAAAATAGTGCTCTATAGTGGGTGTAGAAACTTATAGTGATGTACAGTAGTGTGGGTTTGGAACACAGCCACAATGGCAGACATTTAAAATGTAATTATACACATACTTTGCTGTAAAACTCTTCTGTTTCAGTACTTCTATGATTGTGAACAGTGACATCTGACATGACTATAACAATAACGTGTCATTCATCTTGTTGGCACCTTTGAGTTCTACTCCTGTCATCCTAAAACCATGTCACCTAAAGATTGATTATATTGCTCTTGCTGAACCGCTTAATCGTACTAGGGTCGCAGAGAGGCTGGAGCCTATCCCAGCCAACATTGGGCGGGGGCAAGGTGGTGTGCACCCTGAACAGCTCGCCACACCGTCACAGGGAAAACGAACACTCACGATCGCACCTACAGCCAATTTGGAACAGTCAGTTAGCCTAATGTGCATGTTTCTGGACTGTGGGAGGAAACCAGAGCACCCGGAGGAAACCCACATGAGCACACGGTGGAAGCGCTAACCACTATACCACTGTGCCGATCGTGATACAGAGAAAGCACAAGTGCCAAATGTTCCATCAGATATTGTTACTGTACTTAGTGACAGGGTTGATAATCATGCAAAAGATCACAATGTGTTGGAAGTAATGTATCGTATTGCCCGCTGTACGTGGCACCACTTGGCATCATCACACCTCCAGAAACGTTAGCAGAGAAGCGTCGATCCCACTGTATTCGAAGTAACTGACAATGACAATCCAAATGTTCTGTTTCGACAGTCTGGAAGTTTGCATCTGTTACCAGGATATACAAAACACATCAGAGGTGCAATGCTGGCTGGCTTTCGGATAGTTTGTGAGCCGTGTTTATGTGCCAGTCAGGATAACATAAAACCAGGTGTCCGAACAGGAAGCGTTTTAGGTTGTATGGTAGTGTTGGAGAATTCACGAATCTTGGTTGGAAAGGTTTTGATCCATTTTCTATCCAGGAACTCTGACAGTAGTTTCAGTCATAACGTAAATCACGGGATTATAATAATATGAGAGTGCTAATGTTTTGGGGGCAGGGTTCTTTTCTCTCAGTGCATATTGTTACCTCAGTCAGGAAGGTTATAATTTACTTCCAGTGCATTTGTTAGCAGAATTACACAAAAGTTATGTGTGGGTTTCATGAAATCTTTATCAGGTGTGCGGCTTTGGCGAAGGAGGTTAGATTTTGGAGATGACCCGGACCAAATCCTGGATCCATAAATTTTTTTTTAAAGGATTCTTTAACATTGTTAGGTGAAGTGTGGTATTCCGGCAGGATCAGTGGGGATGTTATGTATTTTCTCTCTCTTTTTTTCTTTTCAACTTGGCAGAGGTCTGCACTCTCTGACTGCTCTTGTTTCATTATGATTCATGCCTTTCTTAACCTTTTGCTCTTTTCTCCTCTTCTTACAGTATGTTTAAGCTTCCTTGGGAAGTTTTACCAATCGCTAACTGACAATAATGTCGAGTTCACCAGTGACGCCATTGAAAAAGCCATTGTAAAAACCTGTAAGGACGCGAAAGGAAAGGAAAATCGATTTGTAAGTCACTGGCTTGTACCTCATTTGGACATAGAATAGTTCACCTGACCTAACAACGAATTAATTATTTGTTCTTTTATGTGTAGTGCTACTATATTGGAGCAACAAGTGACGCCGCTACAAAAATCATTAACGAAGTCTCTAAACCTCTGAGTTACCACATGCCAGTGGAGAAGGTGTGCGAAAAGCTCAAGAAAAAAGACAGTCAGATCTGTGAGCTGAAGTATGGTAAGTTAGGGTTTCCTGTAATGGGTAATATCTGTCTTGTGTTGGGTTGTGACACATTGAGATTTCCATTACAAATGCACGCCATCTAAGAGTGACTGGATATGCAGTGTGTTTTAGGACGCATGACAGCATTTACACTTATTTTTTACCTCTGAGAACCTGATGGTACAGGTGTACTGTCTCCTCCAAAAGTATTGGAACAGCAAGGCTAATTAATAACCTCTCGCTTTTATTCACTACAATTTACATCCAGGTTTGTTAAGCAGTATAGAACTAAAACCACTCAGTTTTTCAACTCAGGTACAGTGTTGTAACAATGTTTTTGTTAAATTAAGGTTAAAAATACTTAATGTTTGGTTGCGTATCTCTGGAATTAATTGAATTACACCTACAAGCCATAGACTCCGCCAGATTTCTTGGTTATTCCTGTGCAGGTTTTTGCCACAGCATGTTTTATGGGTTTTAAGGGAAATGCTGGTTCATTTGGGTTAAGATCCAGTGATAGAATTAGCCAGTCTACAAGCTTTAAATTTTTTTTTGCCCCTCTGATGAAGAATGTTCCTCCTTATTGGTCAAACACCCCACCCCCCGAATTTCAAATTGTGGTTCTGGCTATGCCCAATGTTTTTGAAATACCTCTGATGGATATTTCCCCTTTGCTCATATTCAGAATTGCCCCCTAAGACAGCTTGCTGGTCTTTGTGTTGGTTTACCCTTCTTCAGTACAAATGCAGTCTTCAAGGTTGAAAGCCAAAGCTTAAACTGAGAGTAGATATTCAGGGCTACTAATGATTAAACAGTCTTCTATGACACACCTGGTAGCAGAAAACATCAGTCACTTCTCATGTTCCAACACTTTAGCTTGCTCGAAGTGCTGTGTTTGACACAGAGTCTGTTTATAACATCCAGAGAGTAGTAAAAAAATTAAATAAATAAAAAACAGGGAGTAAAAGTTATTCATCTTTTAATCTCGCACACAAATGTCTTTGAGTGTGCAGGAAGTTTTGGAGTAGACTGAAATGATGAAATGGCATATAGGCCATAATATATAGACCACTCATAAATGCTAATTTATTTCTAGGAGAAAGCATTTGTTTTCCAGTTCTTTAGCAACTTAAATAATGTTTTGTTAAATATTTTTCTTTAAATATTTTTCTTTTTTTGTTTCTTTAATAATCAACAATAATTATTTACGAACAATTGTAAAGGCTGGATTTAAATGTTGTAGCCTATAAACCAAAAATATTCGTTTTATTAAAAATGAAAAAGTTACAGTTTTTTTTTTATTTTATTTTTTCTTTATTACATTTTCTGAACATTTTATGAAGGCTGTAGTCGGGTCTAAATATAAAACAGCTACCTCCAATCATCTTTCTTTTCTATAACCTTTGGCTTCTGGTAAAACAAGAGCTCAAAATTCTAGTTGAATCTGTTTGTATAATCAAGTAACGTGTGTGTGTGTGTGCGCGCGCGCGCGCGTGCTTTCACTGCATTCAATCTGAACACTAACACAGCTACTGTAGTTACTGTTAATGTAACTGGGTCAGGGTGTAACCGCGGTGACTTCTTGTTATGGTGATGTCAATTGAACATCTGTCTTGCATGTTGTTGTGCCCTCTGCTGTATAAACAATGCAATTACAGGTAGAAAAAATTATAAATAATACAGCCTAATAATCATGATTCATTATTATTATTATTTCCATTGGTTCATTTTCATTCCCATGATTTAAACGGTCATGAATCTGATTTTGCCATAAATAACTCCTTTTCACCCAGAATGCAAAGAGGTATGTTTTTTGTAAACAAATAAAACACCTGTTGTGGTTCCTTAATGAGCCCCAATTTGAGCTTTGTACTGGAACATTGGGAGGAATGTAGCCAGTGTTTCCTCACATATGAATGAATGTTTACAGCTGTCATACAACTAGTATTTTAATCAGAGGTGATCCCACCTTATTAAGAGCCAAGGTCTTTGAGAGTGGGACTCATTTGGCAGCTAGGGAGGGGAAATATTAACACTACATGGGGTCAATAGTGGGTTGAATAAACTGCGTTCTTTGAAAACTCATTTTCTAATAACTTTTGACACTCGTATTTGTTGCATTTCCCTGACAGTCTTCAGGAGCATAACTTCTTGTATCAAGCAGTAGAGATATTTTAGATTTGGCAACCATCATAAACTTTGCGTAGGAGTTTCCCTTTTTTTAATATTGGCATGTACTGGTATGAGTGATCACTTGTCAAAAGAAGCCTCCATCCAATTCAAAAAGCAGAAAACAATTGACATGATATTTGACATATGACATGATTGACAGATGTGTATGTGTTTTAAACTTTTTGGAGTCATTTATTCTAATCCAGAATATATATATATTTTTTAATATAATGTAAATATGACCTCAGTCCACTAGCTGTCTGTTATGTGTACAGCTCTGTCTCTGTAGATAGGAAACAGTCAGTGTGAGCCACACAACACTATTCCAGCCAATCAATTGTGTTTGTGCACAAGACAAACACTCTTGATTGATTATTGGCAGTAGGGGAATGTCGTTAGTGTTGTTGTCTTGGCAATGCACCAACATGAATTGGGGGCTGAGCTTCTGGAGGACCATTATAGAGATTTGCTGGTTATTCAAATATCAACCCTCTTTCTCCATAGTCGTTGACTCCCTTTTGAGCCGACGGTCCTGCTTTGGGAATCTCTTGGCCAGTTGCTCTTATTTCCCTGCTAAAAGGTTATATAAATGCAACACTGTCACTTTCTGAGACTGATGTGATACACATCTTGATACACTGCCAATGGTCTGATACCTTAAAGATAATGTTCTAGCATGACAGTCCCCTCTGCGCTCACACAGTGAGCTCCATGAAGACTTGCCTTGCCAAGGTTGGAGTGGGAGAAAGTGAGTCGTTTGTACAGAGCACTGACCTCAACCCCACTGAACACATTTGGGATGAACTAGAATGCCAACTGCCCCAGGTGTCCCCAACTGACATCAGTGCCTGACCTTAATAATGCTCTTCTGGATGAATGATCACAAATCCCCACAGCTACACTCCAAAATCCTAAAAAGAATGGAAGCCAGAGTCTAACAATCAAGAAACACACGAGAGTTATGGCCAATCGTCCATATAGTGCATGGATGTCAAGAGTTATCCGCAATGGACTGGTATGGGTGCAGATTTTCATTCCAACCAAGCAGAAGGCTCCTGCTCTTTATATAAAGCAACTGATGACAAGATAGGAAAGGATGTGATCCCACTCCCCCCCCCATTGAGATTCAAAGAAGTATGATGTGATGCTAAGCAGTTGTTCGTGGTAGATCTTTCTCCTCTATGATCATCAGTTATTTTGCAAGTCAAACAGTACATTTGTTTGAAAACTGAATGTGAGCTGGGAGCTATAGAATCAAAGACTCACGCGCTCTATAGGATTAGTCCTTTTAGGTTACTGCACAAAACCTTTTATTTATTATATACAGAATTTAATAAAGAGTTTCAGTTGAAATGCTGTTGAAATCAGGTGCACACATTTATTTTTTTTTTCCCCTTGATAGTTTTTCTAAAAGGTCATGTTTTGTCTTCATCTTGTTGACCACTGTGTCGCCTTCCACAGATAAACAGGTGGACTTGAGCACAGTGGACCTAAAGAAGCTGAAGGTGAAGGACCTGAAGAAGATTCTTGAGGAATGGGGAGAATCTTGTAAGGGCTGCGCAGAGAAATCGGATTTCATCCGTAAAATCACCGAGCTTATGCCCAAGTACGCACCGAACGCAGCCAAGGCACGGACAGACCTGTAAAACTCTCTGTGGACTTGTGGGACCAAAGGAGTCGCTAAGGGCGTGGCACATGATGCGATTTTTGAGCTGTGCCTCCTGGTGGGGAACGTGGTATTGTTTGTAATATTGCCTGTTAATCTAGCAGTAAACATGAGGACTGTGACCTTTCATCCATTTTGTTATTTTAAGGCACGTTGTACTGTAAATATTCGACATCCCTGCACTGTTTCAACCCAAAGTTCATTCGCTTATAATTTAATAGCAACTCTTCCTGAATAGTGGACAACTTGCTGCTAGTGTTGACTTTCGGAAATGCTTCAGGTGCTAACCTGCAGATTAAACTCAATTGGTTTTACCTGGTTAGTGTTTCAGAAATGAGATCACATGTCTGTTAAAACCATCTAATAAAAGGATGAGGGTTAAAAATAAATTCAGACAAGTAACTCCATCAATAATGATTTTCGACACAAAGCAACTATAACTCAAAATTCAGAGAAACTTTGAGTTGAAACAGAGTACAGAAAGTTTATAGAAAATGTTTATACCTAGACATGATGGGTAAGATCACAAACCACTGTCACCCTGTAGTTCACCTGTAGTGTTGGGTTTTTTTTGTTTTGTTTGTTTGTTTGTTTTCCAGATTGCCCCCCCCCATCCCCCTCCAGATTTTTTTATTTGACTATTATATGAAAAGGATGTGGGAAATAATACTGTTGCTGAAAACATGTTTATTAAGGTTGTATTATACTTTTTCATTAAAATAAAAAAAAAACTGCTCAGATTTCCTTTTGTTCTATTTTAAATCTCCGAGAGTTCCACTCGTCCGCACATGGGCCAGCGAGAAAAGAGACAGTGCAGTGCTGTAAAGAATGATCCACTGTGCTTTTGATTTGGGTTTATTTCCATTTTCCAGCATTGAGCTGCTTGACATGATGTCAGATCATTTCCAATGGTTTTTCCTCCCACAGTGCTGTTGAGTACACAAATCAGATCGCTCAGAAGGTGTTGATTCAAATTGCAAAAGCCGCTGCTCTGACAGTCCTGATGGCTGTGATTCCCATCACAGGTTTATATTAATGTGCTTGGTCTGATGTTGTCTTTTCTATAGGGACCTGCAAAACTGATACTCCACATAAACATTGAAAATGTGTAACTGTTGACATGGTGGTGATATATATATTTTTTTTGTTTGTTTGTTTTATTTGTTTTTAAAGAGATCGCTGAAGTTTTCCAACATTGGAAATTCTCCAGAACCGAGGCCGTCACCGTGCAATTATTTTTTTTAATTAATTAATTTCAGTGATGTTGGTGAAGGAACAAAGGTTTGTAGTTGCAATTTTGTAAATGATAACAGGAGCTTTTTTCTGTGGACGTTCCACGACAATAAATGGAACTATAAACAAATAAATCGTACATGTCATTCTTTATTAACTGAAATTATGACGTGATGTAAGAGGAAAATAAAAAATACTCAACTTCAGTGTAGCAACAGTGCTGAGCCACATCACCTCATTGACTCTTTCATCCACTGCAAAGTTTTTATTGTTTTTTTATATAGTATCAGCATATTATTTTTCTGTGTTTCATGGTTTATGTTGATTCTGGGGCGGCAGGGTGGCATAGTGGTTAGCATGTCCACCTCACAGCAAGAGAGTCCTGGGTTCGAGTCCCAGGCTTGGTGCGGAGTCTGCACTTTCTCCAAGTGCTTGCGTGGGTTTCCTCTGGGTACTTTGGTTTCCTATCACAATCCAAAGACTTGCACATTAGGCTAATTGGCTGTTCCAAATTGCCCTTAGTTGTAAGAGTTAGTGTGAATGGGTGTGTGTACTGGCCCTGTGATGGTTTGGTGAGCTGTTCAGTCTGCTCCACCTTTACGCAGTTTCAACTGAGATAGGCTCCAGCCTCCCTGTGACCCTAGTATGATTAAACAGTTTAAACAATCCGCTTTTTTATTTTTAATGATTTCTGACCCTGTAACAGGAACTGTATTTCTGTATTAATATTTTTGTTGTTTCTCTTTTTTTTGTAGGTTTTTAATTTAACATTTGCTCTTTTAATGAAGCATGAAAAATGAATATTTTGTATATTTCCCTCTGTGCTTGTTAGATTGTTGATGAGAACATGATCCAGCTGATATGTGTACACTGTAAATGAAGCCAGACAAATCACCCCCTTCATCACAGGCAGCATGTGCTTGACCACATGGCAGCAGAATAGGATGAATTATATAAAAAATATTTGCAAATAATACACTTGTTGTCATTAGGAGTGGCTCAGCTCTCTATGATGTATGTATATAATATGTACAGGTCCAACTATGACCTGCATTTATATCCAGGATGATTATATCAGGGTTGTTGTTTTGTAATATTCAGTGATTTTTAAATCTTTTTTTTTACTATTTATTCACAAAAGAACACAACATATCAGTATAACAATGAGCTTGTTGTTATTCCAGTTAAAGTAGTTTTTTTTTTTTTTAATGCTCAACATCCTTCTGGAAAACTATAAAATAAGTTTTTCTACTAATAAATTAATATTTACATCCTCTAAAGACTCAAACCGTTATGTAGTGCGTCTTGTCATTTCTCGACACAGCTTCTGTTCCTTGCCGCCTGATAACTACTGAACTTGATCAATGTCTTTAAACAGGAAGAACTTTAGCTAAAAAAAAAAACAATGGTCACACAATGGTCCTGGTATGAGGACTTTACAAGGACATGCACATATATATATAACGTGTATATAACCCATGATATAGTTAAGACAAAAATATGATGTCCTTATATTAGGACAGTGGAGTCATAAGAGAATAAATTTTAAAAATGTGACATAAAATCAGGTAAAAAAATAATAAACATTGTCAATATGATCAGATTGATAATACAAATATTTGTATTCTTTCTTTGGATTACTGAAGGATCTCACTCAACTCAGTCATCTGCCGAAACACTTAATCCGATTTGGGTCTCGAGGAGGCCGGAGCTTATCTCAGCCAACACTGCCCGAAAGCTGGGTACACCCTGAGCCTGCCAGACCATCGCAGGGCCAACACACACATCCAGACCTAGGGTCAATTTGAACCAGCCAGTTAGCCTAATGTGCAGGAGGAAACTGGAGTATCCGGAGGAAACCTACACATGCATGGAAGAACATGCAACCTCCACACAGAGAGCCTAAGCCTGGGACTCGAACCCAGGACCTTCTTGGGGTGAGGTGGACATGCTAACCATAACCATGTTAGCATATTGGTGCTAACCAAAAAAACAACCAAAAAATTTATTATTTTTATTTATTTGTGTGTCAGTATTTTTTTTAATAAACTCAAAAATATATACAGTCTTTAATAAATAATATACCAGGGAAATCATTTCACCAAATTCGACTGGCGTGTCGTCATGACGCACGGATATACGTCGGCAGAAACCCCGCCCACCGGCGAGCGCGCACACATCCCCATTGTCCAAGATGGCGGCGTAGGTGCAGCGAATACGATGCTTATGTTTTTATCGCGTTTTTACCGTTGTTATTATTTCCCTCACGCCTCGCTGGACGTTTACTCGAGGTGCGAGCGCGCGTTTCGCTTTTGCAGCCCAACATCTTGATGTGCGCCGCGTCGAGCACCGCGGACTTTGTTTTGCATCCGGTCTGGATTCTGTTTGGCTCGGGAAAAGTTTGAGCATCCGAAAATGAAAAGGCAGGCCGAGCGGGACTCCAGTCCGAGCAGAGCTCTGGCTAAGCGGGTACGTGAAAGAGAACGCGACCGTGAGTCGAGCCGCCGGGAAGACGCGACCCCTGGTAATCAGCCGCCGCTCGCGCTGCTCCTCGCCGAGACTCGAAGCTACCAGAAACAACAGCAGCAGCTGCACCAACAGCAGCGCGCGCGGAGCCGCAGCGGCGAGCGCGAGAAGCCCCGTGCGCGGGAAGAGCGAGCAGGCCTTCTCCCGCGGCCTCCGTCCGTCCTCCCGAAAAGCAAAGCCGCCGTCGCGGACGTGCTCGGGAGCAGCCGGAGCGCGAGCGGACTGGAGTACAAGACCCTCCTGATTAGCAACTTGGGCTCGCAGCTGTCTGACGAGCACGTGGAGGACGGTTTGTTTCACGAGTTTAAGAAGTTCGGGGACGTCAGCGTCAAGCTCTCGCACACGCCCGAGTTGGGCCGGATCGCTTACGTGAATTTTCGGCAGTCGGAGAGCGCGCGCGAGGCGCGTCACGCCAAGGCCAGGCTCGTGCTGTACGACCGGCTGCTGAAAATCGAGCCCATGTACGTGCGGCGTCGCAGCCTCACGCCGCCTGACGTCGCCTACGTTCCTCTGCATGGCGCGTATCCGTACAGGCAGCGGTCTCTGTCCCCCGGAGCCAACGCCATCCGGGACGTTCGAACTCGGCATTATGTGGAGACTCTGAGTCTGAGGGAACGAGAGCGCGTTTTGGATTATTACACCGCTTTGGAAGAGAGAACCCGTGCCTATGCGTACCCCCTGACCGAGGACGATCTGATGCCCGAGGATGATCAGCGTGCCACCCGGAACCTGTTCATCGGAAACCTGGACTGTAACGTGTCGGAGGCAGAGCTGCGGCAAGGTTTCGACAAGTATGGCATCATCGAGGAGATTGTCATCAAACGACCTGCGCGCGGACAGGGCTGCGGCTACGGCTTCATCAAGTTCCAGAACCTGGACATGGCGCACAGGGCCAAAGTGGCCATGCAAGGCCGGGTGTTTGGCGGAAACCAGGTGAAGATTGGCTACGGCAAGGCCAACCCTACCACGCGCCTCTGGGTGGGTGGTTTGGGCCCGAACACCTCGCTGGCGGCTTTGGCGCGGGAATTCGATCGGTTCGGCAGCATTCGCACTATAGACTATATGAAAGGGGACAACTTTGCTTACATCCACTACGAAAGTCTGGATGCGGCCCAGGCGGCGTGCGCCCAAATGCGAGGCTTCCCTCTGGGAGGCCGCAGGCTACGAGTTGACTTTGCTAAAGCCGAGGAGGCCCGATCCTACCCGCAGCAGTACCCACCGCCCATCCCGCTGCCTTCACATTATGACATTTTAGCGGAGGGTTTTAGTCGTCATCGGAGCCTGGAGAGGGAGCTCAGAGCACGAGCCCGCTCACCGTCCCATCCTCTTTACGCCGAAAGGGAACGTGAGCGGGGGCTCCCTGAACGAGACTGGAGTCCTCCAAAGTGTTCGGAGCGGAGGAGTAACCCCGAAGCCTTTGGTCGTACGAGGGCACGCAGTCGTAGCAGAGAGCGCTGGGGGAAAGGCTGGGAAGAAAGGCGCAAGCGTCGGAGCCGCAGTCGGAGTCTCAGTCCTGCCGAGCAGCATGCGGAAAGAGGACGGTCCAGGGTGCGAGCGGGTCCTCCCAGGACTCCAGACGACAGCCCCGAACGAACCCGCGGCCGCCTCCCTGACTCCACGTCCGATCCGCAAGATCACACACCCGACAGCAGTCGCCATTCGAGCGATGAGCGACCAACGCAGAGCGCTCGCAAGACTGGCGATCCCGAACGCAACCATCGCAAAACTGACACAGAGCCGGACTCGCACTCGGAAAAGCCCAAAAGCGAAACTAAGAAGCCAAGCACGCTCTCGGAATACGCCCAGACCCTCAGCCGAGTGTGGCACGGCTCCCTCGTCCTAAAGAACAGCTGCTTTCCTACTACCATGCATCTCTTAGACGGAGGCGCCAACTTCTTCCTCTCACTCTTGAAGGACCAGACAGACAGCGGCAAGATCACTCAGCTCAAGATCACCCAGCGACTGCGGCTCGACCAACCCAAGCTGGACGAAGTGAGTCGGCGCATTAAGTTGGGCGGCGCTGACGGCTACACCGTCCTCCTGGCCGTACAGGGACCCATGGATCGTGACTCGCCGCCTCCTGACGGGCTCCAGAAGCGCTTCCTTCGCAACCTGGTGACCTACCTCAGGAGCAAACAAGCAGCCGGCGTCATCGGTCTGCCTCTGGGCGGCCTGAAGGAACGCGAGTCAGGAGGGATGCTATACGCGTTCCCGCCTTGTGACTTCTCCCAGCAGTACCTCCAGAATGTTGTCAAAACTCTGGGCAAAGTGGAAGAGGAACATCTGGTGGTGGTGGTGGTTAAAGACTCGGCTCAACCCTAACCGATGGCGACCTGTTTTCGTTTGAAAACATAAACACGGGACATTTGTAACACTCCAGACTTTCGGTTACAGGAGGACCAGTTTTGTTGACGGATTATTGTGTTACTGCTCGATACCTTTCACACACAGTTCACCAAGCTTGAAGCTAGAACGTTCTCCTCACACTATTTTAAAGCAACTTAACCCTTTTTTTTTTTTTTTTTTTGTATACTTGAGAATTTCAACTGTTTTTAATTGTTTTATTTTTTTTTATCAAGTTGTTTGTTTTTCAAAGTGTTTTCTGATCTTGAATACAGAAGGCCACCTGAGGTTCCTTTCCCGTGTAATGTAACGGACATCTGACAGAAAATGGCGACGAGTTATGAGTCACGTTGAAGCCGTCTTCTCTTTTTATTCTCGGTAGCTTCCTTTCACCTGTGCAGTTCAGTAGAAATAACCGTCCATGTTGTTTATCAGTTTAGTTTTTTGACTGCCCGATTGTGGATTTTATTATACTATGCTGTATGTGGATTACAGGGAAGAGGGACGTTTGTCATTACAGGCATCTACCTCTGGAATGGTTCAGGTTGTGTTGTTGTTGTTGTTTTGTTTTGTTTTTCCGGTAATATTTCTGACACTCAGCATTAACAGATAATGTTTAAGAGTGATGTTGTTTTCATTTCTCCCAATCAACACTATTTTTTAGGGGATACTGTAAACACTACGGCTCGTGCACCCGTCTAACAGCTGTGCAGAATGATCCTGAATGTTTGGAAGCCATGTTTGTGTTTTTTTTTTTTTTTTTTTTTAAAGTATATGATGAAGCTGAAATTACAGTCACACACACTGTGTCAACTGACAGTTTTGCGAAGGGACATCCTGTTGTTTAACACTATTCATTTGCTCGTTCACTCCGGAACAGTATTGGAACACATTCCTCAGCCGTTCCCAGACCCTCCCGTCTTATCATCCCGCATACAGCTTTTATTCCTTCATTCTTTTTCACCACGTCTTTGAACATTGTATGCTATGTATGGGGAAAAAAGTGTAAGTAAACAATTCAAATTCTTGTTTTTAATCCTGTCTCATCTGTCGTGCTTTAATTTCCCATCTTTTTCTGACCTTCCATCATAACCTTGAACTCAAAAGCATCCGCCGTCCCCCAGATAAAGGAGCCGAATCCCTCAAGCGTGAATTCGAGGGCATGCGTCACGTCTCCATAGCTACCTCGCCGCATCCTTTCTGTAAAATCAGAAGGCGAAGGTCACTCACTGGTAACCAGGCAACCATGCTTAACAAGTTTGCAAGTAATTCAGGAGAACAGCTGAAGAGTGGAAAATGTTTAGTATTATTGTAAATACTTATGGTCACTAGATGGCAGAGCAGTTCCTCAGTGGACCTCGGCTTCAGTTGAGTCGTGCTGCAAGTGGGAAGACGCTTCAGGGGATGAGCGCAGCGGTGCATATTAAGCACTGAGCTAACGATCGTACATTATTAAGCTGCAAGGAATTACCATTTGACACTTAAATCTCCACAGCACTTGGTGTGTTGAGGATGTATTACCCATGAAGCTCAGAGCAATATCAGAGCAATATTTTTTTTTCATTTCAATAAAATATTTGGCAGCCATGGATACGGAAGGTGAATATTAATTTTGGGTCCAAGTAATAAATAGAAGGCAATAATATTTTAAGGCTCTGTGGCGTTAAAGTGATGCATATTAATACCAAGGTTCTGAAAATTTTTAAGCCAATATGAAAAGTATATAAAAGTACTGTCTGTAATAAAGTACTCAAATAAATTCGAATAAATAAACGTATCTAAGGTCAAGTTAAGTTTAATATATTATGTATATAATCTGTTATGAAATTGAAGTTTGTGTGCATGTGTGTGTGTGTGTATATATATATATAT
>JAQMYF010000023.1:7895504-7910232 GCA_030014195.1 Neosilurus mollespiculum | reverse complement strand
GGGGGGGGTACGCACAGGGGATAATGGTGCATGATGTTCAACTTATCCAGTGATAATGATGGAATCAGTCGTCTTGTAGAAGAATACCAAGAATTAGCCGATGGCTTTCCACCAATCAGAAACGGGAAAATATTTTGAATGAATAAGAATAGATTGGTTATTATTAACAAACTATGAACTTAAACATTGACGACAGATTTTAACTGGTATTCAAGTAATTACTCTAGTGATGGGGCCGATGAAGTCATGGTTAAGGTGCTGGGCTCATGAACGAGAGGTTGTGAGTTCGAATCCCCATTAGACCCCTACCGTGCTAGGACCCCTGCCCAAGGTCTTAACCACAAGTGTGCCTCTGTCTACCCAGCAGTATAAACGGGTACCACTAAAAAATACGTTAAAAATGTTTTTTTTTTTTTATTTCCATCCAGGAGGAGTTGAAGTCCTTGTTCGCTTCATGCTATGGAAACTGGGGATAAGCTCCGGCCTGATGAGTCAGTAGGCTCGGGTGTAAAAAAGTCCAAGTTTACAAACTGTATCAGCTGTCCAAATGCTAATTACGTGGTTTAATTTATTTTCATCATTAAAATTTGTACTAGTGTTCTAGAGCCTGTAGACCAAAGACATGGCGAGTTCAATCAGTAAAATCATGTCTAACAACACATCTATTTTAGCATTTATAAGCTGCTGCCCAGCAATTTTCACTGTTTTTGTCAAATCTTAGCCTGGGGGGGCAGCGCCTCCTAAATGGCAGATGGCACCAGGTGGCTTCCTCTCTTCTTCTGCCTTCACTGATCCCATCCTGTGATTATCTTCATCTTTCAGGGCGAGATCTTTTCCCGCGGGAGGTTGGGATGGGATACTTCGGAAGCCTTTGATAAGAGGTAAAGAGTTTTATTGCATTAGACTGCATCAGAGCCACATGCATTTTGGAGGGGGAGCACAGGGGGTCGGTTGGATGTTTCTATACATGGAAATGTCACTCAGGCCTCTCCTCTGTGGTTAAAACGGAAGCTGCAGTCTGTCAGCTTTGCCTCTTTCAAATTCATTGCACACACGGTGTTGAGAGGAATGGGGAAAAACAACAACAGCAGACTGAATAATTGAAAGAAGAGCTTGCAATGTACACGAAGTAATAAAATAAAGGGAATGCTGGGAGCAGGATGTATAGCCTAATCACATCACCAGCATGCACCATTGCCACACAATTTCTGTAAAGCGTTCTTTGTAGTCACTGTAGCGATTGGCGTAGAAGTAGGTTGAAAAATTATTGTGTGTATGACTCCTGTTAAGGTGCTACTGTAAGAGATACTAAAATGCTAATGCTTTGCTGCGTTGGGTGTGTTGCTTTTTACCGGAGGCCATTATGTCAGATCTGAGCGTGAGGCAGAGCCGGGTATAGATTAACTGTCATCCTCTTGAGAGACGCAAATATGACCAAAAGCTACTCGAGGGAATAAAAACTCCATACTTCTAGATACGAGAGTGCATGAAGAGTTTTCAAGTAAATGATTTTATAATATATTGGATTTGCCTTCAAACCAAGAATAATGTTATAAAGAAGTGGTCTAAGAGAACAGGAACGGCTGCATATTAGTGTTCAAAGCCAAGAGCTGTCACAAAGCCAGAATTGGGCCCTTAAGCAAGATATTAATTTACTTTGCTATATATTTGGATCAGGTTATATGTCTGGACTAAATAAAAAACATCAGTCAAATGAATACGGTACACAAAAATAAATTCAACTGCAGAACCCTGTGCAGGATTATTCAGTGTTCGATGCGGTTGGCTCACAGCAAGAAGGTTTTACGTAGCGCTTAACTTGGGCAATTCTGTGTGGAGTTTGGGTGGGTTTCCTCCAGGTAAGCCAGTGTTCTCTCAAAGTTCAAGACTTGAGGATTGACCCAGTTGCCCATATGTGTGAGTGTCGATAGCCCTGGGATAGGTTGGCGACCTGTTCATGGCGTACCCTGTCTCTCACCTGAATGTCAGCTGGGATTGACTCGCATGTCTTTGAACTGTGTGAGGAAAGCAGGGTACCCGGAGGAAGCACGAGGAGGACATGCACACTGAAACGCCGGAGCCTGGAATGTGAAGGCTCCTCCCCTGGCCCCTGCCCTTGCCTGGGGGTCTGAGAAGCCATGCTCATTTTCAAGGAAAAATCTTTTCAGCTGAAAGCATCACTACAGCTTTGTAACTTCTGGATCTATTCAGTATCCTCATGACTAAGCAGAAGCTTTGAATTGAAGTATGAATAACTAAGAGGATTTACTGGTCATGAATGAGTGAAAGTAAGTGGGGGGGGGAACTGAGTGAATGAAAAAATCTGAATCAGTTGAATCTTATGTAATCAGGGAAAAATGCACAGTATTCAGAGGCAGAAGAGCGATCCATACGAAATAACGCGAGAAAGCCCAAACAACCAGGTCGTCAAACCGTCAACAATGAATGAGATCACTGTTAGATATTAGACAAGAGCTTCTGTATTTTATGGTCATATTCAGCATCCTTAAGCTCCCTTTTCTTCTCGTTCATGAGCCTATAGGCAAGACATCAATCACAGCAACACACTCACATAAAACAGTTAATTCACTCACAAGCCATCCATAACACACCAGCCTGCATTTGATCTCTTTTGTCTTTTCAACATGTTTCATGTGCTCTTGTAGTCTAGCACTGAATGAAAAGTACAGCATATCTTCACACCCTGGTCTGGGATAAAAATAGAAATGTTCTTTGCACTTAGCAAAATGATTCACTCTGAAATTTATAACAAACCACATAGTAAAAAAAAACAGGCTAGCTTCTGATGAAAGAATGTGCAAGCCTAAAATTGAATCAGCTCCGGGGAGAAAACATGGTTCAATAAACAACTTTTTAAACCAACGACTGGTAAGATACTCTCTGTTTAAGGGATTGGAAATGGTTTAACTGAAAAAGTAGTCTGATGTTTTTTATCATCATTATTTTGGTATAAGGGTTACGTCCGCCTCAGCGCAAGAAGGTCCCGGGTTTGATTCCCGGGCTCGTGCGTTTCTGAGTGAAGCATGCGTGTTCTCCCGGTGCTTGCATGTGTTTCCTCTGGGTACTCCAGTTTCCTCCCACATTCCAAAAACATGCACAGTAGGCTAATTGGCTGTTCTAAATCACCCCTTGGTGAGAGTATGAGTGTGAATATTTGTATGTGTGTTGGCCTGGCGAGATGTCCAGGGTGTACAGCTGAGTCGGCTGAGATGGGTGCCAGCCTCCCTGTGACCCTAATAAGGATTAGGAAAATGAATGAAGTGAATGATCAGGGTAATGGTAAGGCAGGTGAGGATACGTCGCAATAAGAAAGGAGCATCACAGCAACAGCAAACTGTAGCTGACACTCTTGGATGCGTAACATAATCTCCCTGTATGCCAGGGTATGTTGTGTTTTTTTTTATTTTATTGAAATATGTAGCAGCTTTGATACGTTATGTGTACGCCATAGAAACGCAATAGTGACGCAGCAGGAACACTGAACACCTATTACGCCTCAATACTTAAGTTGACATAATACTGAGGGCGTCATCACAAATAAATGTATGATCTGGCGGCAGGCACATTGTGAGGTGTGTGTGTGTGTGTGAGAACACTCGCATTGTTCAAGTGCAGGTGTGTTTGTTGCTGAGTGTATTGAGGCAGACCGTGGCTATATCCTGACTGATCATTGCTTCAGCCTGCATTGGCAGGTAGCTGCTTGCTGCCGAAAACCTTCTGACTCTGAATTGAGATGTAAACATGTCGATTACGCTGGAAAGAATGACGACCTCAGCATGCCCAACCCCCTTTTATACCCACCTGTGAATGCCGCAGTTACACGGCTTCAACCCAACATTTGATCCATGTAAATAATTTTAATAACACTCCTCTTACATGGCAAGATATGAGCCAGTGTGATACAGCAGTACCTTTTATTAAGTCCTCTCTTAAAACCACATTTAACTGTTTATCTATTTATTTTTGCTTCAGCTGTGCCCATTTCTTCAGTAAAGTTGCACAAACCTTCTAATATGGTTTGTGGAACAGTGCTATAAACATAATCTTAGTTTTTAACCATATAACTGAACACTATAACATTTCGAAGGCAGTCACTTTGGACATTTTTGACACGCTGTGGTATCATTCAACATTTAGTGCATTTGTTTACGCTCGGAAAATAGAGCTGAACAGTATATCAGAATAAACAGATAATGTGCTTTAAACAAATAAGGATGATGGGAGGCCATTTATTTATTAAGAATAAAAGCTTTTAGGGCATTTGAATGAGACTAAAGGCACAGGGGTGTAATGAATCCGTTTACAATGTGGTGACCACACTGAGGGTAAGACAAAACACTAACCTGAATCTGAAAATGACATAATGTGACTTCCCATATATGTGTACAGGCTGTATATAATTTTAACATACAGCTTTAAAAAATAAATAAATAAATAAATACATTTTAAGACTCCACTGCAAGATTATCAGTTTGTCAGTGACAGATGGATAGATAGCGTTGTGGTGAAAAGTGTCCAGTTCACGACGCAAGAGATCCAAATTTCTTTTTCAGGTGTGTATTTAGCCTTTAGGAAAAGAAAAGTATACAATCAATCACACAGAAGAAATTGTTCCGGGAGAAAAATCTGAGACGGACTCTACCAGCTTGCATTGGCTTATATACAGTGCCCATTCCACTCCTCTAGCTCTAGACTCTGATTGGTCCCTCATGACCTCATATCTCAACATGTCTCGACAAGTCTCAAGATGTCCTGAGCTGAGCTTGAAGCATAGGCTCGAGCCCCCCCACCAATCGCTTAGGATGGCCATTTTGTTTCTTTTCAAGGTCAGACATTTTTGTTCCAATCTTCCATGTTCGAGGCCAGCCGAGCAATACTCGTACAGAGCGGAATTGCCCCGAAAATAAAATAATAAAATAATCTTACACTCACTTCAGTGAACAAACTCCTTATCCAAGTCACATAAATCATCCAATAATCAAATAGTACAGTAAATCATACAAATGCTCTTCTATAGGTATAATCATTAACAATTTAAATATATAGTTCATTAGAGATGACTTCATTGGACAGTTCTCAAATGTCTTTAAATAAAGGAAATATGATCACTCATTCGGAAGATATTACAATTTCTGTATTCATTTTCATGTTGATGCTGGTAATGATCAATAAATAATTCCAGTATGTGATCGGGAAGTCGGGAAATTTGCATAAGACTTATGGAGGACCAAATATATGACAGTATGACATTTCAGACCGGCAGGCCATAGGCCTTCCACAGTTCATGGGTCCAAAACACACAGTGCCCCCAGTGGCGCCTATTACCCCGATTTCCTCCACTTCCTTCCTTTTAAGGATGAATCAACCTGAGCCCTGGAGGAAATAAATGACCCTAAATAAATTCCCTAGCTGATTTCCACTATCATTTGTATCACCTGACTTAGTTTTATTATCTCATTAATGAGTTCATGTTTTGTTTATGTTCCATGTTTTGCTCTGCCTACCCAGCTTACATTGTGTGTTTTATTCTGTGCAAGTCTGAGTGGTGGTGTATGAGCCTCTATTTTTGGAGGGCTCGTTTTTGTTATGAATAACTTTTTTTTTTTGCCTGTCATCATCATGCTCATCATTAGCATCAACCAGGGCACGGATATGGGCCGACCATCCAAGTCATGTTTCATGCCTCTCAGCTCCACTAAAAAAAAAAAAAAAGGCAAGATTTCAGACTGTGAATAATGCAGAGAAATCAAGATCCTATTAAATTTTAAACAACACAACACTAATGTTTGAACTTCAGATGAGTTCAATATTTGGTGGAATAACCCTGACATTATAATCACAGCTTTCATTCGTCTCTTCAACAAACTTTCACGTTGCTCTCGGGTGACTTTATGCTACCACACGTGCAGAAATGACATGATCTTTATCTTTGATTGATGGCTTGGAATCATTCATCTTCCTCATGATCACATTCCAATGATTTTTCACTGACCCCTATGTTCGACAACCCCTTTGTCACAGAGCAACAGTAGGATGACCTCATATTACCTACAAAAAGATAACCATTTCAGTAGTTTGCGCTAGAGTACCTCGTCAATGGGATCAACCATATGTACTAGCCTTCACTCCCCATACGCATCAGTGAGCCTTGAACATCCATGACACTCTTACTAGTTCTCTTATTGTTCTTCCCTGGACCACCTTTGGTAGGTACTTACCAATGCATACCAGGAACATCCCACAAGACCTCCTGTTTTGGTGATGAATAGACCCAGTGGTTTAGCCATCTCAAAGTGTCCCTTGTCAAAGTCCCACAAATCTTTATGCTTGCTCATTTTTCCTGCTTCCAACACAACAACTTCGAGAACTAACTGTTTACTTTGTTTTATACAGGTTCCACTGGGACGAGATAAAGAATGTGATTCACTTCACCTGTCGTACAAGTTACACATAAAACCAATGCTAACATAGGTCATAACATCTACAATTTCAAAGCAAACTCCCTTTCCCAGAATCCTCCACTTATGGACTTAATTTCTTACACCACACTACTACGAACACCACCACATAATCAGTCACATGATTCGTATGATTCTATACAGCACCTGAACTCAGTCAGATCAATCATGTCAGAAACCAGAACACAACCTCCTTGTTGCTTTGAATTATTCTAATGTCATTACAGCCATCTAGTTTTCTTAAGAACATTGCTCTTAGATTCTGGTGATGATTCAAAGCCTGTTTATTGGATTGATTTTCTGGATCACAATTTTTATATATTGATTCCCATTTTTCCTACAAAATTTCGTAAACGTTGAGCTGTTTTTACCCTTCTGTTTTGTTTTCTCTTTGCATCATTCAGGAGGATGTAGCATTAATTTACTGATAAAAATACACTAGCAACACCCTTTTAGCTATTACCAAACTATATAAATCCTGTGTTATACCTCCAAGAAATGAGTATCAATAATGTGAAGAAGATTGAACAGTTATGGTTTGTTTGTTGTGGTCAGTGGTCCAGGGAATAGTTCACTTCTGGGTTAGCTAACGAAACTTTCTTGCTCATCATTGCATGACGAAAAAAATCACTAAAATTTCTTACTGCAGTAAGAATTTATTGTATGATGTCCTATGTAATTACGGTGGAGTAATGGTTAGAACATTGCCTCACGGCAAGAAGGTCCTGGGTACGAGTCCTGGACTTGGTGAGGGTGTTTCTGTGTAGAGACTGCATGCCGCAAGTCCCCATGCTTGCACGAGTGTAACATAGTTCAAATGCACATTAGGCTAATCAGCTGTATCAAATTGCTGCTAGGTGTGAATGGATGTGTGTACGTGGTGGCCCTGGGATAAACTAGCGAGCTGTTCTGGGTGCACCCTGCCTTCACCCAGAGTTGGTGGAGATAGACTTCAGACTCCCTATGACCCTGGTTGGATTAATTGGTTTGGCAAATGAATGCTTAAATGTTCCTTGTAATGGGCAGACCACTTAGCAATACTCTACCGGGGGCTGGACTCCATGTCCTTTTGTCTCTCTGTCCCTTTGTAACAAAGTCCTGCCAGTGTGTCACATGACCTAAAAAGCTCACAGAAAGGGGTGCTACCACCCTGGGACACACCACCTACCGAACTTTACACACTACTTCTAGTTATAACAATAGTGATGTCCCTATAAAGCAGTGCAGCAAGATTGGGATTCCAGGAGATGCAACCAAACAGGTTTGACTGTCAGTCAGGGACAAGTTAGGAAACTCATTGAGAGAAAAAAAAACACATGTTCATAGGTTTATACATTACCAGCATCTTTAGTATCTGTCTGGTGAGGTTCATGGTGGTTAAACTTTGACTACTAATTTGTTTACATGTTAGGACTTGACTAACTTTGTTATAAAATATCTTGGGCAGGCAGAAGATATAATTGTCACATGAAAGCAATTATGCACTGGGGTAGCTGAGATTGAGAAAGTGTTGAACATGCTGACACTGCTGGCATTCCTACAGCTGAAGGGTTTCCTTCCAGTATTTTACACAGCAGTAAAGAGCGCTTACTGAAGTCACCATCAACACAAACCAGTCTGGCCATTCTCCCTGAAATCTGTCATCCAGAAGGCATTTCTGCCCACTGCTTGGATGATATTTGTTTGTTTTTCACAGCGTTCTGAGTAAATTCTGCTGATGGTTGTGTGTGAAAATTCAAGATGATCAGCACTTTCTGAAAATAATCAAATCATCCAGTCTGATGCCAATAACTCTGCTACAGTTGAGGTAACTATAACATACCATATGATTAAGTAATTGATTGCATGAATAGCAGAGACACCGGGGTTCCTATTAAAATGGCTTGTGGGTGTACATGAGACAGCATTTACGTCTATTTATCAAACTTTACATAGACCCACTGCCAGTGTGACTGTGTTGACATTTAGTTTGACCCAGATCAGTTCTGGAGAAATCAGTTTTGCCAAAATCAGGTCTAGAACTTATGAGTTCACATCTCAAACTGCAGAATCAATATATAAAATCCCACTAGACATATAATGAATAACACATTATGGGAAGGCATCATCATCATCATCATGCCTGTTTACAGGCTTTGCGCATATCCAATGGTTTTGCTTCTATTCGATTCTCCTGACCACACTGGCCCGGCCCATGTTATAGAGTCCGAATCGGTTTGGAACCAATCTGAACCGATCTCCCTGTCCACATCAGGCTCAAAACCAATTCAACTCCAGTTCTGCCAAGACCTGTTCCTTGGGTAGATTTGGTAAATTCCTAAAAAGATAAATTCCGCTGATCTTGCTTTGGCAGTGTGGACAGGAGAATCAAACTAAACCAAACCTACTGAGTATGCGCAAAGTGTATAAACAAGAGGCAAGGTTTATTTTGCCACTCGCTTATTTGCCAAACCGTTTACTCCTACTGGGGTCACTGGGAGGCTGAAACCTATCTCAGCCTATTCTGGGCGAATGCGAGGAACACCCTGAACAGCTCACGAGACCATCACAATGCCAACAAACATACACAGTCACACCTAGGAGCTATTTGGAGCAATCAGTTGGCCTAATGTGCATATATATGGACTGTGAGAGGAAACCTGGAGTACCTGGAGGAAACCCATGCAAGCACAGGGAGAACATGCAAACTCCCACACAGAGACGCCCAAGCCAGGAACCTTCTTGCTGTGAGATGGACATAACCACTGTGCCAACTGCAAGGTTTATTAATCTTTATTATACATGTAGGTATAAGACATTTTAAAATTGCACTTGTGCCAGAGATCTTTGCGACTAATTCATCACACCAGGTGAAAGAGAAGGGTGATGTCAGGACATACCTGAAGTGCTGTTGTGTGTTTGACCAGATCAGTATATAGGCTCTGAGGTATGCCATCTTGGAACAATACATTTTGACCTCAGTTTGATCCAAAAAGCTACATAGTCTCTAGAGTAGATCCTGTGATCCATCCTGATGTGCTACTACTGGTTGGAGTTCTCATCTTAGAAGCCTCTCACTCCTGCTAATGATGATCCATCCGGTCCTAATACCCCTTTCTCACCAACGCAACTTTCCCACAGATACCCGCAGTACCTCGAGGAGGACCACTCCGCGCTGTAGATGCGGAAAACAGTTTTCTTCCTCATCCTCTTCCCTTTGAAGTCACGATTCTGCAACAATAGCTGAGATGAAGATTCACAGCCTTTTATATCGCAGAAAAAAACGGTATGGTTACTGTGAGCATCGTATGGTACCACATGTGGCAGAAAAATCAAACGTGTTAGAATTTACCGCGAGTAGCTGCAGAAGGCTGCGGTGCTGATGGTTCTCTGCGGCAACTTGCGTTCCACACGACCTCAGTCACACATTGCTCTGCGGTGTTTTGTGGAAGCATTTCCGCGAGTTTCTGCGGGTTAAGTTGCGTCGGTGAGAAAGGGACATAAATATGCACTCTGGCACTGGGAAGATGACTTTGTACTGCTGGTGATATAACTAAAATGATTTAGGACTACAATTATGACTACATAAGGTAATTAATTAATTAATTAAGGTATCTGTAGTGACGTTTCTGCTGCATGATTTGTATTTTTAATCTGGTTTCATTTTATCAAATGAGGATGGGTTTCCCTTTTGAGTCTGGTTCCTCTCATGGTTTCATCACCTTCCCTTCCTACACCTTAATGGCTGAAAGTGCTCTTGAGCAAGGCACCTAACCCCCAACTGCTCTCCAGGCTCTGCAATGTGTGGCAGCCCACTGCTCCAAAGTGTATGCTCAGTGTTTACACGTGTGTGTGTGCTCACTTTGGATGGGTTAAATACAGAGCCAAATTTCTCGTTTGTGGGATTAATTAATACAGTATAATAAAATCAAAAAGTTCAAGTTTCAAGTTTATTGTCACATACAAATTATACACAGTACAATATGTAGTGAAATGCTTAGTACGACTGTCCAAATGTAAAGAATAAACTATCAAAGCAACAAGAACAAAAAAACAATAATTAAAATTTTGGAAGAAAAACTTTACAAAGAAAATAAAATAAAAATTAAAAATGTTACCAAAAAAATAAATAAATAAATAAAACATTTTAAGGGATTTTTTGGGATTTTTTTAGAGCCACATGGGAGTGTGGTATCCACATATTTTTGTGTCATTTGGTTTATGCTGTTTTGCGCAAGAGCAAACGTATTCGGTTGCTTTGTACACGTTACAGTCTTGCCTTTGTAGTCTTTATTTCTCCTCTTTTCTTAATCCAAAGTAACTGATCAGTAACAGCAGAAAACACCACTCAGCACGAAAACACTAATTTGGGAAAACCAGCCGCCGTCGCTATGATGCCTTCGCGTAAATGCACTGTTTCTCATCTATTGATCCTCCATTCAGGTCTGGTTTCAGTAGTTTGGACACACTGATAGTACGAGCAATCTTTGAATTAATGAATGGAAGCAGGTCCTAGAACTGATCTGTGCAAAACGCTTTTCTCAATAACTCGTCTGAATCGAACTAGATGTCGACAGGGCCATTAAAATCAGAAGATTGGGTCTGTATAAGCTTCAAACATGTTTTGAGCCCGGTATAGACAAGGAGATTGCTTTTTAAATTGGTTCAAAACTGATTCTGATGCCGTAATATGGACAGGGCCTGTGACACTGAGCTCTGCTTCCTCTTTACCAATCAACTGAACTCAAATGCATTAGTCTCCTTTCTCTCAGGAGTGATGATCAATGGATTTGAATTCCGTTAATAAAGTGCAAATCTGTTAGCTTAACTCCTGTCAACAGATTTTAGTTTTTTACACTGAACCTTTGAGCTCTGCTTTTAATCCCAACCCCACTTAAAAGACTATTTTCATTCTTTGGCACTTTGTTCTTTCCAGTTTATGGCTCGTCGATGGTGCCAGGTCCCATTTATGTTGAGCCGAGGCTCCCGACAGCTGAGAGGCCCTCACCATGTAATTAGCGGCTTCCATTTCAGGCCTCCTTTGTCTCCGGCATGTCTTTAATTGCTTGTAAATTGTAATTATTATTCTAAACATCGTTGGGTTGGGGTTATTGCTGGGCTAAATTGCTTAGTGACTTTTCTAGCTTTTGTCTTGGGACGTTTATTGTCTGGAAGTGGAGGTTGTTGGTTACACAGGCACGGGTGGAGGACCAGAACAAAGTGCTCTTATTCTGCAGGATGCATCGAATGATTGTATATGTAGTCAGCTCCAATGTGTTTTCAAGTGATACAGGCAGTGTTGCAGGGTTATCATTAGCCCCCTCCAACCACACACACCCAGGATAACCCCTTCACACTGCCTGGAAGAATTTGTTTGCGTTTGAGCAGCTGTTGAAGTGTGAGCGTATTCATAGCAGGCTTTCATCTCGGGCTTTGTCGCACTGTCTTTGTCTCTCTTTTGTGTGTGTCGGGACAGAAGGACGGTTGGGAGTGAATGCAGGGGGATAAAAGAAAAGGCTTAGCAACCTTAGAAGTTTACCTTGCAGATTTTGCAGACCGACAGAATAAAAAAGGTTAATGATGACATCTGTCAAACAAATTTCCACCATTGGTTTTAATTCTTCTTGAGTTATGGGTCCCATTTTGTAGTTGATATCCTAAGCTTTAAAATGATACCAAATTCCCAAACCTATTTGTCTAGTGGTGAAAAAACTAACCAAAACCTGCCAGGAATTTTCAGCTTTTTAAACTGCAACTTTGGAGAAAATCGTAAAAGTTCAACAAAGTATTTAATAATTTCTGACCTAATACCCAGTTTGGGGGGGAGGGTAAATCATTTAAATGCATCTTTTTCTTGATTTAGGTGTAAAAAAAACAACAAACAAACTTTATACCATGAGGCATAATTATCCTTTACTTTTAACCAGACAATAAAACAGTTGGTGTGATTTTATTGGAAAATAATCAACAAAGGTGTTAGAGTGATGTGGCGTGGCCTGGCACAAGGCGAAGTTACCACTACAACCCTGATGTTGATCATTTACCGAAAGTGGCACACTTACCAACAATTACACTCTTTAAACAACAGGACTCAGAGAGCACAAACCTCCACCAAGCCATAAAATTGAAGTACACAACATCCCCTGTTGGGTGGGGCCAGTAGGGTAGTGGTTAGAGTGCTGGGCTTATGATCGAGAGGTTGTGGGTTCGAATCCCTGTCAGACTCCCCACATGCTAAGACCCTTGTGCAAGGCCGTTAACCACAAGTGTTCCTCTGCCCACCCCGTAGTTTAAAAGGGAAGGTAACCTGCGATGGACTAGCGTCCCATCTAGGAGGAGATGAACTCCTTTTTGCTTCATGCTACAGAAACCGGGATAAGCCCCGACTGTGATGAGCCACTAGGCTTGGGTGTTAAAAGCTCAACAGACTTACCTTACCTCCTGCAGGGCCTGCGGTATTACCAGACCTTCAAAAAATTAAATTCCCCATGTTAAATTGAAATCGGGGCAGCACGGTGGCACAGTGGCTAGCACATTCGCTTCACAGCAAGAAGGTCCCGGATTCGATTCCCGGGCTTGGGGCGTTTCTGTGTGGCGTTTCGCATGGTCTCCCTGTGCTTGTGTGGATTTCCTCCGGTTTCCTCCCTCACTCCAAAGACATGCACAGTATTATTATTGGTGGTTCCAAATCGCCCCTAGGTGTGAGAGTGAATGTGAATGGTTGTATGTGTGTTGGCCCGGCACTGGTTGGCCCTGCACTGATCTCTGGCACAAGCTGTTCAGGGTGTACTCCGCCTTCGCCCAGAGTCGGCTGAGATGGGCGCCAGCCTCCCCGCGACCCTAATTAGGATTAAGTGGTTCAGAAAATGAATGAATGAATTCAAATCGTCACCAAATGATGACAACTGGATGAAACGTGGTCTGAAAACAAAGCTTCTGATCCTAAATATTCACCACAAATTTCATTCAAATCAGATGTGTTCTGACCGAGATATGACATTGTTATTATTACTTATTTCGCCCATTATAAAAAATGCTTTTAAATAAAGTTTTGTTGTTTTTTTTTTTTTTTTGGATTCTTACCAAAGTTTATTTATACATCGTAAAAAGGTCAGATTGATCTGCCAAAAAGTGTGGACAGGAAGTTAAAAAAACCTAAGAAATAAACCCAAGACGATAAAAAAACATCAGCTTCTTGGCAGAGGTAAAAATCATACTGATACTGTGATTCCCAATGCCTTTAACTTTAACTAAGCAATAAATAAGTGGTGTTATGATTTTATAGTAAAATAACATATCATAGTTAGTGTTCGTGTGATGTGGCGTGGCATGGCGTGGATCAAAACCAAGTTACTACTCCAACCCTGATATTGATAATTTTCCAATGGCAGCACATTTTAGTGTTACCCACTTAGTCCTATTAGGGTTGCAGGAAGGCTGGAGTATATCTCAACTGACACTGAGCCGGGATACACCCTGAACAGCTCGCTAGACCACCGCAGGGCCAACACACACTCTCACACCCAGGGGCAATTTGGAGCAACCAGTTAACCTAATGTGCATGCATATGCACTGTGGGTGGAAACCAGTGAACCCGGTGGAACCCATGCAAGCACGGTGAGAATATAGGACCTGCTGGCCGTGAGGTGGACATGCTAACCACTACGCCATCGTGCCACCCTTTTTTGTTATAAAAAAAAATTTAAAAAGGCATTAAGCATCAAAGGATATTTCCTTTATTTCTTTCCTTTTCTTTTCATTTTTTTCCTAAAATAAACTTTTATTATTATTTATTATTATTATTAATATTATTATTTGAATGTAGGTCTATTTTCTTGCAGCATTACAGTTGACACTGGATTTAGAAATGTTAAGATAATGATAAACAACAAATCACCAGAATCAAGTTAATACAGTATGGTTTTATTCATTTGTATGGCATTAATGAATGGAGCAAAATCAAGAGTCACACATACATGTGCCAGGTGGACACAAGGCCACACCCGGGTGCAAATCAAAAACACGAACGTTTAGAGAGAGAGTAGTCAAGCAGTTGAATATTTCACACTCACATTTTGGCCATAGTGGAATTTTCAGGTTCAAGTGCAATGTCGCATGTAGTAGAGCAATGCGTGTGCCGTTTTATACAGAATAAAGTGGTGGATACTTTATGTTCATGTCTGGAATGAGATAATGGATAGAATACAACAAATATATAGTATGTATATATATAATATATCTATCTATCTATCTATTTATATATATATATA
>JAQMYF010000023.1:7851028-7889325 GCA_030014195.1 Neosilurus mollespiculum | reverse complement strand
TGTGTGTGTGTGTGTGTGTGTGTGCATGGCGTAAATGAGATTATATGGTGAGGTTTGTGGGATGTTGAGCCATTTCTTTACAAGAACTGTGCAGAATTAACAGATATTCCTAAGGACAGAAACATGATGGGTTATTACTAGCTTACAGCTTACTATTGAAAATTGTCCGTCAACAGCTGCAGCAATTTAGTGAATTGACATGCGAACTTCCAGTCTCCTCATTTCTTTGTAACAACTTTGGAGGATTTAGGATGGATTTTTATTGTCCCCAACATAGGGTGTGTCTGTGTACTGATGATACTTCTCAGGATACTGTTTCAGATGGACACACCTGTCTGTTAGGTGGATTATCTTGTATGGGGATTTACACATTACTCAGCAAAGGTATTTTTTTTCATTCCAAACCCACACACAATACATGTCTAAAAAAATTTAAATAACAATGAAACTCAACTTTTCCGTAAAAACATCCTATTTTAAGGTGTTGCGTTTATCAAGTGTAAATATATACTCGATAGCAACTTTGATAGGAACAGCTGTACACAAGCTAACTCATGCAGTTATTAAATGTGCCAATAATGGCAGCAGCACCATGCATAAAATTCTGCATGTACAGTCCAAAAAAATCAGTTAAAGGTCAGATATAATACCCATTTTCAGACCTTTATTTTTTATGTTGGACACCAATGAAGCACCAAAGTAGGATTCCTAATCCGAAAAACACCACAATTTTTCTGAAATGCTGATTTTGAGTGCCTGAGCTGGACAGTGTGTTTGGCTTCCTCCTCCCATTTATGGTCTTTCCATTCTCTGTGCCTACTCTGCTCTGATTAGTCATCTTTCGACAACTGAAGGCTCCACGCTCATTGTACTGAGAGGCAGAGCTGGGTGGGCAGAGATACTGCTGTGCATGGGGGTGGGGTGGCTGCGAGGAGAAGACCAGCTAATTACTTCTAATTAATAATAAATTAATAAATTAATTAATAAACCCAGCATGCTTTTATGCAGTAGTGTGCCCTAAATAAAAAATAAAATAAAATAAAATCTGCAAAACTTTGTGTTTAAGGCCAGTTCGGAGGGAAACTATGAACATTCATTAACCAAGTTACTAACACTGTTGCATCGTCTAAAATGGCTATTCAACACTATAACAATATTTCTGGGTTAAATGGTGGAAAAAACCTCATACCTCCCCTTTAAAGTTCACAACAAACCCGAGGATGGGGAAAAGGTTTTAATCGTGGCATGGATGTTGCCCTCAGATGGGCTGCTTTATGTATTTAACAAAGTTCACAGAAAATGTCCATCATCCAACTACTCATCCCAGTGTTGGATTATACAGTAATAAGATATCTGGACAGAAGGATTATCATCTGAAGCCTAAAATAAAATTGGCTAGCTTTGTTATGACTCATCTAATCAAATAATAAAGCTAATTAAGTATTGGAATGGTCCTTAATATGGTGATGGGATTGGTAAGGTGAAATCTGAGAGGAAGACTATGATTTTCCTGACCCTGTACTATATCTATATGACTTCACTCTGAGTTTACAAAGAAAAGCCAGTCAACCATCTGCATGTTGCATATTTTCACGTCCTGTCTCATGCCCCGTTTATCTCTCTCCCTGCCTTTCCTCTCTCTGCTTTTAGAGTGCTCAAATCTGACTGAACTCTTATCATTATCAGGCAGTGTCTCTGTATAAGCAGCTTTATCAGAGCACCCCCTCCCCCGGTGGCCTGTAGTTCAGTCACCCTGCTTTCCTCTACTGGCATACAGTAGTATATATACTCACAAACGTATGGTGTCAGACATAAATCATGACACATCTCTCTTCATGCATTGCAAAAAAAAAGAAAACATTTAGAGGCAAATGCACAGCCATATTTATATATTTTCATACTCGCTCATATTTCTTGCTAACCACATTTTGAAAAACAAACTCTATAAATTATGTGTAGCGGTGCATTTCTACGGACTTGTGTAGATAAGCGCTGTACACTGCCAAAAAAGTCTGAGTGTCTTTCAAGTTAATCAACAGTTCTAGGTTTCTAAATGGCTTTTTTATACAGTAGAACTCCTTTGTTATAGGGTTCCTATAGGACTCTTAAGATTCCCTCACACTTTGGCTGGGCAATGTGGCCTATATTTAAAATTTTTATAAAATTTTTAACCTATACCTGATTTATAATTCTAATTTGCTGAACCCCTTACTCCTACTAGGGTAGCAGGGCGGCTGGAACCTACATCAGCCGATGCTGGGTACACCCTGAACTGTTTGCCAGACCAGCACATGGCCAACATACACACAGCCATTCTCACAATTTGGAACAGCTAATTAGCCTAATGTGCACATCTTTGGACTGTCGGAGGAAACCGGAGTACCCAGAGGAAACTCACACAAGCACACAGAGAACATGCAAACTCCACACAGAAACTCCCAAGTCTGGGACTTGAACACAGGACCTTCATGCTGTGTGGTGCAGGTACTATTTGGTATTTTTTTTTAAAAGCAAAGATTCAGTTTCTTGAATTATACCGTTGTCTGAGGACCCTGGGTGGGGCCCCGCCTCGTGCAGAATTTACAGATTGGAACTAAAGTTAAAAAAAAAAAAAATCGTATGCATATAAACCATATTTGGGGAACTTTGCTGAATTTTTTTTTTTTTTTTAATTTATTAATTTTTTTCATGGAGTGCATTTAGCCTTGATCACAGCATGTAATCTCCATGGCATTGTTGCTCCAGCTGATGAGCTGAATGTACTGAATGAGCAGGTTATCACATCAATGGACTTTTTCTTCCCTGATGGCACGGATATAAAATGGGGACTCAAATAATGAGAGTGGTTCAGGGAGCACGAGGAATCATTTTCACAAATATATTGGCCCCCAGAGTCCTGACCTTAACCCTATTGAAAGTTTTCGGGATGTGCTGGAGAAGACTTTATGGAGTGGTTCAGTTTTTCCCTCATCAATTCAAGACGGTGGTGAGAAATGAACCCGACATTGAAGGGAAATAAATGTTATGTTGCTTTATGTTGTTTGTTGAAACAGTGGTATGACGATTACGTGCCGTAAGCAAGGCTAAAGGAGGAACAACGACATATTCGTGTATGTGACCTTTTTTGGCCAGGTAGTGTATAATGTTTCTACTGTAGACATTATACTCTCCAAAAGACAATAGGTTCTGTTTAATTACCACATTTAACAATTAAGTGTACAAAAAATCTTTACACTATATGAGATATTCAATTTCTATTTATTTCCAAAAGCTTAACTGTATATTTAGTAATATTGATTTTTGTTAATGGTTACAGTCTAAATATCAAGGACACAAGATTCACTTCACTTTACCTCCCTATGACTATACTGTTCCTGAGGATCTACCTCATCCATGCCAGGCTAAAATTAACCAGAAATTATTCCATGGCATGATGGCATAATAGAACCTGCCATAATGCATTTTTTTCCTATAACAGCACAACCTTTTTATTCATTTTTTTTTTTTTTACCACAGCAATTAGTCAACACTTTATATATTATTTTTTAATGAATATATAGTATTTTATTCATTAATAATATGCCACATTTTTTTAAACGATTACATTTAATGTGATGTAGCATCTAGATAGTTCCGAAGACAAAAAAAAATAAATAAATAAAAAATCTTCATGTACTGGAGAAACAGGAAAGTGTAAAATTCTTTGTCTGGAATATTTTGAGCAGATACTGCCTAAATTATAACTATAGAACCCTGACTATTTTTGCATAAGTTACTATGTACTAAAATAACCGAAAAAGTGCTATTTGATATTTACAGTAAAATACTCGAACTATTATATACCTGTTTACTAAAAATTCACCTGCTACACAGACAATTTCCGCATGATGTATATATTAATTACCACTTACTTATGTACCATAAATAAAAAGTGAGACCAAAGTGGGATGAAGATTAAAAGTAAGCTGTGACCTCAGTTTGATAAGATTTTAGTTAGAAATTATTAAATAACATGTTTGTGTCTTTTGTTGCAAACCGTTTGCAGGAATGTTTAGTAAGATCAGTACAAAAAGTACATCTTGAAACTTGCATTTACTTTTTGATTAATCTTACAGCCAGCCATCATCCAGGATGAACAGCATAAGCAGACAACATTCATCTATTCATTCATTTTTTATACATAAAACAAAGAACACAATTACAGTCACCTCTGTAAGTATCGGTATCTCAGTATCACAGTTTTTGTAATTTTTTTTGTCCCTGCACACCAGCAAATGGATCTCAAATGAAGCTATCAAGATGTGATTTAAAATGTGATTGAAGTTTTAACTGTAATTTAAGAAAAATTTCTGATAAACCCCTTAAACTGCAGCTGAAAGTCTACACTTCAGTGACATCTTGAAAGCTTCATTTCAAATCTATTTTAGTGGTGTACAGAGACAAATGAACAAAAATTGTGACACTGTCCTGGTACATATGGAGCTGACTGTAAATATCACTGACACAGAGCTAGTTACCTGCTGTAGCATTCCTAATGATATGTCCGAGGGACTAAAGGTTACCTAACAGAAACTCCTCACCAACAATTAGCATGTAATTACCGTAGATGATACCGCCATGAAACCACAAATATGGCTGTTAACATTCTTGCTTAAATAGCCTTAGGTCTGCAATTACTAAGAACAATTTTACACGCAAGTCCCCATTATGGGACAAGTAATGCTTTCAGTTTGATACATCAGACCTTTAATTTGATGTAATAAATGCAGAAAGGACTCTAATACTGATAACTGCTCGAGTTGCTCATAAGTACCCTTTAACACAGGTGCGCTCCAGCACCAACTAGATACATGAGTCAATTTTTCAAAAGTGAAGTTTTGTGTTTATCTGACAGAGCATAATATAGAATCTTTTTTTTTTTTTTTTTTTTTTATAGGCTCCTAAATAACCACCTTGGCAGCATATATTTCTGTAAAAGTGATGAATGTGAAATTTGGAACAAATATTTAACCCTATTAAAACTTAATTTTAATGTTTCATGAACACATTTGAATTGAAATATTCTTAGCATTCTGTTTCATCAGACCGAAAAGTCAGGTGCACTCACATTTTTCCAAACCGAACTCCCTTCCATTAGACTCCAAACACACTCTTTCTTTATTATTTGTCCATGCTTGTGAGACATATTTGATCTAATTGTAAAATCTACACATTATTCTAACATTTTATGCTAAAATCTGAATAATACTTTTGACCCAGTACTGCATTAATCAGCTGGATCTCCCACTATGGTCCTTCAACTTCCAACTGGTTTGATGCTGGAGGTTTACATATAGTGTACAGTTATAGAGGAGAAATGATTGATAAAAGCACTCTCCGGTGTTACCAGAGATGATGGGTTCATTTGAGTTTCTGTTCATGGCATGCTCAATAAGGAGAAGTTAATAAATATGAAAGAAACCACGAATTTATGTATTACTGTAAAGTTATCGTTCTTTGGCAAAAGTCCTGTGCAAATAAAAATGAAATGAACTGAGAATATATGTAATTTACATTGTAATTGCTAAAGTTTTTGCTAACGTCAAAATATTTATGTACCATAAAAAAAAGATTTTCATGTAGATATCATTGACATTTCATGTCAAATAAAACTTGGCCAAATTAGAAGTATGCCGAAATCAACAAGACTTTGTTTCTGTGCAGAGTACAGCAACTTGTATGGAATTAAATAAATTTAAAATTTGAAAAAAAAACAAAAAAAAAAACCAAACAAACAACAAAAAAAAACTAATGGTGCTGATTAAGAAGACTGACCCTGGACCAGTCTGCTTATTGAACACACCTGGGACGAGCCTTGATTTATTATTTATCAGTCATTTAATATGATTCCTGCTGAATCAGGGTGGAGGCCTATAAATATGCCTCTGACATCTGATGGTGTGTATGAATGTGTGTCTCCAGCAATGTGTGTGAATATGTGAAAATATTTCAGCTATATTGCACTGTAATCAGTTTAGCAAACAAACATTGTGACACATCTTATTAAATGACACTGGTTCACACTGATCTATTATCATAAATGATGATCTATTCAGCTCTATCTTCTGATGCTGATTTGATTTATGCTTTTATGCCATGTCTTTATAAGAGATCTGACAGTTATTTTCATTTACATTTTCTTAAGTGTGAAATTTGTTAGGTTGTCATGTTGCATTACAGCTGAAGTTGACAGGAGACCAATACACCAATAAACACGTCAAAGGGTTCATAAATCTACGCCTCTCTTGTCTGACTCAAGATTTGATCAAATTGTGACTCTCAAAGGAGTGAAACTCAGTCAGTAGCCCGAACACTCTGTATTTTGTGTCAACAAGCCCCTTACTCTAGTATTAAATACAGTGAGTTCACAGCTGGCTGCATTTTTCTACATTGTACTCTCCACTGTTGTCACACAATTCTTCGGACTCAGATTAAAGAAGGAATCGAATATATTTTGTGGTCTTTTTTTGTGTGTACACATTCCAATTTACATTTAAAATCGCTCAACTCAAAAAGATCCTTATCCAAGAGTGTTTCCCCACTGCACAATAAAAAAAAAAAAAAAAAAACCCAACAGGAACATTTCTAATATAATGACAGTCCCCCCCCCCACTAAATTATAAGTAAAACAGTGACATCCTGTAAAAATGGCTGTCTGTTTTCAGTCGAAATAATGAAGCCATTGTCAAATTTACTGTGGATAACTGATGATAAGGCTCGTTGAGAAAAGCTTTTAAAATATCCTAAATGATCACGAGAAAATACACTCGAAAAAGAAAAAAAATTGTGCACTCTGACATATTGTTGGAGCACCTTTACTCTTAATTACAGCACATAATCACCATGCCATTGCTTTGACAAACTTAAGCAACATCACAACATTTATTTTCATCCAGAGTTGGCTTAATTTTTTCACCAACAAGACTTTCAAAGAGGTCAAGGTCAGGACTCGGGTGAAAATGATTCCTCATGCTCCCTGAAACACTCGAACCCCAATTTAATATCCATGCCATCAGGGAAGAAAAGTCAATTGATGTGATGATCTGGTCATCAGCTGACTTAACTTTATTGCCACATAATGCTGCTGAGCCTTGAACTGACCAACTGAAGCACCATTGCCGTGATGATTACACACTAAAAGCGGTCCAACAAAATAATAAAGTGCAGGATGTGTTTTTCTTTCTTTTTTGGTGACCATGCATTGTATTATCTTTAAAAAAGTCTTTGTCTCAACCTCATTTTAGGAAAATGAGGCAAGATAGAAATAACCTAGTAAGGATGTAATAAATGTGTCTATAAACATTGCTTCCTGTATAATACGAAACAAATGAAAGCATTTTAGTTGATTTGGACCAGCCAAGCTTAGTTTGTGCATGTGTTTTTGTTTTTTTTTTTGAGAAATGAAAACCTGGAGTAAATAAGTCTTTGAGCTACTGATTAAAAGGTCTCAGCAATGCCAAGCTGCCACTACAAAGTCCTTGAACAAGACACAACTATCCAAATAAGGAATCATTAGGGACCCTTTTTTTTCCACACTAACAAAGCACTGATGCTGGCAGCGATGTCACTCTATGCTGGTCGCATGTGGGTGTTCCTATCTTTAGTTTCCTGCTGGTTTTCAGTGGTACTGAAGGTCCAGGCTAGTGAGATGTCCACACAAGCTAGCTATGGAATGTATATAAAACCACCCACGTCAGATTTTTTTTTTCCTGCTAAAAATAAAATGGAAACTGCTTATGCATAAAATGCATCTATGTGGTGTATCACTGTACTAGTCAGAACAATCCTGAAACAATGATTTGCTTTCTATAAATTTTGCAGCTTGTTTTACAGTCTTAAAGGGCTTGGCGTACCATAAAACAAATGTTCTTCCATTGGGACATCAAGCACTTCAAGCTTGTAGCAAAGCAAGATTATCTTTGGTTCTGGATGTGTATGTAGGTACGAATATGTGGAACCAAAACACATGGATAATGTTTTTCATATTTAAATATACCAGCTTCTATCATTCCTATTGGTAGTCAAATCACTTAATTCCAATTTGAATAAAGTTAACCTTCACTTATTTATGTTTTGTATCACTTGCCCAACCTACATCGTATTGCTAACAGATGCTTTATTTACTATTACTGGTATTAATCAGCCTTCATTGAAAATGAGTGACTTGCTGCAACAAAGAGTGCTGCAAGCTCTACCGTGAAGTATCCTTAGGTACCAAGAGTCAAGTAAGTGCAACATAGAAAAGTGTTGGGCAGTGGAAAAACACCCTGGGGTAATCTCAAGGCAAGATACCGAAAATTAGCTCACAGGGAAAAATTTCTATAAATGCCTTGGCTCCAGTACAATGACCAAGCTTGTGGTGCTTACCAGGACGTGATGAGGTACTGAGCTAGGTTGATGCTTATTGGAGAGCCAGTGATGGTGACATGTCTGTCACTGGTGCTGTCCAGCTGACTGCCAATCTTGATTTGAGCCCCGGACACCTGGCGGATCTCGTTAATTTTGGTACCTTGCCTGCCGATGATGGAACCAATCAGCTGTGAGGACAGAAGAGAAGGAAAGTGGACGAAATTAAGGTAATTTTAATGAAGAGAACTTGGTAGCTGTTGGTGCTGATGGGTGTGGCCAATTTGCCACCTTGCCTATGTTTTTGTTGGTTTTTTAGGCAATGGCTAATATGTTATAAATCCCTGTATTGCACACATCTTGCTTTCAGCCAACAACCCTCAACTTTGACTACATGAGTTTTGTTTCACGTGTGGGATTAACCAAATTTTTTTTTTTTTTTTTTTGCACTGGGTATGACTCTGCAAAAATCTGTTTCATGTTTCATTAAGTGGATCCTGGTCATTTGGGAACTGTATGTGGTTCTGAACTTGTGGGAGGAGTGATGTCAGCACTACAGACAGCGCAGCACTGAAAGCTGAGTGTGACATTTTTTTAATAACAGTGAGAGCCCCAGAACACCGAGAAACACCTCAGACCAGAGAGTGAAGGGTAACAAAAAAGCAGCTTTAGGTTTCGAGGCTCCTAATCATTGGGAAGACTTGGTGTCATGAAAATGATGACTTGAGATGACTTGTTCAGAAGATTGTCATCAATCATACAAAAAAAAAAACAATGTGTAAAAGTAAATTGAGCAGCGATGTAAGGCAATATGTAGTAAATGGAGGCATATGTAGCAAGCCATTAATGTTATAATTACAAACTTTAGGAAAAATTGTTGTCCATATACACTTGTGATTTAAAAAAAATCCCAACCAGCCATAACATTAACACCATGTGACTGATCTGTGGCTAGGTACCCCCATACGCACCTATATGTTCTGACAACTTTCTGTCATAGCCAACATTAAGATTTTCAGCGGTTTGTGCTATGGTAGCTCGTCTGTAGGATCAGATCAGATGTACTAGCCTTCGATTCCCACATGTATCAATATCCCACTATCATTCCTGGGTAAGCCAGGGCTATCTCAAGACTACCCTTGAGATAAGCTTGAGCTTAAACCTTTTTGTATTTCTATTATCATGCATACAACCCAGCAGTTTCCACACCCATAACACTTTGCCCTGCTGTAAATGCCACCCACCCTGCCTACCATGGTTGCCCAACAAAAGAATTAATGAGAACAAATGCAAAATACACAAATGTTATGGAAAGAGCAATCCAGTGACTCACAGTGTGGTTGCAGCGAGCGCATCAATGCTGCAAGTGAATTTTTATTTTTTATTATTATTATTTTTTTAGCTGAGCTAGCAGGTACCTAAATAAAATACAACTAAAGCTATTTTATACTGCTACATGTTACCAGTTGACCTCTATCTGCAGATGAAATTCTTTGGGCTTCTGGCCTCAAAGTAGCCCCGAGGAGGGGTGATCAAGCCCTGGAAGTGCCTTTAGAAACGGTAATGGTCCTGGCTCGCCTTGATAATGAGAAAATGGCTTATGAGTCTTGGTAAAGGTGAAGTCTGCTGAGCATTTTACTCCCGAACCAACTGGCTCATCAGGCTGGAGCTTATCCGGGTTTCTGTAGCATAAAGTGACCTAGAAGTTCAACTTCTCCTGAATGGAACCCTAGTCCATCGCAGGTTATCATCCCAGTATTTTTACTGGTGGTACCCATTTACACTGCTGGGTAGACAGAGACACACTTGTGGTTGAGACCTTGCCCACGGTCAGGGTCTGATGGAATTCATTACAATCATGACCCCAGAAGCCTAACCATTACACCACTGGCCCCACATTTTATGAGTCATAGGCATCCATCTTTTACAAACTCTTCATCATCACCTCAAAATAGCACATTATAGAACACTTTGGCCATGTTTTGGAGCACTGCTATAAAAAAAAAAAATCAAGTAAACCTGTTAACCCACAGTGCTTTGTTGCGTAACGCAGATAGCCTGTCAAGTGTAGTCCACAAACTCCTCAATCTGTGTTCAACAGCAGACCTTCCAAATCTTGTAAAACAAGACGCCTTCTCTGGATGCGTACCATCTGTCTGTGCCAATAAATGGCTATTGATTTTGAAACTCGACGCTGAAGTTTGGATCAAATTCTCAATTTATCGGACAGCTATCCAAAGCTCTGCGTTTGAAAGTAAAGGCTCTGAAAAGGGAATAATGTCAGGGTTGGACAGTGAAAAAATGACCTCCATGCAGATGTGTTGGCTGTTTTGGCATTCGTTTGACAGACAGCTCCTTCTTTTTGTTTCGCTCACACACTCTGTCGCTGCATTCCTCCCTCACACTGCGAGTAGCTGAGTGTGTCTCTGTGTTCGATTTACCCACAGAACATTCCTTTCCTCACAAGTCATATGACTGTTGCAGCTCCTGATTTGTCACACTATTCTCCCTGGTGCCTGAGGCTATTAATGGCTCGGCTGATTATGTCGGTGTCTAAGTGCTTGGTGGAAGACCTCCCAAGTCTTGCTGCAACCTCGGCAGGGTCCATCCCTATCCTATGCTTTTATGAAGCTCTAAATTATTCATCTGCTCTCCTTCCAGACACAAACAGCAGGATCCACTCCCCATTTTTATTTATTTTATTTTATTTTTGTGTTATTTTCGGTAAAAGTGTGCAATCTCAAAACTTTTGACGTCAGCCGTTTTTTAGTTTGGAGATAATGCCACTATGAAAGTAAATCACATCAACTTGGGTAAATCCTCTTCAAGTCCTAAGCTAGTATTAGGCCTATATTTGCCTGGCATTTAAAATAATAATAATAAAAAAAAGCCTGAGAGATGGTCATGGCTCAGCAAAGACCAGGCCACTCCCATAATTCTGCTGATCTTGGCCTTTCCTCAAACTTATGGACCTGATATCTTTACCACTGCGTTCCCAAGCACCAGCTCTGATCCTTGTCTAATTGCCACATGTTCACAAAGACTTAATGGGGAGGGCTGCTGTGGAGAACGAGTTCCTCTAGAGAGGAAGATGTGATTGCTTGTGATAAACAAGTTCGTTCTGCCAGGCGTTTGATGTCTGTTTGATCTTGCCTTGCTGCAGAATCACTATGCTGTGAGGCCATTTCAATAATAAATGCCACCTTATCTCTCTTCTAATAGCATTTTTCTGGGAATATGATAATGGAAATATTCACATTTGGTCCTGAATGGTGGGTGTTTTATATCCTTTGAAGCCTATGACACATTTGCAAAGATTTATACTTATAGTAATAGAAGAGATGCATTAGGCATAATATATACATGTAGGCCCTACCTAAAATCAGAGCTCTCCATAAGATTATTGTGAGTTGTGTTTCTTATCAATTCAAAATGAATTATTGCGCCAATGTTTTGAAAGTTCACGCCACTTTCTCGGGAGAAATCACTAGAGGCTTTGAAAAACCCTTTTATTTGACAAAAATACTCTATGCTTCTAATATAAGGGTTCTCTGATCTGCATTTTCACCTCTGTGAGGGCGTTTAAGCATGTATTTCACTTCTGGTGAAAAAAGAAGTTATCCTAAAAGTATATTAGATATACACTATAGTATGTAGCAATGGATTCACATTTGGAGCAGTTTTTAATTTTTAAACAGAATGTTTGTTTTCCCGGCACCAAGCTGCCACTGTTGGACCCTTGAGAAAGGCCCTTAAACCTCAATCGCAGGGTTAAATAACTGTAAGTCCCTCTGGATAGGGGTTAGTACTGGTTAGTACTTGGATGGGAGATTGCCTGGTACTAGTAGGTGCTGCGCAAGGGACACAGACGGGAGGCAGAGTACCTGGTGCTCAGTGGCTGCTAAAACCTGGAACAGGCATGAAACATAAAAAAGAACAAATACATGTATGGATGAATGTATGGCTAAGCAATGAAAAATCAGGTCCATGCCTTGCCATATTTTCTAAACTGTGGAGCTCTGCTATAACATGGCTTGGCAAGTGGGAGTTCATGTATTTATAATTACCTCCTCCAGGGGATAATGTTTTCTCCTGTGTTAATTTGAATTGAAATTGAAAAGTTTTTTAGATTGTCTGTTTGTTTGTGTGCAAGACAAAGAATTACATTTTGGAGGTGATCTGTGCATGGGATCATACTGAGTAAAAATTCTCGAAATTCAGAAAAATGTACATTTTATCTGTGCCAAAATGTACATTAGACTCCCACTAGGGGGAGACATTTCATTATAAGCATGGCAAGTTATAATAATTCTTTTGTGCCTGGCAGAGGTATCTTGCACTCTCTAGTTGTACTATATCTATTCTATAACTTATGAACATTAAACAATTCCTGTGCTATAGTTATGTAGATATATCACAATAACAGTTTGGCTAATTAGTCCTTACTTTATATTGTGTAATTTTCTTTGGTTGTTTAACAGACTCAAGAGGTTAAACAAAAAATCATGAGGAAAAAACCCATACCATATTAGTATATACTGATTGGTCAGAAGCTGTCGATTCATTTTGTATAACAGCAGCTCTGGCAGATTTTCCAGCTTCAAGGCAAGTTGGCTTTATAATATTAAAGAGCTTGTTCTAATAATTTACCGCTTCTAATTCACAAACGGCTCATTCACAGGGGCTTATATAAGCTTGTATGACAGGAGTTCCACATAATCCAAGTCAAATTACAACAGAGATAAGTCTTATTTAACAACTCTTTAACATTTAAGATTTAACATTTGAGATATTTATAAGGAGTCTCCGCTGTGCCTACGCTGTACCTGCCAGCAGTGAAGCTGTTCAAAAAGCCTGAGGACGATATATTTTATGATTCCTCCATAACATTCTTTTTAACTTTAACAGACAATGAACATCTTATTTTATTCTATTTGCGCCCACTAGACATGACCAATCATGCATTCTGATTGCCTAATCTACTAATAAGATATCAACCCATATACTATTAGTAGGTACATTAAAAAAAAAAAAAAATAGACAAATAAAAAAAAAAAAGCTGTCGTGACTTGAGCAAAGCTAATTGCTAATGCTAACTGGTTGGCTTTTCTGTTTGTACTAGTATATTTAAATATTAGATACAAAACATATTTTCTTTGACCAATAATTTGACCTAACACCAAAATTCTAAATGTTTACTAAAAGGTTTTGAAGATGTTTGAGACTGTTAGTATTGCAGTAAGTGTGGGTTGCACTTGTCCTTGAAACTTTATTCCATGCACTTGTTCACTTGTCTCATAGCAATTTCAAGAATCCCTTCTGCTACGAACTTCAAATAATAAAACCCCAACCCCAAATAACAAAGGATCCAACTCCCTGCCCATGAAGAGCTCCTTAAAATAGAAAAGCATGCGGTGCATTACTGCGGATCATGAATGCGGGCGGGTACTGTTCGACCACTCGGTCAGGTCAGGAGCCAGTGGATTAATCTAGTGGGTTTAGAGCGAGAGCAGGGCAGGGGGGAGCCCCGGCGTGCAGCCATGACACGCACATTGATGTTCTCCGCACTGAGCTCAGCGCGTCGATGAAAGGACGAGGGGTTGCTTTTATTTACCACTCTGTTTTGACAGCCAGGGTGAGCAAAGTACGTCAGCTGCTGTGACAAGATTGAACCCAACTGGAGCTCCCCTGAGAGCAGCAAGGCAGAGGAAAAGATGGATGAATGTGTAGTTGGATGGATGGGTGGATGGCTGTTTGACTTGACAGGTTACGTAACAAAAATATGAAAAGCCCAATGAAGGATATTGGAACCACTTTTATGAGTTATGAACTGCCACGGATGCTCTTCAACGTCAAGCTCACGGGTGGATGTCAACGTGTCGTCTGTGTTAATATATTAAACTCACCCACCACATCATATTTGATTTTGTTTTTCATTTTTTCTTTATCGGGTGGATTTGATATTGCTTATTATTTGTGTTGGATCCCTCTCATACTTCTTGTCTGTGAGTTGATAGTGATAGAGTCTGACAGAGATTTTTTTCAGTCCAAGGAAGCCACATTACAATGCAAACATAGGCAACATAGGAACAGATGTCCTCTGCATTGGATTCTTTCAAAACGCCTTCTTCTGCTCATATGCTGGGATATGAGTAAATTAAAGCTGTGCTTTAAAACCACATGCCTGCGATTTCAATCCTCGCAAATTGCAGGCAGAGTGAACACAGGCTGCCTCATTAGCTAAGACTGTAACTAAATTACAGCTGTAAAAATTAAGCCATAAACGCACTGCGCGCATGCCTTGTGATACAAATGTGCGAAGAAATAAGCATGCAGCTCTTACATCGTTTGGAATGAGGAGCTCCTGTGATGCTGTCTGGGTGCTGGACTCCATACCTGCTGGGAAAGAGAACAGATGAGAAGTTAACAAAGCTCAGGAGAACTCAACTGCATTTAATAGTTCTAAATAACACCCCCCCCCCCCAACCCACTCTCCTTCACACCAATCGCTCATTACTCCAACTTGATGTGGCGCTGATATTTCGGGATTCTGAAATGCCCTGGATGAAACATGATGGATGCCAGTCCTTCTTATTCCTGTCTGACGGGCTGAAAGAAAATTTCAGCTACTGCGAGGCCTTGATTTGATGAAGTTTAGTGTGGATGTGATGGATTTGTCTTTATTTTCTGTTCTAAATGTTGTAAAGTTTCCTCGAGGGCCTTATACAGTGGGTAATGCATGTTATTTTTCACTGTACAAGGTTCCATACCAAAGTAAAGGAGCTAAATAGCATGTAGCACTGCCTGCAGGAGTCAGAAGTAACTGCAGTAAAATAAAGCTAAGCTTGGACTAAAATTAGAGATTTATTTAAAAAATCCTTTTATAATTGTCCTCCTGAAAATCTTTCTTTCTTTCTTTCTTTCTTTATTTATTTTAATTTGTTAAAGCTATAATGGCATTGATAATCACAGTTGATGGCTACTGGGGGACACTGTATATTCGAGCAGTATTATAATAAGCTGTACAAAGCTTTTGGTCGGCACGGTAGTGTACTTAGCATGTCTGCTTTACAACAAGAAAGTCCAAGATTCGAGTCCCGGGCTCGGCGAAGGTGTCTCTGTGTGGAGTTTGTATGCCCCCCCAAGCTTATGTGGGTTTTCTCTGGGTACTCTGGTTTTGTCCCACAGTTCAAGGGCATGCACATTATGCTAATCGGCTGTACCAAATTTCTTGTGTCTTTGTGTGTGTGTGACCCTGCCTTTGACCAGATCCTCCTCGTGACCCTAGCATGATAAATCTGTTCAGCAAATGAATGCATGAATGTTTAGCGAAGCTTAAGCACATGAAGCACTATGCAGTGTACCAGAACTATCTACATTTGGTTGTGAAATGTAGCTTAGAACCTAAGTTTGTTTTATGGTAGCTCTAGGGTCCCTGAACTTATAAACCTGGCTTACTGAGCTCAATTTATTGTCTATTAAAGTTTATCAATCTTCTGATGCCCTAGTAGAGGTCAGAGCTTTAAAGTAAGAAAGTGGGGGAAAAAAAGGTACTTCACCCATCTCCCATGCTACACCTGAGCCCCATCAACAATTTGAATTACCAGGTTAGCATTATATGTAAATAGTGTTGTTTTTTTTGTTGTTGTTATTATTATAAAGGTTTGAAAGGCATTTTGACGCTATTTACTGGCCCACCTGGATGCGTCTACTTGCATTCCACTGAAAGCAACCTGTGTCTCCACTACTGCACATCTTATCTCGGCTGGGCCCTGGGCCAGCTCTCTAAGCCATCAGGAGCCCTTTTTAATAGACTGAAACACTGCCTTGACTGATGAGCTTTTTACCTCCAACATAATCGAATTCTGCAGCCATCTCTTGAGAGGGGTATGCTCTCCAAGCTTCAGTAGCGAGTAGGGGGCTACCATTGTGCTTGCTTCCGATGCACGGAAATTGCTTCGAGGCCTTTTCTTCCCTCCCTCTCTTTCAGCAAGCCAAAGTGCTTATTTACTATAGTGCTTAACGGTTAGTGTCGTACAAAAGGACTTGCTAGGGAATAAAAAAAACCTTGCTTCTAAACAAATATATTGGATCCTTAGACATGGTGAGAGATGCCCCAGAATTGATGGACTTAGAAGGGGGGTAATATCCCACATCTGCAGGTCTCGGGAGAATGAGAAGATCTTTTGGCTGGGCTGAAAATTGGAAATAGGCTTTAAAAGCCTCCGGTGCTTACTGTGAAATCCCAGCCAGACTTGGCCCTCTTTTACCCAGGTTTAATCTACACATACCATATGGCCCTTGGAGTGCAGGTGCAGTGGCTTGGCTGAGACAGAAACTGCTGGGAGGCTCATTTGATCGCCATTCCTGTTCCCAGGTACTTCAACGTGAGACTTTTTCTGAAGATACTGGCATCCATGACATTTTATTTCAATTAGAAGTCTGAGAGATATTCAGTTAGATATCCATGTTTGAAAACTACTATGGACTTCACAGGGAAGGGGAGCAAGCACCCTGTAATCTTCCAACCAGACAGAATTTCTTAAGATCATTTTCTTGTCTTTTTCCCTCTCCGTTCACCAAAGCTGGGCAAACGTACCAGGTAGGACGGCTGTAGCTGCTGGCTGAGCGATTGGTGTCAGACCCTGTTGCATGGACAACTGGTGCAATTTGGCCAGCTGGGAAAGATATACATGGAAAAAATTAATTAATCATAAAATGTCAATAAGTTACTACAAACCCAAATAAGAAAAAAGGTGGTGCTGGACTACTAAGATTTACCAAATAAATAAATAGCATAATATATTACTCAAGTAATTTCTGTGTTTATATAGTACATATACAAATCTTTATAAAAACACTTTATATAGACAGAGAGTTCTGGTGCAACAGAATTTGAGATCAGATTTTAGAAAGTTCTCCAAATAAAACTAATTCTACATGCATTCTTTAAAATTAAAGGTCTTAAAAAAAGTTCTTTAACCATTTCTGTTAAGACAAAAACAAGAATGCCCCTACCACAAATATTGCTATTATGTTGTTGAATCTTTCTTTAGGATACCAAAACTGGGTTCTTCTCAGGCTTTGAACTTTTCTGGCTGTCTTGTTTGTAACAGTACAAAAATAATAAAGAACTTGAACTACTGCCGAGTGGTTACATGCCTCCGCACGGCATACAAAGCGTTCACAAGCAAGGGCTGAACATGAAGCCACAATGACCTCTAATGACCCTTAATTCTAATCAGTTCATGCTTGAGTCCAAGTCAATGTTTAAACCAAATTTTATAAAAACTCTCTGAAGCTATTCCTGGAGCCTGTGTTCACAAGTAAGAGATGAACATGAGGCAGCAACAAACTTGAGCCTTAAGCTATGACCCCCCATAAAAAAAAATAATAATAATAATAATAATAAATAAATAAATAAATAAAAACTGTCAGAGAGGACAAACATGCAAAGGTTGAAGAAGATCCCTTAAAGTGTTCTTGAGATTTTGCATTCAAAATAATGGCCAACTTGAGGCAGTGACCTTGAGAGACGGCATTCCCACAGATGGCCCGGATGGATGTATGGACGAACCAGTGCATAAGAAGCCGTAAGACTAGTTTTAAAGTTCAGGCTTTACAGAGTCAGTCTCTCGAGTTGTTTGGCCTGTTGCTCTGAGAAATCCTGCAAGGTTCTTTATATACAACCCTATAATCACAAAGAACGTTTCGAGAAGAACTACTTTGGAAAGCAAAGATCTCTGGGATATCCTTGTGAATCCCTGAGGAACCGTTTTTTGAAAAAGTTTGGTGTAGCTCTCATTAGGTTAGAAATGTTTACCTCAAACTCAATGACTAGTGAACCTTGAATTTCATAGAAAATATACAAAACTGAACAACAGAAGTAGTTGTGGCTGGATTTTGTTTGCTTGTGTGTTTAAAAAAAATTCCAAAAAAACAGTAATCGTCCTGAAACCTCGAGTAAAATTTTGAACCTTTTTGTATGAAGAAAGTTAACAAATTTCAAAACTCTACATTACAAATAAGAATATCCACAGCTCTTACCTCTGAATGTGGAATGCCATATTGGTTCTGTACAGTGTATGCCTGCAGGAGGAAAAGAAAAACAGACATGTTTTTGAAGCGTCTTTCTCTTCGTGCATTTCACCTACATGTCTAGAAGTTGAGGGCTGAAGAATATCTTTTGTTATTCACACCTGAACCACTGCCATGAGTGCAGCGCTATGCTTCTAGACGGCACTGCGGCTCTGAGGAGTTTCAACTTCCAAGGTCGAGCTTTGGCGTTAAAAAGAATGCGAGGCTCGGTTAGCGGCGTGCTAAAGAGAGTGCTATGAGTTATTCCCACAGGCGCTCTTGTATAAGCCTGTTTAAAAGTTTAAACATGCTGCAGAGGAAAAGTTGGAGGGAGAGGAGGAAAAAAAGAAAGAGGAAAGATCGTAAGAAAAAGAAAAGGCGGCAATTCGAAAGGCTAGTGATGCACAAATTAGAGGTCAGGCCGCAGGAAAGTCCTGGTCTGTTCTTCAGGGCTGTGTTTATCAGAGCATCTAGTCAGTGTTTTTTTTCACCCCTGTTCTCTAGGGAAATAACAGGCTCCTTCCCTTCAAGTGAAATACCTCCATGCTTTCTTCTGTACGGGTTCCTTATGTTGAGCTAGATCAGGTCTGTGTCAGTGACAGAAACGTCTAATTTGGTTAACCTTGAGGAAAAATACTGTGAACCGTTAAACCATGGAGGGTGTGAACAGTGGCTGATTGTTTAGTGTAGACTTGTACTCTCATCTGCCTACCGCTAAGAAACGCCAACGGTGGTGTTTTGGTTAAGGAAAGGCTCATGAAAGAGGTTGTGGGTTCAAATCCCTGTTAGGCCCCCACTGTATTAAGACCCCTGGGCAGGTTCCCACCACAACCATGCCGCTGTTCACCCAGTAGTATAAATGGGTACCAATGAAAATACTGGAAAGGTAACCTGCGAAGCACTAGCGTCCCATCCAGGAGGAGTTGAACTAGTTGTTTCACGCTACAGACACCAGGATAAGCTCCACCTCTGATGAAATAGTATAATAATCCCACTAGGGCACACCCTGAACAGCTTGCCAGACCTTACAACCATTCACACTCACATTCACATCTAGGGACAATCGAGAATATCGGGTTAGCCTAATGTGCATGTCTTTGGACTGTGGGAGGAAACCAGAGCACCTGGGGAAAATCCACACAAGCATGAGGAGAACATGCAAACTCCACTCGCTGTGAGACGGAAGTGTTAACCACTACGTCACTGTGCCACTAGCATCACATTATTGTAAAGCTTATAGTCAAATTATGGTAAACAATATTTTTCTCTGGCTAACAGTCACCAGGAACATCCCCATGCTATATGCTAACTCATTCTTTTATTAGAATATTGTCTATATTTCTCTTTGTCTGTCTAAGTCAAATCAATTTAGGGATTGAAAAGAAGGACGACCTATTAAAATGATTTTATTTAATTAGTAGCATCTCTTCCTCTTCTCTCATAGAGCTCTTGTAAATAATTTTATAGCGGCATTTAATGCACTATAATCTTCAGCTCTCTTTCTGACACACACACACACACACACACACACACACACACACATCACTTTATGAGTTTTGTTGGCTCATAGGTTCAACACAATGTTTTTTTCTTTTTTATTATTATTATTATTATTACTTTGGGTCATGTCCTTGCTTTATTCTGTGTTTGTCATCTCTCTCTCTCTCTCTCTATCTCTCTCTTTCTCTCTCTCTCCCCCCTCTCTCTTTTTCTCTCTCTCTCTCTCTCTATCCGTGTGTATATTTACACAGGTCACATGCCTCCCCTGTTTTTAGCCCTAGTCAGATAAGTGCATCAATAACTCCCTAAGCACTAGGGCTAACTTCTCTCTCACACACACACACACACACACACACACACACACACACACACACACACACACACGCGAGCACCTGGCCTTGATATTCAATGCCCCTTGGGTCTCGGCATGCTAAGCTACTGACTGTGGAATGGGTGATTTTATCACTAACTGAGCCCGTAATGCTAAACTCCCTGATACTGTAGATAAAGCCCATACACAGGATGTTATCATAGACCTCTGTGTAGGTAAAACTGTACATGGAACAGTGACTGACTTGTATGCACTGCAGTTACTGTCAGTAAATATGACATCATTGTCACAGATCTCAGATGGTCATGTTTCTCAGGCAAGTAAATATTTCCTCCACCAATATTTTTGCGACAGATCAACCCAAATATCTGCCGAAAAGGTCATGAAATGGCCACGGTAGTTCCAGCCACGGATCTCACTTGAACTGAATATATGAGGCCTTAGCTCTGTGATATATCGACAATATCTTCAGGTTCTTCCCAAAAGTCAGTTGGGATTGGCTCTGGCTTCTACTGAGACCCTGGATAAGTAGTTTAGCATAAATACTGCCTAGTGCTAAAAGCCCACTAGGACTTGGCTTAGCTATAATTGACAATAATAATAATAATTTTTAAGTACTGCTCACTTACATATACATACTACTTATTAACCAAGCGTGAGGTCAGTACAGGGAAATTCCATACCAAGGCACTGATGTATTGACAGATTGATAGCAATGTCAATGCAATAAAACAGAGCTCTTTCTTTGTCTTTCTAAGTAAAAAGGTCAATTTTAGTTATGTTTTTTCTATTTATGTATGGTATTTTTTTTTTTAACACCCATACTTAAAAAAAAAAAGGGGGGGGAGGCGCGACGAAGACGACTGGGGATGATGCTGATGCTGGTGTTCTGTTGTGTATGCACTTTTCATTTGAAAGAACCAAAACAAAACTTGAATGAACGACACAACTCTGTTTGCTTTCTTACCTTTTTGGATTTATTTCGCCAAGAGAAAGGTTATGTTTGATACTTTTTTAAATACAAAGTGGGAGAAAATAAAATCAAGAAACGACTGTATTTGAAGTTTGTATTTTGGTCAAATGATGGCGAGAAAAAAGTTATTGACTGGTCTGGTTTGGATTTTTTTTCTCCCTTGATAATAAAAACCTTAATTTAAAAACTGCACTTTATGTTTACTTGTGTTGTCTTTGACTAATATTTAAATTTGTTTGATGATCTGAAACATTTAAGTGTGACAAACATACAAAAAAATAGGAAATCAGGAAGGAGCAAAAACTTTTTCACACCACTGCTAAATTTTTTTATATATATATATATATTTTTTTTGTATCCTATTTTTTTTCTTATATGTATATTTTATTTTATTCTATATATTTTTTTTATTTCTATCCTTTTGCATTTTTATATTTATCTGACCTTTAAAATCCTTTAACTGACCTTTAAATCCTTTAAAAGTTTTAGTTATTGTTCTTTTCTTCTTGTTACTTTGAAATTTTATTTTTTACATTGTGGACAGTCGTACTAAGCATTTCACTACATATTGTACTGTGTAAAATTTGTATGTGACAAATAAAATTTGAATTTGAATTAAATAATACCATTTTATTCTTGTAGATATGAGCTTTATGGCGTTTTGTGAGCACAACAGAAAGCAAATCCACTGTTGTGTTCACACGGCTGATAATTTTTATGTATGCACACGTACACACAAATAATAATAATCAAAATTAAATGAAATTCAGTTTTTGTAAATACATCTTAGGTTGAGTTTTACGTTTGCACATAACTTCACTTAAAGATTCGATGAAGGAGGGCCAATGTGTGCAGGTGTGCATTTTTATGTCCTGTTATTTTGTCATGCTGATTCATATATAAAACATAAGAGCCATGTGACCCTGAAGCATACCAGCACGGCAAAAAGAAAAATATTTGAGCAGTTTTAATCTTTGAATCAGCAAGCTGTAAACAAACCCAACAAGAATGCTAGATCGCAACATAGCTTGAGGGCAAAATACTAAGAAGAACGTGAAATGTGTGCAGATACCATAAACCATCATTCTCAAGGATTAAACAGGTACACTTCAGCTAAAAATTTAATGGTACCTTCTTTACTCTTAGACCAGAAATCATGTTGGTGAAGTTTGCTTTTGCACTCTAGCTGCAAGGCTAATAAGGCTAACGTGTTTATTTTATTTTATTTTATTTTTTTGACATTTTGGAAATAATATATGCTAGGACACACAATTCAAAACACATCTATGTTTAAGGGATTTTTGACACCATGTGACATAATGGTGTCTGAGCGTTAAAATCATTATGATTACGATATGATGATATTGTTCCAGTTTGGTTTAAAAAAAATTTGTTTAACATTTACAAAATATTGTTATTTATTTATTTATTTTTATTGGTTAGCTTCATGTATCAGCCTTTTAGCACCCGTGCAAATCAAAAAAGCAGACTCAAAATGTCCTAGCTTTTTGAGTTTGTGCATTGAATGTTTGGTCAAAATGTCAGTCAGAAATATAAATAAAGCCATGCATGAAAAAGAGAGGAAAATGAAAATAGAAAGAAAAATAGGGAGTTTTTGTGCAGTCGTTCTCCCTGGCTCAAGAGCAAGTCTGGTTGCAACATGCGACATGTAGCATGGCAGGAGAACAAAGCCTGTCTCCATGCATTGAGGCGGTTCTTTTAAAAAAAAATACCATCAAGGTGCATCGGCAAGTTAGTTGCCCATCCGATGTCCGTTATTAATATGATACTCACTTGTTGCAGATCCAGAGCTCCCTGAGCCACTGAGAAAAGAGGGTGAGACCCAAACTCAGAAGCTTCGAAAACCTTAAAGAGGCAGACGGGACAGACACACACACACACACACACACACACCAAGGCTTTCATTTGCACGTTATTGCTACAAGCCAAAGAAATGCATTTGTATGATGGCTATACAAAGTAGAGCAGAAAAGATGCTAGCCATTCATCCCATTGATAAACTGTAGTCGTAATGATAGCGTGAAGCATCAAAGCTGCGCATGTCCCATCTCGCTGTTTCTCCAATTCCTTTTTTGAGAGGCCCAGCGGGTGACTTGAGAAACATTTTCAATGATGATGAATATTCATGATTCTGATTTGAGCTTAACGTAAGCACTGCGTTATGTTGATGAGTGCTGCTAAGGAACAGTCATGGTGAATTATAGACATTCCACTTTAGATAAAATGAAGTTATTAAGACGCTAGATCATTCAAGGTGGTAAATGATAATAGGAGAGTTAGTGCAAGGTGAAAAGTGTGTTTCTCTACAGTAGTAATTACACTAATAGTGCGACGTACTCTTAGGGATGTACTGGTATTCAGGTAATATGATGCGTCAGGATATTCAACACACCCATTATTATGACTCTCATTATAAAGGGTAGTAAATTGTACTCATTGCTGGGGTCGTACTCTCAAAGGAACACACATTCTACCCTTAGTCTGTATCTTCTAATCGAGAAATATGTACATCGTTTAGTCTATTTAAAGGTAATTACAGTACAATCCAGTTATGTAAGTTAAAGGAAAACAGATTTTTTTTAACCTGTGTGCAATTTTCACAGCTTTTAGAGTCTGAATTTTTGCTAGTGACAAAAACAGTTTAAATTTCTCCAGTACCGTGTTAAAACGCTATACCTGGCAACCACAAAATTGATGATAAACCACATCTTTTCAATGCTGACAGACTCTTAATGTTATTGGAAGTGTTTACCAACATGGGAAAGGTCCCAACAGCCATACACGTATGTTTACATAAATAACTGTAAAACAAACTAACAATAGAAATAGAAAATAAAACTGCTCAGACTCCAAATTAAATCACACAATACAACTCCAATGTGCAGACAGACATTGCAGGTAAATGTTTGAGGAGCAAAAGCCGAAATCAGAAGCTTACAGAACATGAACTTGTTAAACGGATAATTAAACTAACAAATGGACAGGGAAATCAGAAAGGCGGTAAAAAGCAAGCCCAGGCTCAGACACCGTTTAAGAGACATCTACTGGGAGCTCTGATTTTAGGCAGTGCCCTAATCTGCATATTAATATTAATCGCCTGTCAGCAAATTAGTGGTTCAGCGGTTTAGTTTTTTTTTTTACATTTATAGTGTTCTATTTTTTAAGGTACAACATAGTGAGATTTCCATGCAACAAATACATTAATTTTAAAAAGGTACTACCATAGCATCTAGGACGGTACATATTTGTACCCTTATTGTGAATCTTTAACAGAACTGTCTTGCACAAAAAAAAAAAAAAAAAAAAGTTTAGAGACTTAGTTTTAGTTATTGATTTAAATACATTATACCCAAGACATAACAGAATATTGGCACATTCCATATTACAGTGACATTTTTTTTTACCTGAAATCAACATTAATGTTACTCAAACCCAAACCAATATCTAAGAAACCTCAAGCTCAAAACATACAATAACCCAAAGTGACACAGTTGATATCTCTACTGATTTACAGTAAATCCTGCTAGTTTCATACAAAAGTTTGTGTCCCATAGCCAGCATATTTATGTTTCATCATTTATCAACCACCTTTTGCCCAGTGATTTCTACCAATCATCAACAGATTATTAAAAAATAACACAATTGTTTATAATTGTTTGAGAAATCTGTGAATTAATAATTATGTAAAAACCAATCCTGTGCACACACCTCTTGCTTTAATTTTAACACCTGTATTACTATAAATACTCTTCATTCTTTTTCTTCACGACGAACATGAATTCATTACATAATGCTCTAGAGATCAGACAATATATTAAGTTTTTAGGAATGAATACTCACTTTTAATAATGAATATTACTATGAATCAGTTCTCATAATGATTCACATTCTTATTACAGCTATTTGTTTTTTCCCCTAACCGATATGTAAGGAATAAAGGAATAAAATAGGTTGTTCGGACAATAATAAATAGCAGTGTGGACTACATCCTGAAGTTTCATTCTTCTCATACCAAATCAGTTTGACAAAAAAAAAAAAAAAAAAAAAAAAAAATCCATATATTGAATATATTCATCCATTTATAGTTCTTAGCAAAACAAGGTAAATCCTCCTATCATTTGTGTTCGAGCAGCTATAACCCTGGGTTTACACTGGGTGCATCCAAGAGATGAAAGTAATCGTGTTTCCAAGTTCAAGGCCCAAGGTCTGTTAAGGTGTATTACGCCTTACTGTGCTCTACTATGATTCCCGTGTTCTAGCACGATTGGTGTCAAATCATAATGCATCGTAAGAATCACCGCAAAATTTTTGAAAATAAAATAGTTCCAAAGTCAATTCGATCCCACGACCCACCTTCACTCATCACGACTTTCTCAAATCGTCGAGATCACAAACATGGTGCCCCAGTGTAAACCCAGGGTAAACTGCTGTTCCCTCATCAGCCTTGATTTTTTTTTCTTTTTCCTTTTTTTAAGGTAACAAGAAAGAAAACAATTATCTAAAAATTCTGAAGACTTTCCTCTGTTATAAAACTTAAAAGAAAAGCATCCTGTCTGAGTATTGGAAAGCGCAGACACTGGAGACTCCTTTCAACAATGCAAAATGACCATCTCCTCATAAACAAGATCAATCAATAAATTAAAAAAATCTGTCATCTGCCATACAATTTCTTGTGAATTTGATGTTCCTATAGGAATGATTAAGTTTAATAACAACAAGTAAATTAAAATAAATTGGTGATTTTCCTTGGAAATGAAATAGATGAAGTTGCTGGTACAGTAAATTCATTCATGTAAATATATTGACCAATCAGATTTAAGAACTCAACAACACGGTGGTATTAAATGAAATAAGCTCTTTGTTGCTGTTTGTTGTGAACTATGTAGTCAGGCTTCTCTTAAAATCAGACACACTGAATTGGTTATGTTATATTATTATAATACCACATGAAACCATACAGCAAAAAGTTTGTGGACACCTGACCATAACACTCATCTGAGTTTATTGAACATCCTCCTTCAAATTTAAGCTACTCTTCCATCGGCACTTGCTACTGAAAAACTTGCCCTGGAGCACGTGTCCATGTAAAGACCTTGACATCGGTGGGAGCAATTTGCTTTTCAAGGTGCTTTTGAATTTTCGAGGTACGCAACTTGCCTTCTGAACATAAATGGTGTCCTGTAGGGGGGCTATGTTTCTCTGGCTTTCATTACAGATCAGTGGTTCTTCTGTGCTTTTCGTTATCTCCCTGTTATCAAGTCTACCAAAGCTGATTATCTCCCTTTGTTGCTGTTCTTGAAACACTGAAACAATGCTATGCAATTGCATTTATATTAATACTTTATTATTACCACCGATTTAAGCGAACAGGTAAACATAGGAAAGTGGGCACAACTTGCTTCAGGCACAAGCTGTACCATTGCGCATGAAAATCAGCATTAGTGGTCACTTGCTGCTATAACAGCAATAACATTTTCACTGAAAGTATTTAGACACAAGGATTAGTGAAATTTATGGCATTTGGCAGATGCTCTTATCTAGAGTGACTTACAATTGTCATTTTCATACAGCTGAGCAATTGAGGGTTAAGGGCCTTGCTCAAGGGCCAAACAGTGGCAGCTTGGTGGTACGGGATTGAACCCGACCTTTGGATCAGTAAATCAGAGCCTTAACCAATGCCCCTAGGTGTTCAGTGTGGTTGAGGTCAGGGATCTGTGCAGGATCACTTTGAGCACAGAAGCATTGACATGTACTGGATCAAGTTCAGGCCTCGTGTGTTCTAGTGAATTGAAATTGCAGTGCTACAGTATACAACTGGGAAAAGACACATGGCCAGGTGTCCACATACTTTTGGAAATACCGTGTATTTGATATAAAGTGTGAGGTGTGACAGGGTAATGCAGAGTAGTGTAAGTAGTATAACTGTGGAGGATTGAGTTTTGAAATTCTCACCTGATTTCCGGAGAGCAGGAGTGCCCCGGGTAAGGGGCTCGGGCGGTATGGAATTGTTGCACCTTTTGGAGGTGACTGTAGGAGAAATGAAAAATGAGAGAGAATTAGATTATGGATTTTCTTGATTTTCCAGGCTTTTCAAGCAAAATTAAGAATGTGAATAAAAAACTCTTTAAATTTAGTAATGCAAGGTAATAACTAATGAAAATAAATTCAACTCATTGTAAAAGATTGGAAGGAGATTATATTTATGCTAATATACAGTGCATCGAAGAAATGAATATATACAATTGTGTGTAGTATGTGATAACATGACTAAATGAGTAGGCTCAAAACATACCGTTAGCTACATAACACTTAGGTTGGCTTGATGTACAAAACCTCACCTGACCTGCCTTTGTCATAGTTAAAATATATAAACGTTAAGAATCTGTTTTTACTTTATTTTTTTAATGCTTCTGTGTATATATATGTACTTAAACTCTGAGGCACCATTACACAGCTTTTAGCCTATGCACCTGCTTACATGTGCTCTGATATCACCCGAGTCTGTAATCATTTAAAAGATTTTTTTGAAAAAATGCTTATATTCCCATGTAGTGTGTATTAAAACAATTATGTGCCGGTGAATTGAATTGATGTTCTGCCTCGGTGACTTTTCAGTGACATTCACTTTGCCTTCGGTGAATAATTTGGGGCAGCCATAGCCTAATGGTTAGAGAAGCAGCTTTGGGACTGAAAGGTCGCTGGTTCGATTCCCGAACCAGCAGGAAAAATGTGTGGTGGTGGGGGGGCGAGCTGCACCTTCCCTTCCTCTACATTCATGACTGAAGTGCCCTTGAGCAAGGCACCGAACCCCCAACTGCTCTCCGGGCACTGCAATGTGTGGCAGCCCACTGCTCCGAGTGTGTGTGCTCAGTTTGGATAGGTTAAATGCAGAGGCAATAATTTCCCTTGTGGGATTAATACTGTATAGCAAAATCAATAATAAAAATTGCTAATCATCCACCCCGCAAAATATGGAGAATGCTCAAATGACTTAAAATGTAAAAAGAAACCATAAAACTATTTATAATTTTAGTTTGTTTTTCTGTCCTGTGATGGCCTGGCGAGCTGTCCAGGGTGTCTCTGCCCTCGCCTAGAGTCAGCTGAGATAGGCGCCAGCCTCCCCGAGACCCTAATTAGGATTAAGCGGCTCAGAAAATGACTGAATGATGAATGTACTATATACTAAAACAAATATTTGCCTCAGGCTTGGTGGATATCGTTGAACAGTTCCAGAGATGTAGATGACTATTCCATGATATCCACCTCGCCTTCAGTGGAAAAATCATTATATATTTGTAATTAAAGTATTTGTGGGACACGGGTATGTAATGTGATTGCACTGTTTGTGCGACGTGACACGACAAACACAACCTAAATTGTTAGCTTGAGTAGTTGGTTGACTGACATCAGCAAGAGCTGTTAATAAAAAACAACAAAAATAAACAAATAAAGACAAGAAATGTGAAAACCATTTTATAAGCAATATGAACATATTCACAAAATATAACCCTAAAAATATGAAAAAGAGAAACAAAATATTCACTGGTTTAAATGATGTTAGACATGTGGTCTGGTTTCAGTCTATGAAGTTTCAGTGTGGTTTTATTTCATTCCGCTGGCGAGACCGCAGACTGATGTGCCTGTATTACCTTAATGAGCAGAAACGCTGACAAGCCAAACACAAATGCAATGTGCTTATCGATCACTTCTTCGCCACATTACTTAGGAGAGACCCATTATCTTTAAGGATGCCATTTGCTTAGATTACTCGCTGTATATTCTGAGACTCAGGATGTTTGCTAATGGTAGTGCCATATGATGCATTCGCAAAGTATGAGAATGAGTGGTGAACTGATGACACTGTGTATTAACCTGAACGATCCTCTTTACTCATTTCCGATTCGGTGACTAATGTGCACTTACAGTGATGTATAGGCATGTTAATATCTCAGAAAAACAAACCAACCAAAAGTCAACAAACAAATTCAGATAACATTACAATCAACAACTTTTTCAGCCAACAATGTACAGTATTTCTTAAAAAAAAAAAAAAAAGAAAACATCTCATTCATCTGCTGAACCACTTAATCTTACTAAGTATGATCCTAAGAGCCTGAACAGCTTGCCAGACCATCAAAGGACAAAACACATTCATATATTGGTGCAATTTGGAACAGCCAATTACCCTAATGTGCACGCTTTTGGATTGTGGGAGAAAACCACACAGGCAGGGGGAGAACATCCAAACTCCACACAGAAACACCCAAGTCCAAGACCTTAATCCAGGACCTTCTTGCTGTGAGGCAGACATGCTAACCACTGTGCCACTGTACCACCCCATGAAAACTACATAACATAAAAACAAGGGCTTTTTAAAAAGAATAATCTCAGTCAAGCATGAATTCAGTTCAGATTTAAAAACACTGAGTCCTTGATTTTCAGGGAGTCATAGACCTAAGGCAAGTTTGCATGTATTCAGAAAAGGGTAATGCGCCCAACCAGACAGCCTCATCAGATTAATAACATCACCTGAGTGTATTTTTCCCATTCCAGACATCCCATCCTTAAACATACACATTTACCTTTAAGGCTGAAAGGGAAATGACCGAAAACTATAACGGAGGGAAAAACAAAGTACATTTAGTTCTTTTTTTCCCCCCTTCAGATAAAATATGATGTAACTTCTATGCAAGAGGCCCTTTAGAGATGAAGATTAATACTAATATGATATGAATGAGAGGCAAAAATGTAATACACTTCCACGTTCTAGTATTCTAGATACCGTCATAGAGTGGTGCTGGGATTACAACTACGCTTCCCTCAAGCTAACATCAACAAGAAACATTGACTTTAACCAGGACAAGAATCAGGTGTACTATAAGTGAACTCCACCCAGTACAACAAGTAACAGGAATGGATGGATGGATGGATAGATGGATGGATGGATCTATTTATCTATCAACTAACAAACTGTCTTGGCAAATACACGAAATGTGGTTAACATAGACATTCATAGACATTGAGGTCAAACCAAAGGATTTTTAACTAACACACACACACACACACACACATATATATATGTTTTTAAAATGTTTTATATAGCCCTGCGATGGCCTGGCGAGCTGTCCAGGGTGTACCCCACCCTGAGATGAGATGCTGAGATGGGTGCCAGCCTAACCACCACCCTCATTAGGATTAAGTGGCTTAGAAAATGAATGAATTAATGAATTCTATCTATCTATCTATCTATCTATCTATCTATCTATCTATCTATCTATCTATCTATCTAAAATGTATAGAGTGTGTATGTAGATACATACATAAATAGATTTAGTGACCTTGTTGTGATTTTACTGGTGGAAAAAAAAGAATGAAAGCACTTTTTCTTCTCATGATCTGCAGGTGATGCAATTTCATGTTGAGCATGGGAAATATTTCATGAAGTACATGAAATAAAATGTCTATTTTTTATAACCTGTAATGGATGACTCACGTAAAGTCGTCTTTCAACCACAAGATGTTGTTCTCTCTCTCTCATTCTCTCTCTCTCTCTCTCTCTCTCTCACTCACTCACTCACTCACACACGCAAATACAATAAGATTTAAATTAAAAAAAAAATCAAAATGAAGGCAAGTTGTAGTGAACTGGGGCAGGACAGAATGCTGTTTTTGATGTGCTTTTCTTAAGACTTTAAGTTATAACTGATATCTATCTGAATCTATGTCTGAAATACATATATGTACAGTTATTATTATCATTATTATTAGGAAACAAATGGCCCCCGGCCCAGTAATGGTCTGGTAAGCTGTTCACGGTGTACCTTGCCTTCGCCCAGTGATGGCTGAGATAGGTTTCGCCCATCCCATGACCCATTAAGCGTTTCGGTAAATGAGTCAGTAAACAGATGACCCCTTAATCATGGGATCACCCTTGTTCGGGAGTTAAGCATCCTTCAAATAGTGAGTACTATGAACCAAATAAAACTTGTTTTAGTGGTTAATAAAATGGCATTTCTTGGTAGTGGACTCTATTTATTAGCTGCCTTAATTTGTCAGTAATTCAGATTTAGAGAATAATACAATGAGCTCAAAGATGTGAGATGTCAGCTGTTATTTGGTTCAGGTCAGGCAACGCCTTACAGCTACTCATTCAAGTGAAAGGAATCTGTTTAAACATTCAATGGGTGACTAAATAATTTGCATCTCTGAGCAGGTGAGAACAGCCAGTAAGATGCAAGACTGAAGCAGGACCTGGAGCTCTCGGAGCTGAGCTTGAGCACAAATGAGCTCTGACAAGTCATGCTGCCTTCTAGCCCTTTAACATTAAAGGAACAGGGGCTGGATGCATAGCAATTCCACTGATTAAACAGGAAAAAAAAAACCTTTCAGAATCATTCAAGTAAAAGACGGTGATTTTAAAGCATATCATTTTGGGCATTTGGAGAACTGAGGAAATGAGCAGTGATCGTAGTTTGGTGGCTCAGTGACAAATCATTTTCGCTGGTTCAAAGGCAGTGCACGGAAAAGACATAAAGAAATTAGAAATCACCATGCGCACTGCAGTAGATTATTATTACAGTCTCTGTAAGTAGTGTTCTGAGCAGAAAGTGTAGATTCGAGCCCATATTTCAAACAAAGCTTTTAAAGTTTGGTCAGGTGTTTATAGCTGTGGTGTTCATACATTTGAGCATTTAAAGTTTGTGTCACTGCAAAAAGAGAAATAATGAACTATATCCGTAACATAATGCCCTAAAATCTTGCTTTTAATTATGATTTTTTTTTTTTCTCTGTATTATTTATTTATATACGACCACCAACTGGGGAGAGGTGTCACATGCATGCCACCTTTCGAACACTCAAAGGGGAAGCGCTATCCTTATAAAGGTTATTCTCATGAAAGTGTATAATTTCTAAGTGCACCTTCCCAAGGAATAATTTTCACAGAAATACTTGCAAAATATCTACAGATAAACACTGTGATACAGAGTATATTTCCGGAAAGTTTTGAAGCTCCAGCTTTTTTGAATCATAAATTACAGCAATATTAATACAGGATTTTAACCGAGTTGACGTAACAGAGTTCTTGGTAATATAACTTGCTCGAAACGCCAAAACTTGTTAATTTTCTGTCTTTGTACATATACAGCGTAAATAGTCAACACATGAAGATACTTTTATATCAGAACAGATCTGGGAAAAATCCAATTTAATAACTAGAGAACTAACGCTAAAGTAGTGACAACGGATTTGGGGCCACAGCACATTATTAATTTGGCATTTGTGCACATAACTACTGTTAAGATAGCTGTTGCTTTTTTTTTTAACTTACATTTGGGGGTGATTATACCATGTGATTTTTACAAAATGAAAAATCTTTGTAAAAAATAATTTGGTATATTAAGATAAGGACATAAAATATGCATTTCTATGAGAATGACCCGTATATACACTATATATAATCTCTTAAAAAATGATCAGCAGTACCTCAAGTATGACTGTGCAGATGAGTTTGACACACTGGATGATGGCTTCTTGGCTCCCGGATATCGTCACGCCCCGTTCTGTGGAGTTGGGAAGCAGATCACCTGCGACCTGCACTTGTGCCCCTGTGCTCTGTTAGTGAAAGGGTAATCCATCAGTGCACACATATTGTGTTATAATTATTCATAGCTTACTATTATTTATAAAGTTTAGCATCTCAAATAAATACTGACACTTACACTACAACGTGATTATCACAAAATTACTTATGGCTATTTAATAGCAGATAAAAATGCTTATGAGGAACCATGATTAAATTGCAAAAAATTCTAGGCACAATTGATAATAATTTAGGAATATGAACTTCACAGAAACTGTTACCCATTTGAATTTATTAAGTAAAGGTAGGCTGACTTACAGAAATAGCCTGGCCTTGCTCGGATTAACAAGCCTGAAACCTCCATACTAGCCATTAAAACAGTACATGAAGGATTAGATCTGTCAGGATCTTTTCATGGGACTTTTCTGGTTACTGTACACCTACTTTATCCAGAAATAAACTGTCTCAGGTACAACCTGTCCTCTGTAGAAGACTTATACCACAAAACAAGATCTCTGCAACAATGGCATAAATCAAGACCATATTTGCTTAAATTGGAAAATAATCAGCTTTAGTGATTAATACATTACAGAACAGCGCAATCTGATTGGTTTTAAGCGATATCTATCTCATGATCACTGAATATTTGTAATACAGAGCAGTAAGACCTCAAAAACATGACCGCCATCAATCTTTACCTACAGTCACAAATGCTAATCTATGGTTTCTTTATTGCTCAATGTATCTTGGCTACTTGGGGCAGTTTGAGAAGGATGATTGGACCCCACAGATCACTGGCCGTATCTTGAAAACTGCGAGACCTTAAGTGAGACCTTTCTACAGATTCCTTGGCTTTTTCCCCCAAACCAAGTAACCATTTGGACTGGGTTTGATTTTAAACTAATTTGCAAACTGTACAACACCTACTTTTCAAAAAACTTTTTGGAATTTTTGCTATATCTTTTACACAAATCATTCACAAGTATCAACTAATATACATATTCATTCTACTAATTTGTAAAATATCACTTAATTTTCCATTTATGATTTTCCAAAGATTATACTAGAGTCTTACTCAATGCATTATTATCTGTGCTTTAATCATAACACTTAAATTATAGCTGGAACTACAAATTCAAATTTGAGCATCCGACAGCATTGTTCTATAATGCAGGGGAACATGTACAGTACATAATTAAGGATTTCAGCAAATGTTTCACAAGAGCTGGAAAAAAAGGTATACTTGAAAATATTAATCCAATATTTGTTGTAATTTCCACATTTATCAACAACCAATTTACTACACACCCCACCCATTCTTCCATCTTCTTCCATTTCCTGCATTAGTGACCACTCCAAAGTTAGCATGACCCAGCACGTGGCATTACCTCATCCCCCGGCTGACAGCAGAGACCATAAATGTAAAATAAATGGGTTTTTACTGGCATCCAGACCCATGAAATATGCAGTAGAGTAAGCAGCTTGAACACACTAAGCACTGAACACTGCTCCTTAGAGGTCCTCAAGTAGAAGGAGAGGAAGACGGGGGAGAGGGAGAGAGGTGAAGATAGAAGTGTATTTCTTTGGCCCTTACCTCTCTGATCTCTTTGATTTTTGAGCCGCCTTTTCCAATTAGAGAGCCGCACTGGCTGGCAGGGATAACCAGACGCAACGTGACTGGAGGCTTACTGGTGACGGTGCCGTTAGCCACGAGAGCAGCCAGGTCCTAAAATACACAAAACAGTATAAAAATGAAAACTGGAGCACATTTAACAGATAAATAAATATATAAGGGTTGTAATATTAGTACCGATGTGTTTTACTTGATGAACAAGTTATGTGTCAAGATATAGCTCTGAAGCTTGACATTATTTAATACCTATCTATGAGAATGGCTTTGAAATCTGCTTATATCTTTTTATACCCCAGCATGCTTCACTTTGTATCTGATTGGTCAGAAGGTGTTGATTGATTATCAATAATAGATGTTTAGACAATACAGGAAAAGTAAATACATCTGTTTGACTTGCAGTACTAAGATGGGCAAGTAGCAAGTGGTGGCTCAGTGGTTAAGTCTCTGAGCTCTGGATCAGAAGTTCAGGGGTTCAAGGTCTTGAACCACAAGCTGCCATTTTAGGCCCCTGAGCAACATCCTTAACCTTCAGCTGTTAAGTTTATAAATAAGATTTTTTAAAAATGCAAGTTGTTTTGGATTGGGGTGTCTGCCAAATGCTATAAATGTAATAAGATGCAGTTTTACAAATTTAAAATTTGCACAGGTTTATCAGAATCCCATCACCCAACCTGTACCTTCTATTGGAGAGAATATTTTAATGGATGAAGACAACGTTAACCCCTTTGTATCCGCATTAATTAGTTGTGGAATTTTCCAGACTGCCGCTGTCCTTCTCAAATGAGACCATGATTTGAAGTAAAGACTATGTGCACGGGATTCCGTGCTTGAAAACGGTTCTTCGCAGTAGAATTTGATCATCCACCACTGTCACCCCTCTCTTTTAGTGTTTGCCAATCAATAATGGCGAAAGGTTAGCAGCAACTGAACAAAGTTGAACAAGCCCTATGGCTCCACCATCAGGTTGTGCATACTATTTACCCATTCCACATCTCGAGTGCGTCTCAAGGTTGCAGCTGATGCTCCACAGGGTTCAGTGATACCTTGGTATCACTAACATTAATTTGAACACTTCGTCCTATGGCAGATTTGGAAAAAGTGCAATGTGGCTTGAGCTCAGCAACCAAGCCAATTTTCATGAACACGCTTGATGCTTTGAGAGGAATGGGTTCAATGTCCATTAGTCAGGCAGTGCAGTTTCAGAGGCTCTTTCTTTAATTAAGCCAGGCAATAAATACTGGTCCAAGTCAAGGCCCACCATCACTGCAATTAATTAGTGGGAGCAGGATTCTTGCTGGGGTTTAAAAATGTAAATAGCAACCACTGTCTCACTGCCTATCAACGTTGACTCTGGCTACGTGAAGGGAATAATTACGTCCTGAGTGGGTGCCTTGGAACGGCACCCAACTAAGAATTTATTCCTACACGTTTTTGTGCTTGGCTTGTTTGGGGGTTATTGCATTGTACAGTTCATCAATATCCACAATGAAAACCTCATTAAGAAAAAACAGTGGATTGGAGGAGATAAAAAAAATAATAATAATAAAAACACAAAGCGGTGTACCATTTTCCATAAATATAATGGCATTTTTAAGTAATGAAAACCAAATTGTATGACTGTTTTAAATAGCTTGAGAATTTGCCTTATCTACCTCTGTACATCTTCTCAGTTATAAATGTTATATAAGCTGAGTCACATAATATGGTCGAATGTTCTGTTTAACTATGGTCTGTTAATGGAAATAAACCTGAAAGAAGCCACATTCACTTTATAGAGCATTGGCTACCAGGCTAGCTAGCTTACATTGATTTTCACATTACCATTAGTTGTGTTTCTGGAAAAACTGGTGTCTGTTCATCATTTTTAAGAGGATATAAGAGTACACAACTTTTTTTTGGCAGTCTGTGTATTTTATGTTAGAAGTATCATCTGACAAAGTTGCTGATACTGTTATACTAACCGTTTTAAGAATAGGAAGTAGAATTGCACATAGGAAACAAACAAAAATGAAGTCATAGACTGAGTGAAACATCCGAGTGCGGTTGAAGAAAATGGTTATAGGCGCTCTTGGATAGTTGCTCAACCAATCAAATTAGTTGCATAATGTCTGCATAACTGTTGCATAATACACATTATGTCCTCATAACCATGAACAGAATGTGCTTTCCCCACACCCTGGTGCCCGCTGGTATCATGTAAAGGTCAATCTTTTCACCCATCTTTCAACCTCCACAGGTCCGCCGCATGAATTCTATATTCTGCCTTAAAGCCACAATCTAGAAGTGTTAAAACAATACCACCTCAGCATGAAGCCTGAATTCTTAACCGAATGCATAGATTGTTCTGTCTTGTTACTTGACTTCCATAATGTTTAATTCCATTGTTTATGCAATCTTTCAGATGGGATTCCGAACATTGTCTACATGGTTTTTCTTTCCAGCACAGGTGATGGATGAAGGGATGAAATTCATCACTTCTTTCTGCAGTTTGCTGACATGTTTTTTTTTTTTTTACATGAGGATTTAAGTAGGCCTCAGGCTATAGTTAGATTCTTTTTTTAAAATTTGCTTCTGACAAAAGAAATCGAGTCAAAGGATACAAAATAAAAGAAATTTGGAGACTACTTCAAAAGCAACTGGGATTGACGTCAACTAGTTTTTAATAAGTACTGAGCTCATGGTGTAATTACTGATAATATTTTGAGTACTTTTACCAAAACTTGGTGTCACAAGGCAGCTTTACAGTGATCTGAACTTAGTTCTCTAAAGAGCGAACTGGAGACTACAACAATGTGGAAAATTCCCCATGTTGTCTCATGGACAGAAACCTTCCTTAAAAGGAACCAGACTCAAAAAAGAACCCATCCTTGAGGGATTATACACCAAAGTACAACACAAGCTAGCTAGCAGGCTTGTCCACGTGCTATACAGCAAGTGAGCAAGTGAGCCGAAATGAACCAAACATTTGGCCATACTGTGTCTGAAATGTCACGCTATATTAATTTTTTCTTTTCTTTTGTTTTTCTTTTTTTTGCATAAAAGCAATATTTTAGCTATGGCAAATCCTAACTGTGCCATAATTCAGTGTAGCCGTACTTTTGCTTGTATGATATTGCTTGATTGTACAATTAAATCATTTTCTATAACAATAGTGTAGATCAAATATGTATTATTTTAAGGAACTCATTCTAATATCTCACTGTTACTGGAGTAACAAATTTACATGGACTTGCACAGCAGATGGTACACATAACCTGAGGCTAACAACAATGATATATACAGTACTGTGCAGAAGTCTTAGGCACATGCAATAGAATGCTGTAAAGATGCCTTATATTTACATAATATAATAATGAAATTAAATGTTATTACATTTCATATATATATATATATAAATCACAGTAAATAGGAAGAAAATGAAACAAAGTTAATATTTAGTCTCAGGTACAGTTTGTGCAGTTTTAAAAGGTAAAGTGTTGGAAAGTTATACTGAACATCTTGCTGATCCAGCCACAGCTCTCCTGGAGATTTTGACTGTCAAACTTGCTACTTTATTTGCAGGCAGCACCCAGCATCCCTCATTATGTTTTTGTATGTCTTTCTTTATTGACATACACACTTTAATCTCCAACATTAAATTATGTGCTGGAAAAGTAATGTTTGGAATAAAAAAAAAAAAAGAATGTGGACTGATTCGCTAACGTAAATGTCAGAGGATAAAAATCTATAGCAAAGTTTATACTAAAAATAATAGAGTTTCCAAGACTTTTATAGAAAGTACTGTCTATATATCTTA
>JAQMYF010000023.1:7821059-7843559 GCA_030014195.1 Neosilurus mollespiculum | reverse complement strand
GAGATCAAAAGCCCAACGGAGATGTCGATAATGCAGAGACAGCAGAGAGCCAGACTACATAAAAGGAAAGTCTTGTTTAAAGAATGCCTCATTCAACAATTTTTATTAATATCATTAAGTTAGACCTACCTAAGACGAAAAGGTTAGGAAAAAGTGGCGAAGACACTTCTTTGTCCACTTCCCGATGGACGGCCCATGAAAACTTTTTTCTACATGAAAATTTTTTTTTTTTTACATGAAATGATTGTTGTCTTTACACCATGTTTGTGGTGTAAAGGAAGTGTTGAGGAGCTTACAGCAATGATTCAATTTTATTGAAACTCTAGTGGGGTTATGTGTGTCAAAAGTACTTTACTACATAAAATGTATACCAGCAATGGTACACCAACAGTGGTGTAGTGGTTAGCACATTCGCCTCACAGCAAGAAGGTCCCAGGTTCGATTCCTGGGCTCGTGGCATTTCTGTGAATTTGCATGTGTTTACGTAGGTTTCCTCTGGGTGATCTGGTTTCCTCCCACAGTTCAAAGACATGCACAGTAGGCTGATTGGTGGTTCCTAATTGCCCCTAGGTGTGAAGGTGCTTATGAATGATTGTATGTGTGTTGGCCCTGCGATGGCCTGGCAAACTGTTCATGGTGTACCCTGCTTTCGCTCAGAGTCAGCTGAGATGGGCGCCAGCCTCCCTGCAACCCTAATTAGGATTAAGCGGCTTAGAAATGCTGAAGAGTATTTAAAAGAAATTGGGCAAATCAGTGTCAAATCAGTTGATAATTTAAATGAAAAGGATACCATGAGTGTTTTTCTACAACTTGCAGTGCCTTAAAAACATCCACATTGATACTATTTTTAAACTAAAATGATTGTTTCTCTATAAGTAAAAAAAAAATTATAGACGTGTGCCAAAGACCTTTACCATATATGGGCAGTGGTGGCTCAGTGGTTAAGGCTATGGGTCACTGATTCAAAGGTGGAGGGATCAAGCCTCAGTACCACCAAGTTGACACTGTTGGGCCCTTGAGCATGGCCCTTAACCTTCAATTGCGCAGTTGTATAAAATTTATAAATTCAAGTCACTCTGAATAAGGGCGTCTGCCAAATGTAAATGTACTTTATATGAAAGGCAGACTGAATTTTAGTTACATGAGGCACCATGCAGGTGCACTGGGTGATGTATGCGGGACCTAGAGAAGTCTGTGTCGGTTCGTCTCTCTGGTAACTGCGTGCTGCAGTTGACTAAGGCATGGTTTGATGCATTTAGTGCTTGTGCAGGGTGAAGGTGACCGATTGCTTTTAAAATAATTTACATATTATAAAAATACAAAAGGCTGCAAGTATAATTAAAATGTATTGTAATTTACGAAGAAACAGGGAGTTAATAAATTGAGTCCTCCTGAAAAAAGATGGCAATGTCAAGCAGTTGCGTATATTTTCAGATAAAGAAAAGCACCCCTGTAACCAAAATGCTTCTTGCCATAATTTATTGTTGGGTATTAATGCTATACGGTTAATGGGGCCACATTAACAGGTTTAGGTGTCGGAATTTTCTTTGAAAAATTAAAAAAACTACTTTTTGGAAGGAGTCAACAATGTTATTAGGAAATTGAGTAATCTTCAGGATGGATCAGTTTTTGCAATAACATGAGTAAACTAGCAGATCAAATGTATACAGCCTAACCAGAGTCTAATCTCTGTTGCCCATTGGGTTAGCTCAATTTATGCCACATCTACACAACATGATGTGTTTTAGCCATTAGAATTGTAACTGACGTACAGAAAATAACCAGAGATTCTCCACTGCTTCTTTCTCTAACTGATTTAATAAAACTCCTTTTTGTTTGTGGACGCTGGCTTTGCACGTCTCCGTACCCCCTCTTAAGAACTAACCTCTTTAGCAGTGTGTGAATGAGGCTGTTGTTCTCAGGTTATGCTGTGTCTGCAGTTTGACTGCATTTACAGCTCAGCCCTCGAAAGGCTATTTCTTGCTTATTGCTTAACATTTGTAAAATTTATTTCTGTAATCTAAGATGCACGTTCTACAGTGGCAGAATTTTTTTGGTTTTATTTCCAGGCTTCCAGAAGTTTGTAGGGAACCAGATGGCCCTGGTTTGACCTGGTGTTGACCCCTTTTTGTCTTATTGCTTTCATTGTTTATAGCCTGCCATCTCTATTATTGTAGATCCAAGGTTGAAATGAGGGTAATTGCTAAACTTTCTTGAAGACCGTTCACATCTCGTTCCGCAGGCTTCTTCAGGTCAAACCGACTGGGAAGAAGCTCAGGGATTTAAGCTCTTTTCAACCCTGACTATATCATATATATGCTGCTCGGACAAAAAAAAAAAAAAAAGTCACACACTCTAATATCTTCATGAAGTGCATTTATCCTTGATCCACAGCATGTAATCTCTGTGGTATTGTTGCTCTGGTTGGTCAGGTCGAGGCTCAGCAACATTAATGTGGCAATAACATGAAGTCAGCTGATGACCTGAATGTACTGAATGAGCAGGCTATCACATCAATAGACATATTCTTCCCTGATGGCACGGATATAAAATGGGGACTCAAATGATGTAAGAGTGGTTCAGGGAGCGTGAGAAATCATTTTCACATATGTATTGGCACCCCAGAGTCCTGACCTTAACTCTGTTGAAAGTTTTCGGGATGTGCTGAAGAAGACTTTATGAAGTGGTTAAATTTTTCAGACGTCGGTGAGAAATGTACCCGACACTGGATGGAAATCAATGTTACATTGCTTAAGTTTGTTGAAACAATGTATGTATGTATGTATGTATGTATGTATGTATGTATGTATGTCAGGGTTGCCAGGTATATTATTTTCCCCTTTCTCAATGTTCCTGGGTTTTCTACTTATTTATTTTTTTTATTATTTTTATTTATTTCTTCATTAATTAGTTAATTCATTTATTCATTTTTGGTAGAGTCGATTTACACCTGAGGCATATCCCTCACCACAAATGCTAATCACACTGAAATCCTAATCCTAACCCAAAGTAAAGTGCCAAATAGCTAATTTAGGTCAAATATAGCCGAATACTTACCATATGACTATTCCCACATGATCTGAAGTACACACTCATCGTTTTTAAGCATTTAGAAAGTATCCTGAACTGTAAAAGCAGTGGGTGGGGTGTGTATGTGGCAGAGTTGGAAGTTTGGGATGATTGGGCTGGTTTTTATTAAACAATACATTGACATGGACTTGGTGTTTATCATATATAAATTCACAGTAATGGATAGTAAGTTGTTAAATTATTAATCATTAATTATTAATCAGTGTTCATGTGGGGTCATGCACTGCATTCCTCCAAACACGATGGCACACACTACCCTTTTTGCAGATCCTGACCTGTCATGTTCGGCTACACCATGCACCATGGTCAGGCTGTTGTTCAATAACTTGAATGCTATTAAAATCAATAAAACTGCAGACGCTATATTGCTAGGAAAAAGTCTTAAAATCTTTTTGTCAAGGAAACATATACTATCTTTCAATAGGTGAGCTTTTTATTCAAGAATAAGGATTTTATTTTATGACTATATAAATGCCTATAGTTACTCCGTTATACTTTTCAGCTGAATTACGATATCTGACACTGTTTATCCTGGTTAATTGGACTTCCAGGCAAGCGTGAGAAGAGTCTGGGCAACACAGTGGAGCTTTGACTTGCCCCTGTGGACTAGTTAATGAATTTGCTTTGAATCTGAATGTGCTTTGTCCAACCTTCTTGTCACAAAATATTAATTCAAGATGATGAGAAAAGTGTTGATTTTACATGACAATTTTTCTTTCTGTAGAAGACACTCAAAAGGAGCTCTGGACATAACTGCGCATTGACAAACTGACACTCGGTTGGTAATGAGAGAGGGAGAGAGAGATTGAGAGAGAGCGAGAGAGAGAGAGAGAGAGAGAGAGAGAGAGGTGTCTGCTTTATGTCTTATGTATTAAGAGGCCAAAATCATTAGTCTTCATTTCACAGAGGCAGCGACCTCATGTCTGTCAAACATGTTGTTATGCTCTCTGCACGTACGTGTGTGTGTGTGTGTGTGTGTATGCGTGTGTCTTTGAGTGAGTGAGAGCAAAAGAGTGTGAAGCATCAATGACTTTATAGGCAAAATAAAAAGGTATTTTTCATGTACCAGAGCACTGAATGAAAACACACACACACACACCTGAGCTTTTCTCCTTTGTAAACCTCCTTGTGTTTTGAGAGTGGCCTTGAAACTCCCCAATTTAACAGGAGTTCAGAAACGTATTGTGTGTGTGTGTGTGTGTGTGTGTGTGTGTGTGAGACAGTAGTCCTTGAGATGATGGGCTTCATTTACATATTCATGCACTCTCTTTGTTTCTTCTTGTGTTGCCTTGTTAGTGTCGATGTGAAACATGCTTTTTGTTCTGCGTCTGTCTTTTCTCTGTCTTTTTTCTGTCACTGTCCGAAGCAGCGCACTGAACATTTAATTTGGTTGTTTGCCGGACCAGCTTCAAACATGATCTGCTCCTTCTATGGTTTATATAAAGCACGTGCGCGCACACACACACACACACACACACACACACACACACACACACACACAGTTCTTGTAAATTCTGGTACATTTTTAATGTCCTACCTCCTCTCGTATCCTCTTCACCGTTTCTCCTTTCTGTCATAAACAAAGAACAGATCATTAAGTTACATAAAAACATTTATACTTCACTAATGATCAAAACAATGTACAAACTCTATACATATTCATTAAACAGAGACTAGAGGAACATTCATTTCAACATTTCGCCAACCGGTTATTCCTCTTAGGGTCGCTCTTCGTCGACTCTGGGTGACAGCGGGGTACACTGAACAGCTCACCAGTCCAATCAGAGGACCAGCACACCCAACCATTCACACCCACATCTCAGAGCAATTTGGAACAACCTGTTAGCCTAATTTAGATATTAGCCTAAATTCAGGAGGAAACTGGAGTACCGGAGGAAACCCACGCAAGGGAGAACATGCAAACTTTACACAGAAACACCCTCACTGAGCCGGGGACTCGAACCCAGGACCTTCTTGCTGTAAGGCAGACATGCTAACCACTGTGCCACACCTCATGGAATCGTGAAACTGAATGAAAGCCTACAGTGATGTTTGAAAGTTTGTGAACCCTGTAGAATTTTCTGTATTTCTGCTTTAGTATAATTTTATAACATCAGATTTAATCACAAGTCTGCAAGTTCTCCCTGTGCTTGCCTGGGTTTCCTCCGGGTACACCGGTTTCCTCCCACAGACCAAAAACATGCACAGTAGACTAATTAGCGGTTCCAAATTTCCCCTAGGTATGAGAGTAAGTGTGAATGGTTGTGTGTGTGTGTGTGTGTGTGTGTGTGTGTGTGTGTTGGCCCTGTAATGGCCTGGCAAGCTGTTCATGGTGTACCCCGCCCTCGCCCAGAGTCGGCTGAGATGGACGCCAGCCTCCCCGCGTCCCTAATTAGGATTAAATGGCTTAGACAAATGAATGAATGAATTCTCGCAAGTCCTAAAAGTCGATAAAAAGAACCCAACTAAACAACACAAAATATTACACTGTTATTTATTTATTGAGGAAAATAATTCAATATTGTATATCTGACTGGCAATAGTATGTGAACCTTTGCTTTCAGACCCCCTTGTGCAGTAATTACGGCAACTGGTCACACAGCATTTCTATTGGATTAGGGCCAGGACTTTGACTTGTGCATTCTAAAACATTCCATTACATTGAAAAATATTTAATCGCTAACCAACTTGCATTGCTTGTACTGCATGTGAACTAAGACTAATAGGGGCAGTGGTTAAGGTACTGGCTTACTGATCCGAAGGTCGGGGGTTCAAGCCCAACTATCACCAAGCTGTCACTGCTGTCCCCCCAGTGCAGCTAACTGGGTTCTCAAAGGCCAACCAGGTCTCTCACTGCCTGCCTCTGTGGTGAGAGGCGTCTAAAAGGACCATTGCTGTCATTTGAAAAAGTAGGCCACTGGATTGCTCTCAGCGTGTTTCTGCCTTAAGAAGTGTTGGAATCAAAATTGTTCTCGTCCTGAATATCACTGAACAAATGCTAACTGGACGTAAAGAAAATAAAGTAAAAAGTAAAAAGATTCACTCACTCACTCACTCACTTTTTCTAAGACCAATAAGAAACTGATTGTGAAGGTATTGTTGTTAATAAACACAGAAAATCAAATCATTGTTGATATGGTGAAGCCTTCTGCAGGATTAAATGTGACATTAGCAGGAAGGAGTCTCCAGTGTTAGGGTTAGTCTACAGTATCAGTTAAGAAGGTTTCAGGAATCTGCATTTTGAGATATTGTGTAAAGGTAAAATGTTTTTTTGTTTGTTAGTGTTTGTATGGATTATAGTTATGTTTTGTATATGGAATATATCACTGTAGTGGGGGAATGAGGGGGTGTGGCCGTGCTCCAGATGGAAAAGAGTCGGGTTGGTCCAGCAGGTAACACATGATTCTGACCTGGGTGTGATTGGATTGTCCATTTATGAAATGAGGATAATACCATGAACCAGTGATAGGTTTTACCCTTGGGTTTTGCGTGCACTGAATATCAAGAGAAAAAAGCACAACTGCATTGAAAATTTAAACAAAGAAATTCCCGCGTGCTCAGTTTTAGATACCTCCACCCCACTCAGACATTACCTTACCTAATGAGGCCTGAGGGGAAAACAGTACACGGGCTCGACATGGACAATGTTCTCCCTTTTTTTTTATGATTCTTCAGGCTTTTATACACATTCACTGGGGTAACGTAATACAGGATTGGTCAGTTCAAAGAAGACACTACATGTAGTTCACTTCGAATGTGGTCAGCAAAAGAGGCGTGGCTAGTTATACTGCAGGGTCTCTGATTTCTATATGTGCTCCTTGGTTTACAGAAATAAAAGAGAACAAGGAGTGTGTGCCAACATTACCCTAACAACCAGATAGAGAGCGAGAGAGAATTAGGCATCCCAGGCGTTAGGCTGTGAGACCTTATGCTTTTCTTCTTTTCTTTCTTCCACACCCACAGATTTCCAGGAAATATATCTAGAGCCAATCCTTATAAAACTTTGCGCACTTATTTCTTTGGGTTTTATCCAGGAGCCTGTGGTGTTTCAGAACGCTACATTAAGATTTTATGGATTTATTAGTGTTGGTGGTGTTGTGTATAAACCTCTGTGGCCAGCGCTCAACCCACACCCTGTGTTCATGGACTGTATCATGTGAGTTTTAAACACGGAGGTGGTGAAGGTGACACGTACACAGCCTACATTCTCTCTGTATCGTAGACATCTTTGACACAGCAACACACACTCTTTCAGTACTCAAACTATTCGAGCTGACAGAGGGTGCATGTGACACACCCACTTATCCACTTGAAAAGTGCTGATTAATTTGAGTGAAGTGAAATACTGAGCAGTGAATTACTTAACCAGTGTATTTTGGGTTTTTTCACTGGGTGGTGCATGCTGAAAAGTGCAAGTGGGAAAAATGAAGTCAGCTTGAAGCGTTGCCGCTTGTCTTCCTAGTCTTTCTTCCTACTTACATTCACATATATCGGCTTGTACAATAATCTATACATAACTTCATTTGCATAACCACCTTCCCCCAACCCTCCAATAATCTACTTTGTTTTGTAAAGTAGTGTCAACAATAGTGGCACGATGGTAGTCTGACAGCAAGAAAATCCTGGATTCAGTTACCAGCCTCAGGTGTTTGTGTGGAGTTTGCATGTTCTCCCTGTGCTTGTGTGGGCTTCCTCCAGGTACTCCGGTTTCCTCCCACAGTCGAAAGACATGCACATGAGGCTGTTCTAAATTGACCCTAGGTGTGAATGAGTGTGAATTGTTGTGTGTGTTGTCTTGGCAAGTTATTCAGTGTGTACCCTGCCTTCACTCTGTGCTGGCTGAGACAGGCTCCAGCCTACTAGTAGGATGAAGCGGTTCAGCAAATTAGTGAGGGAGTGTCAACAATTGTTTGAGCGATTTACAACAGTTATGCATGCTTTATATTACACAGTACCTCTTTCCTCATTCATTTTCTAAGCCGTTTAGTCCTAATTAGGGTCGTGGGGAGGATGGCGCCCATCTCAGCCAACTCTGGGCGAGGGCGGGGTACACCCTGGACCGCTCGCCAGGCCATCGCAGGGCCAACACTCACACAAGCATTTACACTCACATCTGGAGGCCAATTAGCCTACTGTGCATGTTTTTGGACTGTGGGAGGAAACCGGAGTACCTGGAGGTAACCAACACAAGCATGTGGAGAACATGCAGACTCCACACAGAAACGCCCGAGCTGGGAATCGAACCCAGGCCTTCTTGCTGTGAGGCGGACATGCTAACCACTACGCCACCATGCCGCCCCTCTTTCCTTTTTATTCTATTTATTTATTTAGTAATTTATTGATAGGTTGATTGATTGATGTATGCCAATCATTTTTAGACATGACACTTTTCTCTTGATTATGGCATCAGATATTTTTAGCTAGAAGATTCAGTGACAAATTAAATAATAATAATAATAATAATTACTACTCGAGTGCTTGAGTAGTAAAGTAGGAGCCAATCCACACGCACGTGTTTTAATAACCTTTTTGCTTTTCTCATTGTCTTTTTCAGGTATATGACAACAATGTTTCTCTTATAACTGATCTCAGTGGAAGGGTTGGGGTTCATAGAAATTTCGTAAACAAAACAGAATGTGACGTATCATTTTAAATGCACCACTTATGCTTTGCTAATTCTTCCTGCCAAGCTTCACTTGTAAATGTTTTTATGCTGATGAGCCTGATGAGCTAAATGGAAATTGGAGATGCCATGATTGCTGTGTCATTTAGCTCTTATTTATGCTATATTTTATCAGTTTTTCCATCGCTAAGTCTGAAAACACGCTATTCAAAAGAGTGTGCTATCACATCTTGGTTAAGAATGTCTTTTATTTAAAAACAATAAAAATATTTTTTTTAAAACAAGGTTTCATTTATGACAGTTTCTGCATTTAGCCTTTAAATGAATAACAGGCTTGAAAGTAACAGTTTGTGAGCATATAATTAGCAAATACAACAGCATGTGGTGAACCAGCATTCATGCTAATGGCTTGAATACATTAAGGACATTTCGATTTTTTTTTTATATATATATATATATATATATAATTAAATCGTTATACAGCAAGTAGATATTACAGATGTCATGGAAATAGTTGATGACATCCTGTTATACAGTTCAACTCTTTTGTGAGCACAATGACTAATCAATATGAAAATTAAGACACTAGCGAGGCTCATACTACTCTAGATACAACTTTAGATCTCATAGCTATTGACATTTAAGGTCACATGCTACGTATTCACACTTGTTTGTTTCCTTTATCCCTTAATATAAAAATTGAGGCACTGCCAGGAAGCAGTGCTCCTGATAGATATCTCTAATGATAGGTGTTTGAGACTGGTGTTATAAGAATAGCGTGGCTCCTTTAAGGAGGAAATAAACAAATAAGTCTTCTCTGCATGTCCCAAATTTGGTCTAGAGCAGAAGAAGGAAAGGTTAACACTGATTTTTCTGTTCACTGCATTTCACCAGCTGATTTCCGTGTTCATTTGCATCACTTGTCTTATTAGTTTAATTTGTCTCTTTAACAGGTTACGTTGTTCCGTGTTGCCACAAAGATTGTCTGTTTGCATGTTGGGGGTGGGGGTGATTACGAGCACAAAGAACTGATTACATCACACAGAGAACCAGTCAGAACACCATCAGTTTTCAAATGTTCTACACCCAGCATGCACTTCTGCAGTCTAAGACCCAAAACTGCACTAACCACAGACAGGGAACGTTGTTGTGACAAGCCTCCATATTTATTGTGGCGCCAATCAGCATCAAGTCCGTTGTACGATGAACGGTTGTACAGACATAAGACAACCATCAAAAGTCATGTCCCACGCCTATGGGGCTCTGCTATTAATGCTTTTAACTAGCTGACTAGTTCACCATATATTAATGCATTAGGTTAGCTATCACAAATAAAAAAGAACATGGGAAAATAAGCAGCATGTCGGAGCTTTTATTGGCCTAGTGATAAATTTAGTTAGCTAGTACATTTACCTTCATCATTCCTTTTTAAAGTATAACCTAATTTCACCCTGCTAATATTGGAGTGATAGTTTTGAGTCGTGTGCACTTTTAACAAAGAAAAATGTCTTTGTGTCCAAAAAAACCCCAAAAAAAACGATCTTGTTCACTAGAGGACATGCTGCTAAGAAAAGTTCTCTTGGCTGAACAGTGTGCCTGTCGTAGTGAAAACTCCATCATGCTCCAGTCGACTGTGTGCTAGCATCTGCTTCTTCTTCTCAGGGGGATAGTGATGTATTTGTGAATGCGTGTAGCTTGGAAGGCAAAAAAAGCTAGCAAAACTCAGGGGCTTGTTAGCAAACTAGTCTTCAAGTAAGAGTTTCTATGACATGTGGGATTTCCCAGAAAATGCGAAAATACAACTCTGTGTATGGCCAATGTGAGGAGAAAAAAACTGCTGAAAAAGACTACACTGAGTGTGATTCTAGGAGATACAGCATGATGTACGTGTTGGGGAAGGATGCTGGAGAAGCTCAAGTCTCAGAACAGCACACACCCCCTCTCACGCACACACACACACACACACACACACACACGCATGCACACAAGTTACACACTGCACGTTAATGATGATGATCTTTGCTCTTATGAAATCTCCATTCGTGCTGCCTTCAGGGATAAACAGTGTCAGTAAGCGATATTAAGCAAAACAAGGTTTCGAAATGTAGACAATTCCCATCACGACTTTATACGACGCATAAAAAAAACTTAATAGACCGTTATTGTGATTACGGTTTACTTGGCATTCTTATTACCTGTGAGGTCTCCAGTTAACATAAGCAATTCTAATAACAGACTGTTTTAACATAAAGCAGCACTAGCACTTAAAGGAAAATTCTACCAAAAAACACATTAAAATTGCTTCCAGGCTGCACTTTATTTCCTTACATTGACATCTTTCCTTTGTAAACAGGAAGTCAATCTGACAGCAGAGCGTTATTGTGGTGTGGAGTTTACATGTTCTCTCCGTGCTTGCGTGGGTTTCCTCCAGGTGCTCATGGTTTCCTCCCACAGACCGAAGACATGCACATTAGGCAAATTTTCTGTTTCAGATTGCCCCTAGGTGTGAGTGTGAATGGTTGTGTGTGTATTGCTCTGCAATGGTCTGGTAAGCTGTACAGGGTGTACCCCACCTTCACCCAATGTCAGCTGAGCTCCAGCCTCCCCATGACCCTAGTAGGATTAAGCGGTTTGGTCATTGAGGGGGAGAGTGATGAGTTTGACAGCATGCTGAGGTGCTTGACTGTGGCTCACAGCAAGAAGGTTCTAGGTTCAAGCACTATGGCTGGTGTGGGTGTTTTCTGAGTAGAGTTTGCGTGTTGTCTCCATGCTTGGGTGGGTTTCCTCAAGGTACTCCTGTTTCCTCCCACAGTCCAAAGACATGCACGTTAGTCTAACCAGCTGGTTCAAACTGCCCCAGGTGTAAATGTTAAAAGTGGTGCAGTGGTTAGCACTCTTGCCTCATAGCAAGAAGATCCTGGGTTCGAGCCTCATGGCTGGTCTATTTACATTAGCATGTTCTACCTATGCGTGGGTGAGTTTCATCTGGGAACTCTATTCTCCTCTGACGGTCCAAAGACATTCAAATTAGGTCAACAGCCTTTATAATACCTATTAATGTAAATGTTTGGTTGTCTGTTGGTGTTGCAATAAACTGGTCAGGTCTCCGTCATCCTATGAGGTACGAATATTGAATAAATCTATAATATTTTCAAAACGTTTTTGCCTTTCTTCTATCCTTTTTTTTTTTTTTTTGCCAAGTAGCATAGTATTGGTGTCCACTGACAAAGGGATAATGCAAAAAGCTGTTAAACACTAATTTTGAATGTTTGTACTGAAATATTTCTGAAGTCTCATTCATGCAGGTTTTTTGCTTGATATGCGAATTTGCTTGATAGTGTTTATTTTCAAATTTGATCTGTCAGTGAGAACAAGTAATACGATGGTGCTTTGGAAGCTGACGCTTCAGAAGAATGTACCAATGAGCAGATGAGACAGGCTAACACAGTGTCCATGCTAGCAAGCCATTCAGTTTTTACATTTTACACTTATGGCGTTTGGCAGTCAGTCTTATCCTGAGCAACCCAACAGTGGCAGCTTGGTGAAACTGGGGATTGGACCCCTGACCTTCAGATCAGTAACCCAGAGGCTTAACCACTGAGCCACCACTTTTGCAGCTTGTTTCGCTTGTCACCTCTGAGTGGATCATGGCTGGTATTGTTGACCAGCTTGTATAGATTATAGTCTACTATACAACTTGTTTCAACTGTATTAAACTTTGATTACATTGTTACATACTGGCTTCACTGACTGATTAGGAAAGCGAGTTATTTGTGTTAAGTAAAGATACTCACTAGGGGCAACATGTCTTTCCAAGAGAGGTTTCTTCACAATGTTGCCACATGTATTTACAGAGAGGTTGTGCAGGATGAAATAAATACCTTGAAAACCTTGCTTATGTGTTTTTCTTCCATTTTTGTACAGCAAATTGTAAATGGTAGCAACTTGCAGGTTGGAAATGAATTTGTCATCTTTTGGTCAATGGATTGCTTTGATTGATGAATTGATGATTGGTGTACGGAATAATCTGCGCTCATCCTTTGGATTTGATGCTTTACTGCACCATAAAGTAGATAATTTGCCCTGAACTGAGAACTCCAATGTCGCATGTTGCTTCCTATCATGAGAGAAGAGTAAGAGGGTGATCACACTAGAGGTGTGATAGAAAAGCGACTGACGCGAATGTGAATTCGTGTTTAAGAAAAGTTTGAGATTTGCTAGCATCTGCTATATTCCGAGTATTATGTCTCATTCGTATTTCATTTGCACTTTGCTCACACTAATAACGTGCGAATATAAAGCGAGTAGTTTGAGAATAAAAAGCGAACAAAATGTGACTGATTTACGACAGGACATCCGCAAACCAATCGCACATTACTCGCAAATCAGCTGCAAATTGTCGCGTAACTTTCTTGCAACTTTCGCGCGATAAACATATTTATATAAGCCGCAAAATATTCACTTGCGTGTGGAGACACAAAACGCGAATTTAAAATTCACAAAAAAAAATCGCATCATTTGCTTTTCTATTGCACCTCTAGTGTGATCACCCTCTAAGGAATTGACGTGTTGTGGGTAATCTAGGAAATTTAAAGCAAAATCAAAATACATGAACAGGCTGAAGAAGTTAAATCAAATTCAGGAATTTCATTATTAAAAAATAGATAAAAAATGTGGAATTTCCTTTTAAATAGTATGCAAATGACCAGGAACAGAAAGTGAGACAGACTGAGGTACTCACCTTGCCTATGATGCTCCCGACCTCCTGCGGAAAAAGAAAACACACATAAGGCAAATGTCAGTGTATTGATCTGAGCACTTCGCCCCCATAACCCACCCCTCCCAAAGTATCCGTTTGTTTATTTATTTAAGCTCAGCCATGTCCCGACTACAAAACCTGCCTAATCCTCTATTGGCTTCCTTGAATTTTAAGCCTCATGGGACTGCATGCTATAACACACAGGGAATGCAAAGGAGACTTAACGTGAAAGTAGAGAACCTTTTAGTAACTGATTGCATAAAGTCAGAAAAATTCCATTATATGTTTCAATTACGAGAGTAGCTGTCTGGCTTCTACTGATACTTCCGTATTCTGTGGAGTTGAGATCCATGATTAGAATAAAGCAGGAAGCAATTATGTTAGGCTACTGCATGTTCTCTGTGAGGTTTGCTCAATGAAATCGGAACGTCAGAAGCTCATCCTTGAAGCAGTAAATCTTTGAGAGATTCTTCATCCGCGCAAAGCAGAATGTGAAATAAGTGGCATTTCTGGTGAAATGACAAACTTTAGTAGACATGTCTGCAGAAATGTAGATCTTCAACATTAAAAATAACTTAAAATGCACAATGTCTTTTTTTTAATGAACCACAATTTATTTCCCAATACTTAATTTAAAACCTTTATAGTCTCTATTATTTATGTATTGTGTAAAATCGTGATCTGGCCCACACATCATGCTAACGGTGCTGACGTTTCTGTCTGAGGGTTCCCCTCCCACACCTGAGGGTCTATAGAGGGATAGTGGTAGGGTTCATGTTTGTGCTGGGAATCACAGAGTAACCTTAAACTCACAATACAGCAATTCTGCAACATTTCTAAGCTGCTTAATCCTAATTAGGGTCACGGGGAGGCTGGCGCCTATCTCAGTCGACTCTGGGTGAAGGTGGGGTGCACCCTGAACAGCTCACCAGGCCATTGCAGGACCAGCACACATGCGGCCATTCACACTCACACCTAGGGGCAGTTTGTAAATGCCAATCAGCCTACCGTGTATGTTTTTGGACTGTGGGAGGAAACCAGAGTACCCTGAGGAAACCCATGCAAGCACAGGAAGAGCATGCAAGCTCCACACAGAAATTCCCCGAGCCTGCTGCTCTCACCCAGGACCTTCTTTATGATTTGAATTAAAAATAAAAAATATTTATTTATGATACACCAAGATACATACCAGTGTAATTGATGAAGGAAAAAACTGGGTTTGCCGGTTTCCTCCCACAGTCCAAAGACATGCACATTAGGATAGCTGGCTGTTCCAAATTTCCCCCTAGGTGTGAGTGTGAATGTGAATGCTTTTGTGTGTGTGTGTGTGTGTGTGTGTGTGTGTTGGCCCTTTGATGGTCTGGCGAGCTGTTCAGGGTGTATCCCGCCTTTACTCAGTGTCGGCTAAGGTAGGCTCCAGGCTTATCCTGCGAGCCTAACAGGATTAAGCGGTTTGACGAATGAATGAATGAATGAGTAACTTAAAACATATAAATATAATTGGTAAATTCATCATTCATTCATTTTCTGAACCGTTTAAGCCCAATTAGGGTCGTGGGGAGGCTGGCGCCCATCTCATCCGACTCTGGGTGAGGGCAGCGTATACCCTGGACCGCCCGCCAGGCCATCGCATGGCAGAAACACGCTGACGGCAATGCAGCCTACTCTTGACGAAAATCAGCAATGGTTGTTTTACATGCCTCTCACCACAGACAGTGAAAGACATGTCTGGCCTTTGATAACCCAGTTAGCTGCACCGGGGGACAGCAGTGACAACTCGGTGATAGGGCGGATTGAACCCCTGACCACCGGATCAGTAATCCAGCACCCTACCACATGGGCCACCACTGCCCCCAAATCAAAAGAGATTTTTATACCTGTCCGTCAACACTGAATAGAGTCATGAAATAATGGTGGCATAGTGGTTAGCACGTCGGCCTCATAACAAGAAGGTCCTGGGTCCCCAGCATGAGTGTTTCTGTGTGGAGTTTGTATGTTCTTGCTGTTCTTGTGTGGGTTTCCTCCAGGTTTCCTCTCACAGTACAAACACATGCACATTAAGGTAACTGGTTTTACCAAATTGCTCATAGGTGTGAGTGTGAATGGTTGTGTGTTGTCCTGGAGATGAACTGTTGAGCAGCTCAGATTGTACTCCGGCTTCACCCAGAGCCGTCTGAGATAGGCTCCAGCCCCCCCGTGGCCCCAATAGGATTAAGCGGTTCAGCAAATAGATGGATGGATGAATGGCTGGACAGATGAATGATATTTGGCATGTCTTAAATATAAAAAGACAAAATAATGCAGTATATTCTTGTATCGATCTTCTGGGGCACCCTTAATTTATGTGTAATTTCGAAATAATAATAAATAAATAAAATAAAAAGGAATTCCTGTTTAGGCCACACCCACTTCAGGCTGGCCTCTGAAACCAAATATAAATAGCTGAAGCATTAACCAGACCCAAATTACATTATTCTCCTTGTTTAGATCATAGTGAATGTCAAAATGTCAACAGGTGAAATGCTTTCCCAGTTCAGCACACACATGTTTAAACAATGTTCTGTTACATACCGACACCTCATCACAGTTGATGACTTGTTCCTCATTAATTTCATGCAAATGGGCAATGAAATTAAAATGCCTGGCGTGTAAAAGCCAACGGGGACAATGCTGTGCTGTGCTGGTTCGAATGACTTCATTGTGCAAGTAGGCCAATAATGAGCTTCCTTGAGCCCGCGCAGTGTTAAATGAACACTTCACCCCCTAAAAAAATGCTAATATAAGTATGAATGAAACCTAGCAGGAAAAATGAGGGGGTGGGGGTGGGGATTGTGGATTGCTACGGTTATTATGATCTCATTTGCATATCCTTAATGCTGGCCCCTGTTAAGAAATCATTTAAAACCCATTAGAGCTGAGCATCATGGGGCGAGTATCCCAAAGGCGTCATAGCACAGAGATTATTTTAAGTATCATCAGATCGTCTGCACAAAGCTGCACAATGCTTCTATTGCTGGAGGTTTGCTATTTCAGGATGAGCTGTGGGGGGCATATGTCATCCTGCATGTGGGTGTGTGTGTGTGTGCATTTGTGTGTATATGTGTGTTTTACCTTGCCATGCATGAGCAACCTGAGGGTGAGAGTGACATTCATGCCCCCTTCTCCGAAGTCCTGCTCACAGTTCATTCTGGCTACGGAGTCCGGCGCAGGGAGTCGCATGAAAGAAGCTCTAGAGATAATGGAGCTGTTCAAGGTGATGAACTCTGTCTTTTTTTTTTCTCTTTTCCTTTACGATTCTGTAACAGAAAGAAAAAAAAAAATCATCAGATCATCATCAGTGATGGTTTATATCCCTTATTTTTACCTAAAATGGGTTTCGAGAAGTGAAACCTTAATAAAAATAATACTTTACGCTCTTTGTAGCAGCGAAATGAAAAATATAATCACAGTAATGTTATCACTATATTATTACCATAATATCATTTGTACAGAAAGACATTTCGACCATACACAATACACCGGGCTCCCAACAAACTACTAAACAGTATTAGGCAGTGTTGGCACAGTGGTTAAAGCTCTGGATTACTGAGCCGAAGGTTGGTGGTTCAAGCCCCAGTACCAACAACCTGCTACTGTTAACCCTCAGTTGTGTTGGAAAAAAAAATGATGAATGTAAGTCACTCTGGATAAGGGTGTCTCCCAAATTCCGTAAATGTAAATAGCACAATGGATGAAGTGAAATAATTTAATGCTAAAAAAACAACAACAATAATTCTATTTTATATCTATAATTTTTATATTTATAAAACAAAATATTTTAACATAGTAACATAAAAAACTGGCTAACTGTTTATCACTAAAATAAAAAAAACAATTATGTAAACAGCTATTATTTTATTTAATATTTACAAAGTAATAAACATTGTAGTAAATGATGAATGTAGAAATACATTTAGCGCTTGACATTTAACCGACATTTTAACATTTTCTTTAATACCTTTCAAAACGTATTATTTTGCACGGAAATGGCGAGAAAATCTACATACATCATTATTTTGTAATGCAATATTTAAAAAAAAATTACTAACTACTGAATTAAAGAAAAAAAATCAAATAAACATTATCATATACAGTAATATCTACAAACAAATCATTAGAAATATTACAAATAGGGGTGTGTGTGTGTGTGTGTGTTTGTCTTGTTATGAAGAATAAATTAATCAAATCCTTAAAATAAATCTTAAATATCTTTAAATATAAATTATATAAATTATTCCAACATATGATTTCCAAAATATGTTGTCAGTGTTCTATTATGAATAAAATATGGTTTAATATATTAACACGAACATATAAAAGTGGAATTTAATTTTGAATGAAAAAAAGTATTTAACAATGAAATAAAAAAGAGGTGAAAATCAGAGTAGGAATTAGATAAAAATTTCTAATTATAATTAAAATTTTAGCAAGAAAACACTAAAAGGAAGACAAATATCACTAAACATGTATATACTTTATTGTTTTATATCTACTAAATGATGTTAGCAAAAAAAGTAACATGTTAATATTTGATTTATTATTTTACTCTATTTAATAAACAGATCTAGAGGTAGGGAGTTGGTTGTAGGGATGGCTAGAGGGAGCAGCTGATCAAAAACGCGACTCTGTGGAGACATCTTTTGAATTAGCAAACAAGCTGCAGGTTACGTTGTTAAACTGGAAATTATATTCATCATTTGAAAGTCCACCTGTCAATCATCTGCTGTCATATGCATAACAGATATGCCTTTAAAAATAAATAAAATAAAATGAAAAAGCATGCCTGGGCAAACGTATCTGTTTATGTGGCTGGTTGTTCCAAGATTTGTCCAGGAGCTCCGACATTTCTGAGCAGCTGTTGGAGCAGTCAAATGTCTCATTTGCAAAAGAAATAGTTAGTAAAATGAGAGGAGAATGAGGCTGATCTTGAGGTTGGTTAAGAGAACCTAATGTGTGTGTGAGAGAGAAAATAAACAACATAAAAAACCCCTTTCCTTTCAATCTATTTTACCTGTGTAGTCCAATTCTACTCACTTAAACCTTCAAAAATTTAATCCAGTCTATGTAGGAGCCTGAAATGAGGTCATAATTTAAGGTATAATCGCCAAGCCGGAAGCTTAGGGAGAAAATTGCATAAGCTGTTGGCTCTGGTGTGCCGTCTGGGTTGGGGATTGGAAGAAAAGGGCATGAATAGAGAGACACTCTGCCAGACATCACATATTTTACAGCCATGGCGTCTTTGCACGACATTTCAAACCATTTTTACTGTTTAATTTTTAGATTCAGGTTTGCTCTGGTTAGATGAATGCACTATAAGCCTCCAGTGCCAGAATGTAATCACGATTAGTTGTACTTGTTATCTCGTAGAAACCTGTGAGTTTACATCGTTAAAATTGGTTCTCTTGTAACTGCGCCAGTAATTGTCCTGAGGCTAACTCTGGTACGAATATGACATATTAAATGACAACACTCACTCACTCATCACTCTCATTCATTTGCCGCACTGCTTAATCATCTCAACCAACACTGGGCAAAGGTAGGGAACACCCTGTACAGCTCACCAGACCATTACAGGGCAACACACACTACCATTCACACTCATACCTAGGGACAATTTAGTAAAGATGCAAAAATGCAAACTTCACACACAGACACCAAAGCCTGGGTCCCAAACCCAGGACCTTCTTGCTGTGAGGCAGATGTGCTCACCACTGCGCCACTATTTATATTCAGCACTGTACACGTAAACTAAACTAAATGACGTAATGTTACCGCTTCACAAAACGACCTAAGTTCTGATAGGAATGAAAATAAACCTGCACCAATCAGCAAATTGGCACCAGCCCCTCAAATAATTCAGGTTAACAGATTTAGTTCAGCACTCTTCCTTTAAGTGCTTATTGGATTTGAACTCAAACCCTTCCAGTCGCTAGCAGCTGTTAGCTTTTACTTTATCAGTTCGGTTTTATTGAAAATCTGCTGCTGTTCTTGGACCACAACAAGCACAAAAAATGTCTGTGAAATCCTGAAGGGATTGAAGAAGAAAAGCAGGGCACAAACGATAGAATCTGAAATGAAAAGACGAGCGTGCCTCTCACGAGCGGCATCGCTAACGAGGCCGGCTTGTCTGAATTCGCTGCTACGGGGTGTTAATATTCTGTCACTTGACCAGTCATGTCTGGACGCCGAGACACGTTGTCATTAGGGTATAGCCCTCATTTCTACTATCTATTTCTTTTTCCTCTCAACAAAGTCTCACGGACCAATTAAACAGACGTTTTGATGGGGACGATTGGATGTCAAGACTAAGACACAGTGCCCGGTGAGTATACCCAGACAGTTCTGTCCAGAGAGAGAACAGGCTGGATGTCTTTCAGTGTCTCTAATTGCAGAAGCTTCTATGCTGTCTTTTTGTTTTGAAGCACTGAAGAAGAACGGAACAACAGAAATGAAATGAGTTTTCAGTGATAAAGGATTTCACCTGCTGTGAAGGAGGCTAAGAGCCTAACTGTGGCATGTAGGTCAACAGACTTACGTATGTGGGATTTGTGTATAACATGAACTAGTTAAATAATACCTCACTAAATCGCCTGATGTCTCAGAATAAATTTTTTGTTCAAAACCTTGAATTTTCATAATAATACCCAGATAATATGCAGATTTGAAGATCTCCATGTGGAACCTGACCTTTAACCTTTAACCTAATTTACCATCTGTACGTGGCACGGTGGCTTAGTGGTTAGCACAGCCACCTTACAGCTAGAAGGTCCTGGGGCGTTTCCATGTGGGGTTCTCCCCATGCTTGCATGGGTTTCCTCCGGGTACTCTGGTGTTCTCCGACAGTCCAAAGACATGCACATTAGGCTAACTGGCTGTTCCAAATTGACCCTAGGTGTGAGTGAGAATTGTTGTGTGTGTTGTCTGGCAAGCTGTTCAAGGTGTACCCTGTCTTCGCCCAGTGTTAGCTGAGATAGGCACCAGTCTCCCTGTGGCCCTAGTAGGATTAAACGGTTCAGCAAATGAGTATGTGACATCTATGTAAGAGATTTCTAGAAGTCGTTATTGCTCAGGCAGCACAAATGGACACCAAATTACCAATCACTGCCTCAAGAACATTGTTAAACCCTATGTAGTGAGCAGATATAGGGAACAAAGCCAGTGCAGAAGTAGGATTGGGTAAAATATAGAAAACAATTCTTACATAAGGTTGAGTGGTAGATGGTACAATTTTATGTTGATGCTGTGGGTTGTGTAAACTAATTACAGTATCTAACTCATTTTCAGCAATAAGACGGATACAAACCCTGTTCCTGTCCGGATACAGCCCTCTTCAATAAATACTACACAGCTAACATTTAGCGGATTTTGTACTAATTGTTTAGCTACAAAGCACAGTTCACATAATATGCTCAGCCACTCAAGGCCACTTGTTCTAAGCAAGTGTAACCCCCACAATGGTGCATTCCACCTGCACTGCCACTGTTCCAAGAGATATATACTACTAAATAGGATGGGGGACAGGTGTCTAGTTGGTCAATTGCCAAGTATTTTTATACGTCTTCTTATTTTTCCTTAAAAACAGAGTAAGAGGACACTGGGTTAGAAAGCCATGATGAGAAGAGACTGCAAATGTTCGCCAAACTGATTCTTCTCCAGTCAAGGGAGGAGCTGGCGGGATTCATCTTGGTGACTTGGTGACGTGAGCGAAGAGAATCTCTAACAGATGTCCTTCAGCACGCACAGAGGAATATGCTCGAAATGAATAATTAAATTGCCTTTACATGCAGACCTGGACAGGGTTAAAATCCTCTCTTGGATGTTATTCCAAACATACTGTACATGGGCATTTCAACAGACGATTTGGTCACTGATTCAGTGCCGACACTCGTATGTCACCAATTCATGGACTCTTTCCGGGGTTGTGCCTTACGATGGTCATTATTTCTACTAATGTTCAGGCTTCTGTTTTAGGGTTCAGCCTTGGGCCTGTCCGTGCTTGCCAGTGCGAAAGCTACCCCACTGCTGTGGCTGTGGAAGCTTGATGAGAAGAATGTGGTGTTCGAATCATGTATTTATTCATGGTATTAAATCTGGTATTTTTGCAGTGTATGCCTATTAATTACTTAATAGTTAACACTCTAGCAACAAAAGTAGAGACTTTGTTAATGATTGACTACTATTCAAAATGGCTGATCACTTTTCCAAAAAAACAATCAGTGATTCCTACTGTTTCCAACAACCAGTGATCACTATTCGGCTCAACATCACCAGCAATCACCAGTGTTCCCAACAACCGATCAATGATTATTATTGTTCTTAATGACCACTCCGTAATCACAATATTTCCCAACAACCAATGACCACTATTTAACTCAATAATCAATCAGAGATCGATATTGAACTTAACAATCAATCAGTGATCACGATTCAGCTCAAAAACCAAGTAGTGTTTTCAATGCCCTCTTATGGATCATCACTGTTCAAAAAGCCTAATCACAGACCCCCATTTTTCCCAAAGACCAATCACTGATCACGGTTCTTCCCAGTGGCCAATCAGGGATTACCACAAATTTTTACAGCATCATCAAAATGCTAGCAAGCCAACAAGCATTCACTTAATAACTAAATAAAAATTTTGTGAACAAAAATAATTTTATATGAGGATCTTTTACTGTATTATGCAATCAGTGCAACTTTACCTCACAAAATGTAGCGTCTATATTCACCAAAATATTTATTATATTTATAAACACTAAAATAACTTGGACTCAAGTTGAAATGGACTGCATATTATTGCTTTACCCTCCATAATTAGATATTTTTACTGGTATGTAGCTAAAAGATCTATGTTATCCGCACAGATAAATAAATATATAACAGATAAATATCTTATAATCTATAATATATATATCTATATAATCCCCTGATGAGTGGGCAACCACGAAACAGGCTTGTCGGGATAAAATTGTAGTACTGTTATTTTTTCCCA
>JAQMYF010000023.1:7796671-7810507 GCA_030014195.1 Neosilurus mollespiculum | reverse complement strand
GTTTTATTTATTTATTTATTTTAATAACCCTGCAATGGCCTGGCGAGCCCCAGAGTTATCTGAGAGGGGTGCCAGCCTCCCCGCCACCCTAATTAGGATTAAGTGGCTTGGAAAATGAATGAATGGAGCAGCCATAGCCTAATGGTTAGACAAGTGGCTTTGGGACCGAAAGGTCGCTGGTTCGATTACCGAACCAGCAGGAAAAATGTATGGCGGTGGGGGAGTGAGCTGCACCGTCCCTTCCTCCACATTCATGGCTGAAGTGCCCTTGAGCAAGGCACCTAACCTCCAGCTGCTCTCTAGGCATCCCCAGTGTGTGTGGCAGCCTACTGCTCTGTTGCTGCATATAAAAATAAATAAATAAATAGATAGATAAATAAATAAATAAAAGCGAAATAAATAAATAAGTGTAAAATATTCCTGTGTATGGGGTCTAAGAAGAGCCGAGAAGCCCAGCAACAACTTGCTCAGGCAGGGCTCGTATCTCTTTCCCATTGATAATCATGCCACAACACCCTAAAGGTCAGCAGATACAACATCAACACACCAGCAACTTTACATTTTCTCTCTGTACTCAGGATATTACATTGTCTGAAGCTTTAAATAGGATTATCATAATGATCACACTTGTGGTTCTTGCAGTTCAGAAGGCCCACTGAGTATGGTAACTGAGAATTGTGTGTTGACTTAAATATTTACTCTCTTCTTCACTGAGAGACTACTCGGAGGAACATGGCAGAATAGAATGAGCTATGGAGTAGAAGTTACAGCCAAATGACACCAGTGACCTTGGCTACTCAAGGACCGCATGTCCAGCGGAGATTTATAAGAGGAGCCGGAAAGTGACTCAGAAGAGAAATAAGTGAAGGGAGGAGGGATGGATGTGGATTTAGGAATTGATCTAAACTGGTAAAACATGACAGAGACACAGAATTGAATTCAGTAAGGCTTGGTAATCTGACAGTATCATCATATCGTGATCAATTACACCACAGTATGCTTGTCATAGATAGCACACACTGTATATTATCAGTATTGTCAGAAGAAAGATCGATTAAACTGTTTTTTTCCACAATAACATGTATCTTACTGGGTATTACAACATATTTTGGTACCACTGGCCCCGAGTATAATATAAAGAGACTCATTTTATTTATAAAGTGATATCATGGTGGTGTAGTGGTTAGAACATTCATCTCACAGCAAAAGAAAGTCCCGGGCTCAGCTCAGGTGTTTCTGTGTGGAGTTTGCATGCTCTTCCCATGCTTGTATGAGTTTCCTCTGGGTACTCCTGTTTCCTCCTACAGTCCAAATACAAATAATGGCTGTTCCAAATTGCCCCCAGGTGTGAGTGTGAATGGTTGGGTGTGTATGGTGTTGGCCTGGCAAGCTTGTCATGGTGTATCCTGCCTTTAACCAGATTTGGCAGAGGTAGGCTCCACCCTCCCTGCGACCCTAGAAGGATTAAGCAGCTTGGAAAATGAGTGAGTGAGAGTGAGTGAGTGATATCTACAGCTTGATGTACCAATTTTCAGGCACAAATTTACCCTATTCGCCTTGAATAAACTTGCAGGTTCCTATCCAAAAGCTAGTTTTCATTAATCCGATTCTCCTTTCCAATACACAACATGAAAGGGAAAGGCGGCACAGTGGCATAGTGGTTAGCATGTGCGCCTCACTGCAAAAAGGTCCTGGGCTCGATTCCCGGGCTCGGGAGTTTGTGTTTACATGTTGTCCCCATACTTGTGTGGACTTCCTCCAGGTACTCTGGTTATCTCTGACAGTCCAAAGACATGGCTGTTTCAAATTGACCCTAGGTGTGAATGTGAGTATGTGTGAGTGCATTTGTCCTACCAATCGCGGCTGAGATAGGTATCAGTCTGCCCCTAATAGGACTAAGCGGTTCAGTAAATGAGCGACTGAGTGAGGCGAGAGTGAAAAGGCGACATTTAATTCATTGCAGTAAGGCTTACAGGTGTATGTGATAATATATAGCTCTGTTTGCAACAATCCACAAGCCACATTTTGCACAGCTATGCTCTCTGGCGGTACTACGGTTTCAACTCTCATGTTCTGTATACTAATAAAGATTCTTAACTGATCAGCCTTAAATATATCACCGCACATGTGAATGTCAGGGAGCACTTTGGCTCAGTGGTTACCGCTATCGCTACACAGTGAGAAGGTTCTGTGTGGAAACCTCTGTGTAGAATATACATATCCTTCCTGTGCTTGTATGGATTTCCTTCAGGCACGCTGTTTTCCTCCGACAGTTCAAAGACATGCACATTAGGTCAACCAGCTACTCTAAATCGCCCGTAACTTATGAATGTGAGAGTAAAAGGTTGGTTGTGTCCGTGTTAGCCCTGCAATAGATTGGCAGTCTGTTCAGGGTGTACCCCGCCTCGAACCCAAAGTCAGCTGGGATTAGCTCCAGCTTCCTGACGGATAAGTGGTAAACAGAATGGTTGGATAGGTGAATGTCATGTGATCAGCACTCGATCTAGGATGGTGGAACATACTGTACAAAGGACACTGTGATGTGCTAGAGGACATAACCAATGCTCGTATTGGGTCAGTGGTGGCTCAGTGGTTAAGGCTCTGGCTCTGGCCACCAAGCTGCTACTGTTGGACCCTTGAGCAAGGCCCTTAACCTTCAGTTGCTCAGTTGTATAAAAATAATAAATGTTAGTCGCTCTGGATAAGGGCATCAGCCAAATCCCATAAATGTAAATGTAATGTAAATGTATTGTCTAAATCATTGAGTATAGTGGGAATGGCATAAAGGTAATGCAGTGTGGATGCCTAGCATAGCATTCTCTGTCGTTTTCATTTCATTTCATTTCATTTCATTTTCTCATGTGCATGAGAAACCTTTGGCTGTCTTACTGAAACTGCTAATGTGGACAAACCATAACAGGATTTTCAACATTACCTATGCTGCTGCGGATTAAAGGCCATAGACACCAAGTGCCAAGTGCAAACTCTATCACATAATCTCCATGTGACTCTCTCTCTCTCTCTCTCACTTTCTCTTTCACACAAACACACACACACACACACACATGCGCAAACAAATAAGCTGTTGGAAGGACAAAATGGATTTGAGTGCTAAACAAATGTGCTCTGCTGGGGCAAATCGTGCCTCTCTATTTATCTGCCGAGGACCTACAACAACAGCAACGTCGTCTACACACGCAAATACCGAGCGCACTCTCAAATCATGTTATTGGAGACCTAAGGCTGATTAAAGAGCATAAACATCCCCCTACTGTTTTACAGACTTAACTAATCGGCCCACAAATCAGACAGGAAGCCTAATCGATACCTCCAGTGGTGAGCGAATCAGATTGTGTTGTTGAGTTGACAAATCTCAACATAACTCACAATGTCCTGGCAGCGCGACCACATAAATTGGGATCTTGGGTCAAGTCTCATTAAGTCAAACCCCTGCTTTAATTATTGAAACGTGTCTCTGGTATATATTCAGCTGTCGAGTGGCTGTTGTGACTGAGACAAGACCAGAGGGTTATTCAAATGATGTTGGACACCGCAGATCATTTGAATGCCAGCTCTTGACTTTCACTGCCTTTGGGGAATAGACAAGGCAGGCCGGAAGTGGCACAACACCATTCTAATGTCATCTACTGTGGGTGTTGGGAGGCGGAGTTGGTCTTGGGTTGTGTCATGTTTCTCTGGTATTGATCTTCTGTGACTGGACTGACCTTGACTGGAATTATTCCTAAATTCTGCTGTTTCAGTTGTAGAAAGGAGTCTAAAAATATTTTTTAATCCATTTCAAAAACTTTATTTTTTTATTTTTGAAATAATAATTAAAAAAAAAAAAAACTTCCTTGTGAAATATTATTCAACCTACAGGTACTCTGGTTTCCTCCCAAGTCCTAAGACATGCACATTAAGTTAACTGGCTGTTCCCACTTGCCCCTAGGTGTGCGTGTGAGTGAATGGTTGTGTGTGTGTGTTGGCCCAGCAATGGACTGGAGAACTGCTCAGGGTGTACCCTGTCTTCTCCCAGAGTCGACTGAGATAGGCTCCAGCCTCCCTGTGACCCTAATATGATTAAGCAGTTTGGCAAATGAATCAATGAATGAAAATCTCTTCTGACTATGTACACTGCCTTCATGAAGTGCGTTCAAGCATAGAGTATGTAGAATTAGAAAATCTCATAAATAAAAGATGAAACTAAAAAAGCCGATCGCAATTACTCTAATTAGGCATCCGGAGCACACAATACACTTACCTACCACTTTATTAATAGTGGTAGCTATACCTATACATGTGTCCATTCATGATATGATCCCATCAACCCATTCTGTAGTGGCAGGGGTTTCATGCAACGTCTCTGGTGTTTTATTAAAAGGAAAAAACATCCAGCGAGCTGAAGTTCTGCAGGGAGAAATGACTTCTTGATGAGAGACCACCGAGAAAAATAGCCAGATTGGTTTGTGATCTGGGAAGTCAAATAAGCACTCTTTCCAACTGCGGTGAGCAGAAAAGTCTAACAGACAGTGAAAGTTTGAAAAAATTATCTGAAGGTCTAGACCTGAATCTACACGACTGCAACCGCTGATTGGTCAACTGCACGGGTGATATAGGTACAAGTGTTCTTGTTTAAGAGGCCTGTGCAGTATAAGCACTGCCAAATCAAGTCTCAGACTCCATCATATCTAAATCCTTTCAGTATCTATACCACTTATCCTTCAGGGCTGCGGGGAAAGCCGGAGACAATCCCAGTGACTTTAAGTGAGAGGCAGTGGGCACTTTAGGTGGAAACCTGAAGAGGTCACCAGGCATACAACCATTCACACTCTCATTCACAACTATGGGCAATTCAGAGTAGCCAAATGACAGAATGTGCATGTATTTGGGCTATAAGAGGAAACCAGGGTATCCAGAGGAATTCCATGCAAGAATATGCCAGCTCCTCTCCTTGGCCAAGATTCGAACCCAGAACCATCCAACTGTGAGGTGCCAATGATAAACACAAGCCACTGTGCTGCGAGGCAGTTTTCGATTATCTCGTCAACATAAAAAGGCAACCGGAGCTCTCCAAATTAAAATTATGAGGCGACATAAATTAAGATTCTGGCTCCAGGCTTAGAACTGAGCATTGTACCAGAAGAGACTGTGTGCAATTTGTGTCTCAGTCAGCTTGGGTTTTGGATTAAAGAGGACAGGAGAAACTATGTTAGGAGTACACTACAAGGTACAGTATGTCGGTTTACACCTCTGCAGATTTAACCCCTAATTTGTGGAGCATGCGATTAATGCATTGCTAGGTTTGCAAGCTAATTTGCAAATGAAGTTTTGCTTATCCATAAAAAGTATTTCTTTCTAATGTCTTTCATTCATCCATTTATTTTCTGAACCACTTTATCCTACGAGGGGAAGCTGGAGCCTATCTCGACTGACTCTGGGCAAAGGCGGGCTACACCCTGAACAGCTTACTAGAGCGTCACAGGGCCAACAAACACACAGCCATTTACACTCATACCTAGGGGCAATTTGGAACAGCCAGTTAGAGTAATGTGCATGCACAAGCACGGAAAGAACATGTAAACTCCTCGTAGAAACGTCCTCGCCGAGCCCAGGACTCAAAACCAGGGCATTCTTGTGGGGCATACGTGCTAAGCACTACGCCACCATGCTGCCTTAAAGCTTTCCAGACTTACAAATACATAAATGCTCATATCTGGATAGTAATTTGACAGCAGCAAGATTTCAAGTGCTATCAATATCATCACTCTGTCTGAAATAGCTGTCCTCCTGGCTATTTCTGTTACAGCATTCATTCTGGTGTGTCAAGAATCCAAATCTCTGTATCAATGTCCCAATGGTTCTGCTCATGCCTCCACTCCCAGCACTCCCATCTTGTCTCCATTTTTTCTCATTTGGAGAGGGAGGCTCCAGCTGAGAGCAGGCGCTGAATTAAATTTGTTCAGTGATCTAGCAAGGCTGGGACTACGAGGGCTGAGTAGGTATTTAATGAGTAGAGGCAATAACATGGAACTGGCAATTTTTTTTTTTTTTTTTTTAATTTAATTAGATTTTGCGCGAAGGCAGTGCAGTTATTATCCTTCCTCAGCCCCGGCAGTGCGTTTGGTGTGCCCTGTAGGAAACTCCATTTCCCCTATTCTGCTTTGAGATCTTATTTCTCTCTGCTCAGCCTCTTTACTGGCTTCTTACACATCCGCTGCTGAGAAGGTCATCATCTGGAAAATACTGACAGTGAGTGAGAGAAAAACACTCAGCCTTCTATCCTTGTGTACATTTTCTGACTTCTGCCCTGGCGTGGCCTGAAAGCCTGAATGATGGAAGTGTAAATAAATCTGGGATTGAAAAGAGGAGAAAACCACAAAGGAGCTTAGTTTAGGAGTTATTCTTTGTGGGGGTTTTTTTTCCTGCTAGCCTGGAATTTGCTAAATGCTTTCTTTTTAATAGTAACTATATCACTTAAATTGTGATTAGTATTATATCAGTGGGCTAGCAGACATCAATATCAGATTACTTGCTGTTAACAAATGTTTAATCGACCTTTGAGACATCAAGAACAATAATACAACAAAATGTATAAAGAAGCAAGTCTGTGGCTGATTTCTTTCTAGCCCAGAATGTAGATTCATGTAGCCTATGAGTGACTGTTGTCTGATTATGTAATTATGTGATTATTCAGAGTGAAACATGTCCCCTAGATGTTATGTGCATTGATGGGCATATATTTCAGTTTATAAATTAAGCATAGAATTAGTTCAGACAATTAGTTAGTCGATATTGCATGGGCCACATGTAATATCTGTTTGTTTTAAGTTTTGTACATCTTTACACATGTTCATAGGTTTTATTTACTGTATGTACTTATGCATTTCTTTTATTGTTTTCATATCATCATAGTTTGTTGTTGTGAAATGGGGGTAAAATTGCTGTTCGATACACTTGTCCATACCAGCATAGCAGGAAGTCCTGTGAACTAAGCCATTCTGCTAAAGATAAATACAAAGCCAGCTATTCTATATGCCCTAATTAATTGCTATGTCCCAGACGAGACTGGTCCTGACTGTACTTGTGAAATATAGTCACAGGTGTAATGATCGTGAACAAAGTGGATCATTTGCTACATTGTCGTTTCCATCCAAAATATGAAGGAGCTTTGGAGGAGAAACTAAAAGTAGATAGACTCGGTGTACACTGTCCAATCAAAGTGCAAATTACAAAAAAGGCTGCAGAACCTTAACTTGTAATTATCTTAGGTGAAATGTAAGAAATGCGTGGTTTAAGCCAGGCGACATAGTGGCGTAGTAGCTAGCATGTCCACCTCATTGCAAGAAGGTCCTAGGTTTGAGTCCCAGGCTTTAGCATTTCTGTGTTGAGTTTGCATGTTCTCCCAGTGCTTGCGTTGGTTTCCTCTGGGTACTCACGTTACCTACCACAAAAACATGCACATCAGGCTAACTGGCTGCTCCAAATTGCCCCTAATTATGAACGTGAGTGTGAATGGTTGTGATTGTGTGTGTGTGCTGTCCCTGCAATGGTCAGTTGAGCCATTCAGGGTGTTCCCCACCTTCGCCAAGTCTCAGCTGAAATAGGCTCTAGGCTCTCCACGATCCTAATAGGATTCGGCAGATGAGTGAGTGGTATAAACCATACAATGAATGCCGTAAACCTTTATACGATGACATAATTATCTCTAATGATTAAAATTTTATTTTTTTTGTATGGCATCACTGATATATACTAAATTTTATTCCCCTCTTAATATGACTACCAGCCGTTACTGCTTGGGTTAAATGGATGCTGCTAGATGAAATGGCCATGCACATTCAAAAGCTCCTGCAGAGAGATTAGTGGGGGGAAAAAAATCCAGCTTGTTAAGCAAACACAGGCCAGCTTGTCCCAACTGACCCAAATACATAAAATAATACACAGAAACACATTTGGATCGAGGCAAAGCCTGAGTATTTGGGCTTTTATTATTCTGCCTGGCGGCATGGTGGCATAGTGGTTAGCAAGTCCGCCTCACTGAAAAAAGGTCCTGGGCTCGAATCCCGGGCTCGGTGAAGGCGTTTCTGTGTAGAGTTTGCATGTTCTCCCCGTGTTCGTATGGGTTTCCTCCGCGTACTATGGTTTCCTCCCACAGTCCAAAGACATGCGCATTAAGCTACTAGCTGTTTCTAATTGACTCTAGGTGTGAGAGTGATTGTGAAAGCTAGTGTGCATGTTGGCCCTGCAATAGTCTGGCAAGCTCTTCAGGGTATACCCCGTCTATGCCCAGTTTCGGTTGAGATAGGCTCCAGCCTCCCTGCGACCCTAATAGGATTAAGGAGTTCGGCAAATGAGTAGGCTTAATGAGTGAATGATTCTGTCTACTGCCTTTCCAAGAAGGTTGGGCTTTAAATGACATCTAGAATAGAGGTGCTTTCCAGTGACAGATGTGTGTCTTGATTTACAGACTTGACACTTGGACCCATTGGAGTGTGCTGCGAAAACAACAATGCGTACCACCCACAGCCTCCGTATCGCTGTGAATTCCAGCACTGCAGGCCAAAACAAAACCCTGCAGCCAAGACAGTCCCCGCCAGACACTAAAACTTTTTCTTTCTTTCAGTGTTTCAAGCATCAGTTTGATTCACGCGTTAGTCTGCTGGGATTTGGAGGCTCAATGGAGGATGAATCTTGACAACAAATTATAATACAGGACTGTTTGGCCATATTGAATGTTGTGTTAGGGTTTAGTCAGTTGTTTCGACAGAGTTGTTTGGGAGCGTGTCTCTGATCTCAGGGAATCTCCTCAGCTGTTCCTGCCTGGACAGCTGGACCCCGGAGAGGATAGAAGGGAGGCATTTCAGACAGCCTGTTGGAGTCAGCAGGACTCAGTGAGATTCCTAAAAGCCTGTTTCATCAAAGCTATTTGCAATCCCAGCTCGTTATTCCAGACTGCACGGTGTTGTCATTGTTCTCGATGCTTGTTCAAGCGTCACTGTTTCTGTCCAAGATGGACGGCATTTGGTGCAGCAGTTAAAAATTCAAAGCCTATGAAATTTTCACTTGCTCCAATATTTAAGATCACTTCCACATCCAGATAAAAAGTATGCTCACCCTTTAATCCCAATTTCCTTCTCAAGCCTGCTAAAAATGTGTCTAATAAAAATGTTCATTTCCTGGTTTTGCTTTGTCGAGTATGCCTCATCTCACAAAGCTACAAATAGATTTTTCACTTAAAGTGTTTCCTGTTCAAAAACGTCAAGACTTTTTTCATTCATTCGCCAAACCGATTAATCCTATTGACATTGGACCCTTTAACCCTATCTCAGCCGACTCTAGGTGAAGGCGGGATGAACCGCTCACCAGTCCATCGCAGGGCCAACAAACACTCATTTGACAATCCACACTTATACCTAGGGGCAATTAAGAACAGACAGTTAGCCTAATGTGAATGTCTTTGGACTGTGGGAGGAAACCGGAGTACCCTGAGCAAACCCACACAAGCACGGGGAGAACATGCGAACTAAACACAGAAACACCCTTACTCAGTACAGGAATAGAACCTAGGACCTTCTTGCTGTGAGGCGGACATATTAACCACTATGCCACTGTGCCAATCGTGACTATTTTCATAGCATGTGGTATCTAAATCTGTAGTATGATACTGGGTGATTTTTTTTTTCCCCCCCTAAAGAATTAGATTAATCTGCAGGACCCACCCGGACCCATTAAATTCAAACACCCCTTCGATAAACACAAGCATGTCGCTGAATAGGGTGTTAGTCATTCAGCTTTTCTTTCAGCTTCTCCTTAAGGCCTAATGAGATATACAGGGACTGCGAAGTTCTTGATGTAACCCCAGAGATATTTTGTAAAAGCCCTGCTCTTTGACCTGGCGGGTCTGCTGAAAGAATATTGGCCACTATAAAGACTAAAGGCTTGACTAAATAATTAAGGAATAACACAGAGGCTGGCATGAGATTAATTACTGCCCATGCTAGATTATGAAGCAACACACTGAGCTGTTGTCTTTTTGGTAACAATAGCCATGCCATTAGTAGGCACATGTCAGATACTTATGATAGTACTTACACATTTTTTTACTCAATTTCTGTAAAATGTTGTCAATTTTCACCAGCCGTCCCCTGGCATACAACATGCTTCAATCAAGATGTGAATTCATCGCATAGGACTGGTTGGAGAAAGGCGCTACCTTCCTACTTCCACATCCATGACCTCATAAGCCACTTTCCCACTATCATACCAAAGCCAAGTGCGAGTCAAGGCCATTAAAGTTTCTTTTGGTACTCCCGAAAGATGGGAATTGATTGATCATGCGTACTTGGGGCTACTTTGAGACTAGAAGCCCTGGGATTTTGGCGTAATGATTACTCAGGGGCCGGACAAGGTAAACTGTGGCATAAGGTGCTGTCTAGGTGGAGGCTTATCTCTTTTAGTCTATTGAACACAGCTGATCCAAACTAGCCACTATGCTTACCGTGACCCATTATTGGTATGAATAGAGATATGCAGTGGGACAGAATTTTGTTGCATTTTATTTAGTTACAAGCTAGCTCAGCTAAATTTAAATATTTTCCTTTTGTATCTACTCACATCGTTGATGCTTTCACTGCATCAACATTCACCCTGTGCATCTCGAGATTGTGCTCTCCAGAACATCCATTTCAGTCTCCTTTGGAATTCTTGTGGTTAGTCCTTCTGTAGGTCAAGGATCTTAGGTGGGGTGGGTGGCGTTTACAGCAAGGCAGACTACTGGGATATGTGTATGTCAACAGCAATATGTATAAGTTTCTGGCTCGAGGCTTAATCCCACGGATACAAGCCTCTGGTAGCATTGAGATAGTCCTGGCTTACCCTGGCACAATAGTCGAATAGTGGTTGTAGGTGCCCACCTACTGGGTGATGTCACTGTGACTGACCGAGGAGGGAGTAAGTGCATCACTACCACCTTGGCATGGTCAGGACTCGAGTGCGTATGTGTTTTGGCACCCCAATTAATACGGTTATGCACAGTAGGAAGATTAAATTAATTTCAAGGAAGAAGTCAAGCATCTAATCAATAATTTGTTATACTGACTAGCACTGAAGCGAAGACACTAGCCTAACACATCTTTGGCTAGACATGATGATGTCGCAGCCATTGTAGTTAAAATGATAGCCAGGGACATTCTGTCATCTTGTCGATACCACAAAACATCATGTGCTTCTTCACTAGAGACACGACCAGGAAAGAATAAAGACTGAATACCTACATAAAGTCAAGCGCATATTTTCATGAACTTGAACTTGAGACGAATCGATATCATCCACACAGCCCATCATGTGGATCTCCATTTGTAATCGACTACTTTCTTTTGTATAAAATAATCCAGAATGTTTTCTTATAAATCACGATCAGCAGTGTTAATTACCGAACTGGACTTCTTATCACAGATAAGTACGGATGTCAAAGGTCATTTGAAATCTGTCATTATCTTTAATGTAATTTTATACTGCTGGACAGAATATATAGTGCAGGTTAATTTTAGCCTTCAGTCCTAGTCCTCTTTCTGACAAGAAGTGAATTATGGGTCATATCTTGACAGACAGGATCATTTAGCAGAACGAATGGATATGAAAGTCAATGCTTATTATCACAAGCCTGTGCTTTTATGGATAGACTAAAGGTTACTTCACCTGCTGAAGCAAAAATCTTTCCCTCGGGTATCTCTAGTATTTACGCCGGTTGATTAACACTTACCAATCTATAACATAACACAAGTTAAATTACACACTGAATTTCCTTGGAGGTCTATTTGCTACTCTTGTATACACATGCTTATTTTTTTAAATTCCATCTCCAGGAACATCACTCCACATAGACAGTGGTGTACAAATACAGGTTCTAAACTTGCTGACATCCAAATTAAGAGAGGACATGTTTTCAGGACGAGTGACGCCAAACCAAAGCTCATTAACTGAAGGTGACCCTCTGATTTATTTACATTCTAAACAAAGGAGCCTCACGATACCCGGGAAATCAATCACATCAGATAATCCAATTCTTTTAAAAGGGGGAGCGGAGGGGGCATCATTCATGGAAATTGTTTTACGAGGCTTAGGCTAGGGCTTTGGTTGACTCGCTTTTGAGTCATGTTCTAAAAATGGTCGCATTCATGGTGACGGACAGGGGTTCACGGAAAAGTCTGACCGGGGCAGCCCAAAAAAAGGACATTTCCATTTTTTTTTTAACTTTTCCTTCAATAATGGGCAAAGTATAAAATGTTTTATAGTTGCTTTAGTTAGAGGTTCAGTAAACATGTTATAAGTATATTGCACATTATGGGGACGGGGTACATCCTCAACAGCTAACCATTACATCGCAGTGCAAACACACACTGAACCATTCACACTCACAATTACATCTAGGGGCAATCTGAAACAGTCAGTTAGCCTAATGTGCATGCCTTTGAACTGTGGGAGGAAACCAGAGTATTAGGAGAAAACCCACAAAAGCACTGGAAGGACAAGCAAACTCCACACAGAAACGCCCTTGCCGAGCCCAGGACTCGAACCCAGGACCGTCTTCTAACATTAGCAAGCTAGGTTATTTTATCTTATTAACATTGAGAGAAATGAAAGATTAAGCCCATATCTCACAGAGCAGCAAATGCTGAGGAATGTAGCAAATTTTGAGACATTTCGCGACAATTAATATTTGAGAAAGTGTTTGCAAACGACAACTAGCGAACATTAGCGACTGTCAGCAAATGTGTGACAGTGTTTGTGATGATTAGCACGTATTTGCCACTTATTTTTGCCACTGCTTGGGAATGTTGGGACCTTTTGCGACCTCCTGATAAAATAGCAGATGAATGTCGGGCAAATCTTCGAACTGGAGAAACTTTACCTTTAATTGATGGACCCAACCCTATAAAAAGGGCTCGCAAACCCTTCCCAGATATAGATGGACTTCCAGAATATGGAAATGGATTTGTGTCAGGAAGAAGCCCAACGTGCTGCTGCTCTTGAGGACGAATGGCTTTTTCTGGATGTTGCTGCAGTTATCCTGCCGTAGAAGACAAAAAAAAAAAGAGGAAGACAAAGAAGAAGAAAAAGAATGATTGACGGACACAACCCTATAAAAAAGGTGAGCAACACTTCCCCAGCATTGTGTTCGCTACCTGGCAAACTAAAAACAACTTTAGTGAACGATAGACCATATAAACATTTGCAAACGCTTACAACTGTTTTGCAAATGTTTGCAAGTGTTGGCAGAAAAATACATTTGCAGAGAAATTTTAAACACTGTTTGCAACCCTAAAAACTGTTAGCCAACTGTTTAGCAACTTTTAATGAACCCTGATGAAACCCAAAATCTGTTACGTTCGCCAGCATTCGCTGCTCCGTGAGTTAATTACTTAGTGAGTTAATAACTATTTATCGCTAAAAAAAGTCAGGGATTATAGGAAATAATTAATTTCGTGGGTGATCCAGATAATAAACTGCAACCATCAACAGACAGCTCACCCGGTTGTGGTTTTATTCCTTATATAATAATCCTTTCTTTAATTGGACCTTTGAGATACCAGATTTTAGTTAGTTTTAACACCTTAAACATGAAAAAGTACAATTTCCATCTTCATTCATTCATTCATTCATTCATTTTCTGAACCGCTTAATCCTAATTAGGGTCGCGGGGAGGCCGTCGCCCATCTCAGCCGACTCTGGGCGAGGACGGGGTACACCCTGGACAGCCCGCCAGGCCATCGCAGGGCCATCAGTCACACAACCATTCACACTCACACTTAGGGGTGATTTGGAACAGCCAATTAG
>JAQMYF010000023.1:7764008-7796166 GCA_030014195.1 Neosilurus mollespiculum | reverse complement strand
GGAAACCCACGCAAGCACAGGGAGAACATGCAAACTCCACACAGAAACGCCCGAGCTGGGAATCGAACCCAGGACCACCTTGCTGTGAGGCGGACGTGCTAACCACTACGCCACCGTGCCGCCCTCAATTTCCATCTTATCATTATTTATTTATTTATTTTATTATACTTATATGACTAAGAAATAAACCACTGCAATTATTTTATAATAATATGTAGCATTTATTATAATTTTCTTTTTTTAATCATTTTATTCATCAGAACTGTTAACGAGATTTTCGCCATGTTGCCTTAATTGTGATTTACTGCTGTTTCCTTGTGTGCATGTGTGCACGCGCTTGATGGAGTAGCCTGACATGTTGGATGGCCTGGCCTCATTAGTAAATGTCTCCCCTCATCCTCTAGGAAGAACGGCGTCATGTCCATTGATTAGCCACTTGCTGTTTTAACTCACTGCTCATTTTGTCCAACAATAAATAAATAAATAAAAATTACACGCAAATAAAGGATGATGTGAAGTGTGTGGGTCCGGCCATGCTGGCTTGAAGCCTGTTCTCATTATCAAATAAAGCGTATACACTCAAACGGATGTAAATATCATGCTGACATTTGCTCAGCTACAGCAGAAAAATCTATATCACAGACTCTAGTGAGTAATTACGGAGTTCTTCACTACCATCAAGTCTTTAGAAAGAATTTGTTTACTGAGTCGCAGGATGCTAATGTTCAACGTAGCAAGCCACCTCAGAACCTCGCAGGATAGCTAACTCATCAGTTTAGCTGCAAGCGTCCTTTGTGTGCTTCTGTGTTGTTGTTTGGTTTCACTGACTGAGCAGCCTCCTCTCTTCCTCTTTCCCCCGAGGACAGTGATTTGGGAAATAGCCAGAAGGCCCTGATTACCTCCGTCCCAGCTGGCCAGACATCCTTTCCTACCTCATCTGTCTGCCCGTTAACCCTCAGAGCACTTATTGATTTTTGTATATCCCTCTAAGCGGCTAGCGTCTTCATGGCCACTGTGCTAATTCCTCAGTTACTCAGTCAGTACAAAGCAAATGGGAGCTTCGCCGTCTCGTGAAATTCTCCAGGACAACGATTCGCCATCTGTTTGTCATATATGGTGAGAGAACCCCAAAGTTACAGCAGTTAGCAGATGTCCGACATTTACAACACATTCTCAAAACTGACCAGCCAAGGATTGCTTTTAGTGGGAAAAAATTATATCGGTAGCTTCTCTTGAGAATACAACAAAGTTTTCTTTTGCTTACAGTAAGATGATCCAACATTTCAAATATTAGGCATTGTGTGCAGACGTATTCATTAGGCCTAATGGAGCATTACCCATAAAAGGTATTTTACTAAAATCGCAGTACGAATCAATTCAGTACATACATGGATGTTTTCAGGTGACTAATGTATTGAGCTTCGAATTAGATTAGTATGACTGACAGAACTGTAAATCTGTTCAATTCAAATCTAGCTGTAATAACTTATTTGCTGAAGGCAAGGTGAATATCAGTGAATAGTCCCTGAGGATATTCACTGAGCCCAAGGCATATATACTACACAGGAACATAAAAAAGCAATCAAAAAGTAGAATTTTATTGTTTATTTTTACCTTCTTTAAAGTGTCACAGTGGTTCCAAATGGCAGTAGAGCTTTTATTATCTAACCTTGTTGCTAAAACTGAACTCTATTTTATTTTCTTATTTCCTTTTATTGTCATTCAGGAGTGAGCTCCCTTTAGGTACATATATGCCTTTTTCATCAAATTTACTGCACAATGACACTGTACTCATAATGGTGCACCCCAATGGCTCAAATGTGCCTGCCTTGCATTTGTATACCTTTCCCCTCCCCTAACTTTATATTATATTATATTATAATTATATTATCCCTGTGATAGACTGGCAACCTGTACCCCATCTCCAGCCCGAAGTCAGTTAGGATTGGCTCCTGCTTCCCCAGTGACCTTAATGGATAAGCGGTATAGATGATGATAAAATATTATATATAATAAATTATATAATATAATATTATATAAGATAATATAATATAGATACATTCCAAACGGCTTTTAAAAGTGTCTGAAGTCTGAAGCCCACATTAGATGATGACAGCATCATCTCATCCACTTTAAATGATAATTGTGAAATTTGTAAGAATAGCTACAGAAATCCAGACACAAAAATCACTTGCTCTGCTGAGACAGTACGATATATGATCCTTTTATTACCGATACATTTTAAGCAGCCAGTGATTCAATCCAATACAATATAAGGACATTATCACATAGACAGGAAGGCCGGGATTTTGTAACTGGAGTCGTTTTGCTAGGCTCGCCTCTTCACTTTTGCTTTTTTTTTTTTTTTTTTTTTTTTTTTTTTTTTTTTTTTTATAAAGTTCTCCACCAGTCTGCTTCTCCTTATTCAATTAAGCTAATGGACATCTGGATGGCAATCAGGGCTGTCCAGCCTTTCCGCCTGAGCACGAATACACAAAAGGATCTCTGAGATGAGACTTTTTAATTGATGGACTGCAAAAGACAAATTGTTAGTATTTTGTAGTCCAGGATATCATTTCCTCATAATAAAATCTCAAATATGTTTGGGCTTTTAGACAGCTGATGATAGCTTTGACGTATTTGCAAAACAAATACGTTCTTGTAGAAATCTCAATTGAAATTAAATAGCATGAACCAACGTTGGCTTTTCACGAGTAACTAAAATAATTAAGCTAATGGATGTCAGCACTGCCATTAGCGCTGAACCACCCCCAAACTCCAGCACCTTCCACTACCCACCCTGATGAGTAGGCTTTCTTTACAATACCCTAAAGGCTAATAACATCACAGCAGACATTATACAGCATTTGCAGCATGACCTGTGACCAGGCATCACAAGACAAAGACAGACTGCCAAAGGAAATCCATAGAGAGCCACGGCCATGTGGCCCGCTAATGATCCACACCCGGGTTCACATTGAGTAATCATGTGATGTGCAAGGCCCATACTGTTTTTTTGTTGTTGTTTGTTTGTTTTTTGGTAATCACAGAACGCACAGTTTGAGGACATCATAGACCTTCAGGCTCAGCTTCAGTCCACTGCTTCTGAACAGACTTTTCAACCTTGCAGATTATTATTATTATTATTTTTAGAGTCTCAGGCTTTTGTTTTGAAGCATTTCATTTCCACCTACCAGTGCGGTAGATGTCCTGCTAAGACAAATTAAATTCATTTAATGCTTCATAGCACTGCAGCTTCTGAAATCAAAAGGGTAAAGGTGTAGAATTTATTTCTGTAGTGTTGTGATTTGAATTAACTTGCTTTATATAGAAGCAATTCTATACATGCAACAATCTTCTATCAGTGCTATTAACCACACTGATGGTCAGCAATGTACCAGTTTGACCCTCTTAGGATATATCGAGCATCCTTGCAGTGTGACGGTCTCAGGGTTCCATCTAGCAGTGTTATTGTTTTATCTAACAATCTTAAGGCCTTGGGTTTCCATCCAGCCCTCTTAAGGTCAAATCCAGCAATCATAATGTTCCAGCAAAGAACCTTAAGGTTGCATCTTGCAATCTGAAGATCTTAGGGTTTCATCTAGCACTCTTAATGTCTTCGCCAGCAAACTTAATGTTCCACATAGGAGTCTTAATATTTCATCTAACAATCTTAAGATTTTAGGGTTCCAGCACTCTTAATGTTCCATCCAGAAGTCCAGAATATAGTGTTCTATCCTGGAATCTAAATGTTCCATTCAGCAATCTTAAAGTCTTAGGGTTCCATCCAATAATCTTAAGGTCTTATCCAGCAGTCTTAATGTCTCATAAGGCAATTTTTAAGATCTTGTGGTTCCATTAAGCATCCTTAAGGTCATAGTGTGCCCATAGCGTGTGTTTACAGTTCCATCTTGCAATGTTAAGGACTGAGGGTTCTGTTTAGCAGGTTTAAGGTTCCATTTAGTAGTCATATCTACTTATCTTCAGTTGTAGAGTTCAGTATATCTTTTATTATGGAGCATCTTTAAAATTGTAGTATTTATGGTTGTTTTTTGCATCCCTAAGACTCCCTCCATCATCTTTAAGTTCCCTTCTAGCATTCCCATGGTTCCATTTAATCTGGTAAAGGCTTCATAAACCATACACAAGTTTCCATGTAACATCTTCAGACATTTTCTTGTTTGTTCTTCTGGAGCATTTTTCAAACATTCCACAACAAGAGATTCTCTATTATATTATTCTTTATATTAAAGAAGCCATTTAGGACACGGAGAATGCTTAACTATTCATAGGAAACCCATTTCCTAACTGAAGAACCTTTGCTGAATAGCTTTCTCTAACATACTTAGTGTACTTTGTAAAATATCTGGTGTATTGTTCACTCTTATGAACTAATCTTCCCGCCTGTAGGATTTTACACAGAAACGTCACAGGTTTCACCAATTGGGAGAACTGGAGAAGGTGCTGGAAGGTAGGAGGAGGGGGTTCTGATTGTTTTGCCAAGCTGATCTCCTCCTTCCCACCATCTGCTGATGTTCCTTCCAAACCTGACCCTTCTTAACATCATGGTAAAAGTATGGACAAATATTTGTACCTGCTGCTTTGCTGAAGGTCCTACCAAACCCTTTGACCCTGCTCATGGTGAAGGTCTCTTCTTTTGTCTGTCTCCTTATGTCACTTCCCTTAGCTGATGAGGAAGCTTGTAATCAGAGCCAGCGAGAAGTGGTCTCGATCGATAGCCTGCTACTAGCAAGCTGCTGCAGGATATGGGATATTTGCATTACCCCTCCCCCCATCCCCGGCTTACCGGAATTCTTCAACTCATAAAACAATTCTGAAATATACATGGCGTGTTAGCGAAGCGAACTTGCTTTTTTTTTCTTGGACCCCCCCCCCTTTTTTTTAAATGCTTTTTCTTTACGGATACCAGAACAAGAAATATTAAGTTTTTGAAATGGTAAATAAATGTGCATAAATTTTTTTCCAGTGAAAAAGACAAATATTTTTATGTCTCCAAAATTGTGAGAAATTTTGACAGCTAAGGTCTTGTGTACACTCTGTTAGTAGACGGTGTGTAACTCACGAGGGGTGTATGAATTTTTTTTATATAAATAAATGCATAAATTAGCATTTCTAATTAGGATATAGTGTTTTGTCTTATAGTTATAACAAAAAAACGAAGGGGTCCTGAAAAGGGTTTAAGGTTATGATGAGGATGAGCACAAAAATAACACTCCTTATTTCCTTTAGCCTGAACAATCTAATGTAATGTTTTGTATTTTTACAGTTATAAATGTACTACAGAGGGAGTCTGGTAATGTGCTTTTTGGTCTTTTAGCATTTTTCTGCTTATCACCTGATCTCTTGCTAATCCTTTTTCCCTAGCTAGAAAATCTCATGATGACAAATTACACAGACGTACATTTTGTCCTTGTGTTTAAATTGCTTGTAATGTGAGCTGGTCTATTCCTAATTCAATTCCATGCACTTAGATCTCGCAGTGATGCTGCGCCTCTTTCAGCTTTCCGGTCATACCGGTATCTCTAAGCTTTCCAGAAAATTCAAGCATCTAAATGAATATTATATTAGCAATCAGCAGACAACCATGTGAAGCAATGTTTAAAGCACTGCTGCTTGGACCGAAAACACTTTAAAGATTGTGGAACTAAAACTTATGACTGTGATCTATAAATGAACCAGTGGTAATCATATATAAGTAAACATCTAGTGACAAAAACCTCTTCATCTCGCCTTGACTTCTTACATGAAGTAAACAAACATAGCCAAAAGGCCAGACTTCATCTATCCATTCCTTTACTGAACCGCTTCATCCTAATTAGGGTCGCGGGGAGGCTGGCGCTCATCTCAGCCGACTATGGCTGAGGGCAGAGTACACACTAGACAGCTCGCCAGGCCATGGCAGGGCAGAAACACGCTGACGGCAATGCAGCCTGCTCTTTTCGAAAGTCAGAAATGGTTCTTTTACATGCCTCTCACCACAGACAGTGAGACATGGCCGGCCTTTGAGAACCCAGTTAGCTGCATGGGGGAGGTTGGCAGTGACAACTCGGTGATAGTGGGGATTGACCCCCCGACCTTCACCCTACCACCAGGCCACCACTGCCCAGGCCAGACTTTGGACTGAAAATAAAAACGTTATCATTGATTATTTATTAAATATGTCCTGTTGAAGCAGATCAATACACTGTGATTCATTTTCACTATTTAATTTCAGTTTGGATCTGACTCAATCTGCTCAGTGTAACTTCAGATTCCTGTTTTTGATTAACAGTATTGAATATTGGGGCTGCATTGTGGCATTGTGGTTATCAAGTCCACCTCACAACAAGAAGGTCTTGGGTTGAAGTATCGGGCTCAATAAGGGCGTTACTGTGTTACTGTGTACTCCGTGTCATGACCTGGTCTAGGTTGAGCCGTAACATACAGGTTAATAAGAGAGATCAAGACTGCTTTTATTTTCAGTGGTCACTATTTTGATGGATTACTTCTTACCTTTTTTCAATCATGATGAACACAGGTGAACTACGAGGGCAACCGGAAGCAGGTGCACAGCTGTGTTTTCTTTTAGAGTTTAAGTATATACTACACGGAAACATGAAGAAAAGCAAACTTAAGCAAGATGGTAGATTTATTTATGGGTAACGTTTCCATTTTAAAGCGGGATAATGATGATAACAGTATGGAATCCATGCTCCAGGTGACTGTGACAAACTGTGAGTGTCTGTCATTTTGATTCAAGCATTATCCACTAATCAAACCAATGAGATAGCGGACCAATCAGATTGTTTTGTTGCTGTGTATTATATGTTAATAGCGAATATCATTTGGATTATACTGTGATTATAATTTCCTATTTGCACATTCACTGATTTCACTATCGACACTTTGCTGGCACACTTTTACTACTACATGGAGGGATGAGAGAGAGAGTGAGAGAGTGAAAGAGAGATGGAGAGAGCAATCAGAATTCTAAAAATTCCTATTTGATTTATACTCTATGTATATAATTATGTACATCTACAGCTCTGGGTCAACAACAGTGACATGTGTGAATTTTATCACCTATTTAGCACCTGTTTGTTTCTATCGGCTGGAGGCTGGTCTGATAACATGGTGGCGTCTGTGTTAAATAGGGGAGCTTGCCTTGCCTGGAATGTATCTGTAAACGCCAGGGCTCTAAAACCGGCCCTGTGATATGAAAGTGGCTTTGGTCGAGGGAGTCAGCCAAAATACATCATAAAAATAATCGAAATGCACTATTCCATTGGGACCAGGCTGACTCGTCTTTGTGCCCTTCAGTTTCCGTCCCATTAAAGTGGTGCACATAGTGATACAATAATATTTTACTGTAAAGGCACGTATTCTTTTAAAAATGGCCATCGGAAAAAAAAGAGAACTGTTGTCTAGTCAGTGCACTGTGCAGTTGTCTCTTATTTCACGGTGTACTGACGCTTAAGGTATCATGCTGCCTTTTTATTTTTGAACACACACACACACACTTTTCTCTAACAGCAGCTCGCAAGTGCAGCGATTAGATGAATGCACTCTTTTTGACACATTGCTTTGAGAGAAAAAACTCACACAGAGGCATGTATGGAGTACACGCCATGTAAACTGTGTAATTATTTATATGGCAGCATTGTTTTTTTTTTTTGTAAAGAGATATTTATTTAGAATTTATCAAAGGAGTCTCTGGTAATAGTTAGTAAAAATTTGAGTATAATGCAATTGATGACTTGTTTTCTGGACATTCCATGACATTAAACATATTATAACCTCCAGAGCTCCATACTTACTGTATGCAAATCTTAATAAATTAAATGTTTTGTTTATACTCTATCCATTTTGTAGATAATGTCTACAGATTTTTTAAAAATGTATTGCGCAAAATCAGAGCAGAACTGTAAACATATGCTAAGCCCGCCTCAAAGGCAGACAGCTAGAACCGGTCTTGCTAGAACAGTGACATAATTGAAAACGATATAAATGATGGCTCACATGGTACCAGCTGCCACCCAATGCAGAAGCCACTTCCACCCCATGCCCACTGTTGCCCAGCAAATCCAGTGGTAAGCCGTATGGGCCCTAGATGGGCGTGCTGGCTGGGCAGGGAATAAAATGCATCAGGACATCGCAAAATAATTAATTGCAGGATGTCCAGCACTTGTGTCATTATTCAAATAGCTCATTTTACATTAGCGTTTCTACTTTTCCAAGCAGTTTTATGTAACTAGATGTGTTTGTAGTTTTCTGCTGGTTTACACTAGTTGTAGGTTAGCCTAGCGTACTGAAAGTAGTCAGACACAGTTATTCAATAACCAGGCTAAAGAAGCTTAACAAAGTGAATCAAAAATAAATTATAATAAAAAGGTGGTTTGTATTTGACACTATCCTGAGGGATTGCTAGCTGCGCTTGTTGTGTTGTATAATAGCTTGCTATATTTCCTTAGCTAATTTCTTTGATTAGCAATCTGGATTTTTCTTTAAAAATCTTTTAAATAATAAAAAAAAGGCTACTAAATTCAGGCATATTTTGTACACATTTTCCAGCTTTCTGATATTTAGTCAATCAAAAATAAATAAATAAATAAATAAAAATAATAAAAATATAAGGAAAAATTTTAAAAGGACATAGTACAGTAAAACTTCCTGGATGTTTCCTCTGGGCGCAAAATCTGTTTCCTGTCATTCATGTCATGCATGTTCCCTCATGTTTAAATTCCTGTATCACTTTTCATAAATTTATTATGAATTTTTTTAACAGTTGTGTATCATGTGTCTGTGTGAATATGTGTATAGCATGCAGGCTATAATAGTACTTGAGATTAAAGGAGAGTCAGTGATTCTGGAGAAAAAAATACTGACATTTAAACTTAACAGCATAACATAATACACACCTCCCTGCAGTTCTCCTTCAGAAGCTCCGCCTCCAAATTCATGGATGGGCGTTGCCAGGGCATATGCTTCCTAGTGCTTGCTCCAAGCTACTTTGCTTGTTTCCCATCCACTGAGCCAGGACTATGTATAAACTCCCGATCTTTTTCATTGTACACACAAAATGGAAAGTTAGCAAGACTCTGAGGGATATAATAATAATAATAATAATAATAAAGTATATATACTGAATATAATATATAATATAAATGTATATATAAGTATAATATATTGAATTTAAATTGTTGACTGTACCTTAAAAATTTTTTAACTGTCTAAACTATCCAGTGGTGTACCCATCAATCTACATCACTCTATCCTTTTTAATTTACCTCCCACCCACCACATGCCTTAAAGCGACATTTAATCAAAAATGTCCAGACTGCCACTTGGATAATCTAGCATGGCGCTAGTCCAAAAATTGAGTGTTAACTGGAGTGCATGCCACGACTAGCTCAATCTAGAACAGGCAGAACTGATAACAGGTCTCCAGTGACACATTCCCCTCCAGACAGCACACGGTGTGCAGGCTAGCGGCAATGTAGGGGATAAAAAAGTCCTAATACAAATTTAATTGTGTATTTGCAACACCATGCAATATCTCGGACCCTGGGCGGATGAAATTCTGTCGAAACAGTTATCGAAAGCTATCAGTCAGAGCCGTCTCTCCCACCAAACACCTCATCATTTCACAGAATGACCTGCCCTTTAGAACTAATCCAAGACTGCATTCTTCAAGCCTGTGTGTTTGGTTGGAGAACCCCATGCTGCTGAGGGACTGCTTTGTCTGAACAGTTTGGCTCTCCTGCAGCTGTACACTCGTGGTAGTTGTGAAAGCCGCAGCCAAACAACAAATAAAGAACTTCTTTGTATTCTTTATTAAAGTCATAAAAGAAATGTCAGTGGGTGGGCTTTTGTAAGATCACATCAGTTTTGAATGCCATCACTGGGTTTGAATTTATTCAGATTCACAATGTTACTTTGGGTCTTTTAGGAGGAAAAGCTCTTTTAATATATATCATATATTTATAGGCCGTATAAAATGTTTAAGATGGTGCAGCACTTTTTAAAAGCAAAATTACCGCATGAATGGTTTTACAACATAAAGAAAGAGGTAATAGCATCTAGTTATACAAACGTTGAAATGAATGCCCTCATGATATCACGACTGTATTTATTTTACTTAAAGTGTCTCTATACTGTAGTTCATAATAAATGAAATTGGTGCAAATACGTGCCTAGAATGTGATACCTACATATGATTTTAAATTAACATGAATACATGAGGGCGGCATGGTGGCGTAGTGGTTAGCACGTCCGCCTTACAGCAAGAAGATCCTGGGTTCGAGTCACACACTCAGGCGTTTCTGTGTGGAGTTTGCAGGTTCTCCCCGTGCTTGTGTGGGTTTCCGCGAGGTAGTCCGGTTTCCTCCCACAGTCATGCTCATTAGGCTAATCAGCTGTTTCACATTGCCCCTAGGTGTGGCTATGACTGTGAATGGTTGTATGTGTTGGCCCTGAGATATTCTGGCATGCTGTTCAGGGTGTTCTCCGCCTTCAACCAGTCGGCTGAGATACGACTGCATCCCTAGTAGGATTAAATAGCTCAGTGACTGAAAGTGAGTGATGAACATATAACTCATATGATAGATGTGATAACATAGCACAGTGGTCACCTACCCTGGTCTTGAGGATCTACCTTCCTGCAAGTTTTATCTTCAACCAAGATCTAACACACCCCTTTTAGCTGATCAAGAACGTCCTACATCACGGATAAGATGGTCAAATGTGTACAGAAGTCTTCAAGGAGGTAGATCTCCAGGAACAGGGTTGGTGACCACTCGGAGACATCATGGACAGCTTGGATATGGCGCTCAAATTCAAATGTACTCAAATTCAACTTTGCCTGTTTTTAGACTCACCCTTTTATGCTAACCATGGGCGAGACTGGCTACAATGGAGGAGCAGGCAACTATTTGCGTGTCACTATCCAGAGCTTAGAGCCATGAAAAACATCACACTTGTTTTTGTGAAATCATTCATCATAGCTCCTCCGCTCTTGGATGATGCTGAATTCATTATAAGAGACAACGGAGTCTCAGGAGAGTCCATTTCACTGTACTCAATGCTTTCTTCCTTCTTTTACAAAGTGTGACCAAACCCAGAATCATTTTTTTTCTTTTATCTGAAATCTAAATACATGCTGGATTTTGATCATTGACTGTGCTGGATAATTCTCCAGTATGTTTTAAAATGCATTTGGCTTACGGTAAAAATACTAATTATTCATATGGTGCACCTTCCTGTGCGGCGCTAATTGCTAAGCAGCTGTACCGGTGATGCCCTAAGAAAATAGTAAGGCTCATTTAGCTATACAGTCGATGCCCTTAGAAAATAGCGAGGCTCATTAATTTTTCTTAACGATCAACAATCCAGCTTTTTTGTTGTCTACTGGCAAACATAACTGCGGCTTGAGATTTTAAAGGAAAAATCCATACGACGCAAATGTATCTGCTACCAGAAGTAAATGCCACCCTTTCCACTACACTGCACTGTATTTTCTGCAGTTTTCAAGTGTCTTCTATAGCGCTAGAGCAAGAGATCATGGAATCATACTCATACATCATAGCTATGTACCTGTTGGTAAGTTTGGGAATGGATAGTCTCTGTGGAGAGATGAGTTGAGGTTGTTCATCAGACAGTCTGTCCATCAATGTGTCTGTAACCTTCTAACACAGTCATTTTAAGAAAGTTGCTGCAACGTCATTTTCACAATGTTATACATTGTGGCAACCTAGTCGTGCTGAAAGGACGTCATTTGAAACGTCAATGCTACGTCGTGGTGATGGCATATAACATCCCTACAAAAACAAAGTAATCGCAGGAAAATTATGACGACTTGATGACAAAGCACATAATTGATAAACAAATGATAAACAGGAACATAACTATAACAGTACTATATAAAGTACAGAAAACGTAAGCAGAGGACATCAAAAACATGAAAACTTATCTAGAATACCCGCTGTGTTGTACTATTTCAGTGATGTAAGAGCAACGTAATCAATGGTATGTCGCAGTAGTTATGTTGCAATGATGTCATTATTATATCAGAATCTCAATGCTGTAAAGACGTATGTGTTTGTAAGGTATGCATCAAGATTCTGATTGTCTGATGTTTCTGAGGGAGAAACTTGATGTGTGCAGGAATATATAATCAGGGATGATTTCCATTCATTCGTTTGCCAAACCACTTACTCCTATTAGGGTTGCGGGGAGGCCCATCTCAGCCAACTCAGGGCGAAAGCAGGGTACACCCTGAACAGCTTGCCAGTTCATTGCAGGGCCAACACACAAAACGATTCGCACTCACACCTAGGGGCAATTTGGAACAGCTAATTAGCCTAATGTGACTGTCTTTGAACTGTAGGAGGAAACCAGAGTACCCAGAGGAAACCCTCACAAGCACGGAGAGAACGCGCAAACTCCACAAATAAATGCAGCCATTGTTTATTTACACACCTACGTTTGGTACCCCCGAAACGTCAAGTCAATTTATCATCGTAATCTTTAATGTCAGTAGCGGTAAGCTATCTTTCTAAATGCATACTGGCAGCTTCTTTATGCAAGACAACAGCAGGTTTTCACGCTGAATTTTTTTGTTTCCCATCTGTCTGTCACGTTGATGGACAGGTGCAGGGCAGGTTAGGGAAGGGGGGTAGTGGAAACAAGAAGCAAGGAAAAAACAGATCTGGGAAAGCAGGAAATCTGATTAATATGCACGCCGCAAGGCTGCGAGATCTGACTGAGAGCTGCAAGTGACTAGCGCGCTATTTGCATTCAGTCAATCTCCATTGCATTGTATGTGAATGACGCCACTGCCTGATTAGACCCCCGTTCGGGACGTCATATTGTGCCCTCAGTCCTGGGCAGAGGCATAGATTTCAGATGAACAACACCGTGGCATCACAGATGGGGTGGGGTGAGAACACACACACACATATGCAGTGGAGGAGAGCAAGCGTCAAACTAAAAATAGCATGAGCCTTGTTAAATATTTCAGGCACTCGCCTGGTAAGAGAGAGCATTTCCCACTCAGGAAAAAAGAAAACTTCTAAACAAATATGAAGAATGCTGAAACCTGCACTGAAAAGCCTGAAAAGCATAAACATATTTGTCGTCGCAGCATTGTGTGACTTCTCTGGCAAAACCCTGGAGATTTAGCTGCAAAGGTAAAAATCCTCAACCCTCCCACCTATGATTCCACTTTGAAATCCTGGCTTTACAGTCAGCTTAAATATAGCAAGTCTCAAGCTAGATTAGTGCTTGTTAGTGCTAGCATGAGGTTTAAGCTATAGCACTAAGAAAAGCCAGCAGTTTTTAGCACCATTTGTTCCAAGAAAATCTGCGAAGACCCATGAGGCTTTGTAAAATCGCACCTTCATCAGTACTCCACTGCAAAGAAAGGTGACTGTGACAGGTTTTTTGGGAGGAAGATGATGACCATCTGACTATCAGCTAACCTCCAGCAAGTTTCCATGATGGACAGGGTGACACAAGAGCCTCAACTTGGGATGTGATCAAAACGTTCGAGTCGAGCAGCTACACGAAGCCTTGCATGATAAGTGAAGTCGGCACTAGACGTTGTACAGCACGGAGAAACCTGAACCACTCACTCATTTGCCAAACCACTTAATCCTATTAGGCTTTCGGGGAGGGTGGTGCCTATCTCAGACGACACTAGGCGAAGGTGGGGTACACCCTGAACAGCTCGCAAGTCCAGCGCTGTACCAACACACATCCACTGACATTCACACCTATGGGCAACTTGGAACAGCCATGTTTTTGGACTGTGGGAGGAAACCAGAGTACCCAGAGGAAAACCACACAAACATGGGGAGGAGATGCAAACTCCACACAGAAACTACTTGAACCCTGGACCTTCTTGCTGTGAGGCAGAACCTGGACCATTACTATAAAAAATATATGCTATGAGTTCCCCCTGTCCTCTTGCTATTAACAAGAGATCACGGATGGATGAAAGGCCAGAACCACGAATGCATTTTTTTATATGATCCATTCGGGAGTACACTCGTCTCATTTTGTCGAAGTCTACACCCGCTATCTTTCCATGTCCCCTACATAAAGCAACATTTTCTGGGCTTCAGATCATCTTGACTGCCAGTTTGTGTTGTTTATATTTGGAGAGCACTGATAAGTTTGAGGAGCTTAAGTACTGGCTGATAATAGCGCTTCCGTGGATGCTTTTTTGGCATCGTCAGGAAACGCACTGAGGTGGTAGTTTTTGGAAGGAGATCAATGCACTTTACTGTGTCATCAATACGAGACTGGAAAAGAGCACATGCAATAAAAGGCTGGGCCATCCTCAAGCCATTTAGATTCTGTTAAGCTGAAATTGCTCTCCAATCTTCAGAGCTTTATAGAACTCTGTATAACTAAACAAACTCTTTTTTTCGAAGGTATATGCATCTTGAAAACATGAATAAACATGCACATGTTGCTAACCAGTTCCGGCATGTGGAGTGGTGGGTAGCACAGCCGCCTCACAACAAGAGCGTCCTGGGTTCCTGGGCTCGACAAGGGTGCTGCACATTCTCCCTGTGCATGCATGGGTTTCCTCCAAGTATTCCGGTTTCCTTCAACAGTCTAAAGACATGCACATTCATGGTTTTTGCTGCAATGTATCTTTTTACCCAAGTGGGTTGCAAGCCCTCTGCAGAACCCATTCCCTAGGACAAGCATCCATTCACAGTCTCATCCATACCTATGGGAAATTTAGAGTAGCCAGTTGGCTTAATATACATGTCTTTGGACTGCGGGAAGAAACCAGAGTACATGAAGGAAACCCAAGCACTACACAGACAACTCTACACAGAAACACCCCTGCTCAGGCCCTTCTTGATGTAAGGCAAGAGTGCTAACTATGACACCAAAGTGCTACCCAATACAAACTTCGAATTAAAAATAAAAAAGAACAAATGATCTGAAAAATCTAATGACACTTTTCAGAAAGGTTGTATCCCAGTGCATCTGGCTATATAGAATGGACGGATATGAAGGTCAAAAGACAAATTAGGACAATGTTCATTAACATGTATGTGGTAGTTTTGCAGCATCTTTAGTTGTGGTGGTTGTGGTGCTTGAAATGAAGCTACTATTTTGTATACCAAAAAAACATTCATTCATTCATTCATTTATTTTCTGAACCTCTTAATCCTAATTAGGGTCGCGGGGAGGCTGGCGCCCATCTCAGCCGACTCTTTGTGAGGGCAGAGTACACCCTGGACAGCTCGCCAGGCCATCTCAGGGCAGAAACACGCCGATGGCTATGCAGCTACTCTTGACGGAAATCAGCAATGGTTCTTTTACATGCCTCTCACCATAGACAGTGAGAGACATGGCCGGCCTTTGATAACCCAGTTAGCTGCACTAGGGGCAAAAAAACATTATTAAATGTATTTTTGGAAAATAGAATGAATTAATTTGTAAGAAAATAACAAATAATGACTGTGTCAGTCAGATTTAACAAACCAGCCACACACATATCTCTAGTGGACACCAATTAAGCTGGAATTACATGGTCAACTTGCAACCAGAATTTCTGAAAAAAAAAATTATAATAATAAAAAAATCTCTGTGTAGCATGTTGCCAGGGACGCAACCACGCAACTTCGGGCTCAGCAACATGTTGCGAGTTTTTGATTTGGATAAAGATGAAGATCTCGCTAGACAAGATGAGGAATTAATCGATGTTACACGGGCCAACCTGCAATGACGATTGCGCAGAAAGTCATTTCAAGTTGACAGTTCAATGCCAGCTTTACGAACTTGAGTGAGGGCGCTGAGGTTGTTTTCCAGTGTTTCTTTTTTCTATAATATTTGAAGCACTAAACAGACACAGGTAGTGCCATTTAACCCCAAGAACCTAGCCAAGTTTGGGCTGGCCCAGGTTAAATGTATATTTCCATTTTTCTGAGGCTTGCTGTCTTTATTCTGTTAGCTCTGGATAAACCTTGGGATGGTAATACATTTCTGTCTTATTTTGCTGAACATAAGCATAAATAACTAAACCTCCTCCCCAGACTGTCTTATGTTGGAGGATAAATAGCTTGTCTAATTAGCATTTCTTTGATAGACAAGTAAAACACTTCACTATATATTAGTGCATGTTGTCCGACTCATTGAAATCATCGTTGTAGATGAGGCATAAAGTTCTGACTGACACCATAATGTCTTCGCCTTCTCTCATTGCACTGCAAACATACGTCAAATAGGGATTTCAAATAAATAAATAAAGCAACCATATATCAGGAAGTAGTTCATCCGCATCAATTCATTTCAGAGGAACCTTCCCAGATAATACTCAAGATTAGCTTGTATTAGGATGTGATGATTGGATATGGGAGGTTCAGGCAGAGCGACCGCTGTGAGAGTAGATGATTATACCCTCAAAAATGAGTCCGCAGACCTGTCTCATCCGTAATTCATAGTGGCTTGATAAAGAAATCTGCCAGGTTATTACCGCCACTGACATGTGGATTCATGAAAATGAAGAATATGAGTGGTATTTTCTTGCCTGATGGATGGATATATTTATTTTTTTACAATACAAGAGCTATAGCAAGGCGGCACAGTGGTGTAGTGGTTAGCACGTCCACCTCGCAGTGACAAGGTTCTGGGTTCGAGTCTCAGACTCGAGCGTTTCTGTGTGTTCTACCTGTGCTTGCGTGGGTTTCCTCCAGGAACTCCGGTTTCCTCCCACAGTCCAAAGACATGCACGGTAGGCTAATTGGCTGTTCCAAATTGCCCCTAGGGCTCCAGAGTGGCGCATCGACAAGGTGCGTGACTATCAACCCGGAGATCGCAAGTTTGAATCCAGGTTAATGCCACAGCCATCCATGACCGTGGGAGCTAATTGGCCAAGGGAGGGATGGCATATGCTCACTTCCCTGTCACTCACAGTGATCACCAGCCAATCATGGCTGTCTGTGAGCTGATTTGTACGAGGGGATAACGCTTTCTCTCCGAATGTGTTAGACTGCCCCCAAATACACATGCGCAGCAGTTCGTAAAGAGGTGGGTGGCTAGCGTTGCATGTCACGGAAGGGGCATGTGCATGCTTACGCCCCTCCCTGGTTGGTGGTGGTCGTGTAATAGGGAAGGCAATGACTTGACATCAATACTTGATGAGTGGGAATTGGATGCGACCAAAATTAGGGAGAAAATGGGGGAAAAAAATCCCCCGTACCAAAAAAGAAAACAAATTGCCCCTAGGTGTGAGAGTGAGTGGTTCTGTGTGCGTTGGCCATGTAATGATCTGGTGAGCTGTTCAGGGTGATCCCCACCTTCACCCAGTGTTGGCTGAGATAGGCTCCAGCCTCCCCACCACCATTGTAGGATTAAGCGACTCAGCAAAAGTGATAGATGAGAGCGATAGCATCAGTCCACTGAATATTTGGGGAGTAGTGAGGCGTGTAGACGCAACTAAAAATCTCATGCTAACACCAAGCTTTTGGAACTTTTCATTTTTCATCCATACATTAGGGATTTTCAAATATCTGGAATATGCCCATATCCACTCAGTGTATCTAATGCTCGTCAGCACTCTGTCATGATGGATAGTCTCTCAGGTGCTTGAGATTGGTGATTTGGTATGCGAAACAGTCAGAAGTGCTTCACTTTGAAGATTTCCAACTAGCAAAGACCTTTTTTTGCTGCTGAAGCCTGCAATCACTGCATCCTGGCTATACAACTGAGTCGAGATATTGGCATTTCTAATGGCCTTAAGAGATGCACATGTCACTCTCTGGTCAAGGTAATTTATGGAATCCCTTCACCCTTCTCTTCTGCACCCAATTCTGTCTTCCAGTCCCCCCTCCCCTTTCTTGAAAGAGCTCTGTCCAGCTCTCATTAGTTAAAAAGGCCTCTCTTTTCCTCCATCTCTCTGTCTCTCCTTATTAAATCTGCAATTCCAGAAGCGCATTAAGATATTAAATCCAGGAAGGGAATGGCTGCTGCTTGGTGACTTGGCAGGATTCCCACTCCTACCACTCCCCCTCCCTTTTTCTTGTCTATCTCTCCATCTCTCACCACCAAATGGACGCAGAGTCCAATGTTAAGGGATTGACAGAAAGAGTGGGCATCTCTCACTGTCCTGGCCCATGGATGGCTACACAAAGCTCTCCCTTGTGAGCAAGGGAATGACGGGAAGAGGCTAACACAGTGGGCGCTCTGTCATCGCTCGGATCCCGCTGATGTGTCACTGAATAAAGACGTGCATGCATGCGCCCACGCAGCCCCGGCACCACTGGAGCATTCTTCATGACATCTGAGCATCTATTATAGCTGTTCGTTAGGCTATGCTGCTTTGCCAACAAACGAAAGAATGTCGTTTTTGTGCTAGTCCTGTCACTGGGTCTCCCTTGTGACAAAGAGAGATGAGACATTTCGTCTCATAAGGAGCTGTTTTTGCTGTTATGGAAGATTATGTTTCCAAATGTGACCATCAAGCCTCAAAGGGAAAAAGGGTTTTTAGCTGCAACCAAGTTAAAAACTGGACCCTATAGCAAGCTTGGGGGAAGTTTGCTTAAGCATCATGCTGCCCGATGATAACGTACATTATTATACCTTCAAGGGTAGAGAGGCATGTCACTCGGGTACCCTCTAAGTCTTCTAATCAGAAGGCCCAATATACTGTGATGCACTTTCAGCTGATATTGTAATGGTTGCCCAAAAAACGTGAATCCTTCTGCAAATGTTTGTTTGCGCTGAAAATGGTGTGCTTGTGTTTAGTTCGATTACTCGGATGACTTGAGAACTGCTGGGCTTCAGACTTTCATTCATTCATTTTCTGAACCGCTTCATCCTAATTGGGGTCTCTGAGAGGCTGGCACCCATCTCAGCCGATTCTGGCCAAGGGCAGAGTACACCCTGGACAGCTCGCCAGGCCATCGCATGGCAGAAACACGCTGACGGCAACCCAATGGCCTACTCTACGAACGACAGCAGTGGTTCTTTTACATGCCACCTATGACAGACAGTGAGAGATATGGCTGGCCTTTGATAACCCAGTTAGCTGGACTGGGGGGCAGCAGTGACAACTCGATTATAGTGGGGCATGAACCCCCGACCTTCGGATCAGTAAGCCAGCACCCTACCACCGGGCCACCACTGCCCCGGCTTCAGACTTCCTTTTGCTTATTGACTTGTGTGATGCACTTCAGTAATTAATCTACGCCGTCACGATTATATATTATTACTTTTTCCATATTTACAACTAACCATACCTCAAATGGCTTATTTTACACATCTACCCAATATCATCGCGAATCAAAATCAATTGCTGAGCATCTTTGTAAGAAGCCTGAGATTGATGACTTTACACAAAAGCGATAATAGATTCAGGACACATCTGGTGCCATCGGCTTTCTATATGCAAAGACCTTCCTGTCTCTACCAACTCTGAGGAACAAGCTCTGTCTCTTCCATCATTTCCTCTAGTCAGTTATTAACCCGTCACCCCCCTCAGTGCCCCCCACCAATCGGATGGCAGATACTCGGCACTCTTCCAACACACTCATCTTTCCCTTGGAGAATACCAAGTGCGTTAAAATGAGTGCTTTTCCCCCCTCTCTTCTCACAACTCCAATCATTTGCCTCCAGCAGGAGAAAGCCCAAAGGTCCTCAGCCTTTCGTCTCTCCGACACTTACTTTTTCGAGCACTAATATGGAAACAGAAAATACCTACAAGAAGGTACAGCTCTAAGAACCGTTGTGCCGGTGCGTCAGGGGATCAGGTACACACATTTTGTGGGAATTGTTGGAAGGGGTGGGAGGAAACCAGAATTTGTAGATGCGGCTTGCCGGAAAAATTTGCCAACAGGCTGCAGTATATGATGGTTTGAGTTTCGACTGCAGGAATAGAGGGATGAGTCAGACACGTCATACCAGCTCTGTGGTCGTCGACTAAAATTGAGCAGGCAGCCGTTCTGTTCTGGCAGAACAGGTGTTTGATACACATGTCAGATGAATTATATCTTGAAAACCTCCTGGCTTTCACAGCTAACTTCTTTTCAATTAACCGTCACTTGTTCAGTAAAGGTTTGTATTTGACAGTGCGAGTGAACAATAATAAAAAAAAAAGCTTCAAGTATATAAATAAAACTAATTAAACTTTCTTTGATAAGGTCTCAAACCATACTACTGTGTATTGCCATAAACTAATACATGAAAGCAAAAACAGCAGAGATGGGCAATATGAAGATATATTACGGTACTGAATATTATGCCACAATACATGTTCTGATATTCTCTTGTATTTTTTTTATATTTACAAACTCTGATCAGAACTAAAAAACTAATCAGATACGGATGATTAGTTGTTAAAAACGTACTAATTCTTTAAAAATGTAGCATGTAGCTCTGCGTTGGCCTGGCGAGCTGTCCAGGGTGTACCCCTCCTTCGTCCAGAGTCGGCCGAGATGGGCGCAACAACCATAATTAGGATTAAGTGGTTCAGAAAATGAAGGAATAAATGAATGTAGCATGTAGAAACAACTTGTTAACCAAGCGCTAGGTCTGTACAGAGAAATCCATGCCTGAGGTCTTTAGTACAGACAGAGCCGAAAGTGGAATTTCTCTGTACTGACCGAGCAAAGAGGTTAATAAGTAGTTTATTAGCTTGTTTCTCTTCCAGTGATGAGGATACCTTTTCAAGAAAATGCACAATGCTTCTCTGGAAGATACTAAAGTTCACAGCGCACAGCGCTTAGCTAATTTCTAAGTTGCTGGTCAGGATAGGCAATTTATGGACCAATCAGATTGCACATACCGTCGTTACCATATGATAAATTATTTCATTTCCCAACTTTTCCATATTGACATTAAATAATTAATGAAGGTACAGTTTTTTTTAATGCAACAGTACTGATTATTGCTAGCAGACTGTTATCATTAAACTGTAACGCATTCCTTGTACCACTGAAATGTTTTCAGGTATCATGCTCCAATAATTTTATGTTATCCACTCATAAACATCCTCCACAATTTGAAAGAATCCCTTGTTAATAAAGGGCAGATTTGGTTTGAAAGACTCTAGTGGCCAACAAAATAAATAAATAACTAAACAAATATTCACACTAATTAACATGTGTCTGGCTTTCCATTAACAAGGACTTTATTCTCCAGGAATGAAAAGAAGGGCCGGTTTTGTTCTAAGTAATAGAATGTAGTCCGTGTTATTCTCTGGTTCTAACAAGAGCAAGAACAATGTACATGTTTTGTCATTCCATTAAAAACCACTGAACACTGAAATAAAAAGTGAACAGCGTCATCATCACGAGGATATCAATGCTACCAGTCAATAAGAGCCCAACGTCATGAATAAGTCCATATTTTCTTAGCACAACAGTCATTTTTCTGATCAAAATGATTACAGCTTAGACTGAAATCAGGGCACGAGGCACAAACCTACAGGAGTGTCACACTGCAACTCAGAGTCTTTTCCCACTCCTAAACTGTCGCAGTTTTTTCCGAAAGAAGAACATCAAAGAAGCTGAGCAAAAGGCAAAGGCAATAGTGGGTGAGGGAGGGAGAGAGTGAGAGAGAAAGACAGAGTGCAATAAGGTGGGAGAAGCAAGCTCTGACACTGATAGCAAGTGGATATGAGTGAAACAACAGGCACAGAGAACAAGCGCTAAGTTTAGACCTGGTCTCCAGACAAAAGCAATAATCCCAGACTTAAATCAGGAGCTGGCTGATAACCCAACAGCACCGCATGCTTTTTAGACCTGCTGGCTTGAGTGAAACAGGCAAATGGAATTTGATTAATCAGCTGCTTTATGCCAGAGTATATTGTTCAAAATGCTTTTCAAAGAAATTAGAACTGAAACGAACTGTTCTCTGTTTAGGGCGGCGTGATGCCATAATGGTTAGCATGTTCGCCTCACAGCAAGAAGGTTCCCGGTACGAGTCCGGGGCTTCCCGAGGGCGTTTCTGTGTGGAGTCTGCATGCTCTCCCCATGCTTGTGTGGGTTTCCTCTGGGTATTCAGATTTCCTCCCACAGTCCAAAAACATGCACATCAGGCTGGATGGGCTGTTCCAAATTATCCATAGCTGTGAGGGAGAGTGTCAATGGTTGTGTATGTCGTGGCCCTGTAATGGACTGGTGAGCTGTCCAGGGTGCACCTTGCCTTCACCCAGAGTTGGCAGTGTTAGGCTCCAGCCTCTCTGTGAACCAAGCAGCAAACAATTCTACAAATGAATAAATAAACTGTTAATGGTTAGGCAGCATGATGGCACTGTCACATCACACCAATGTTCTGGGTTCATGGGCTTTCTGTGCTTCTGAGGGTTTCCTCAGGGAACTCTGGCTTCCTCCTATATTCCAAAGACGTGCATATTATGCCAACTGGCTACTCCAACTTGCCCTGAGGTGTGAATGAATGATTGTGTCTATGTTAGTTTCGCAAACAGGAGACCGGTAGCCTGTTCAGGGTGTAGCTAGGATTGGTTACAGCTTCCTCTAGGACCCTTCTGGGTAATCGGTATAAATAATGGACGGAGATTAAATTCAGCTTAAGCACAGTGACCCTCATTTCACAAGCTGGATATTATATACATGCAATTTAGTAGTGACAAATTACCATTTAGTATCCTATGCATCACTCACTCACTATCCATTCAGTCAAATCTGATGACACTATTGCTATCTTGGTGAGGTTTTATTACAGGGTAGATCACCAAGTTTGTGCACTAAACCTTCCCATTTACTCAGGCTTAGGACCAGCATGCACCTGTGTCGCCATTCACACAACCATTCATATCTAGGGGCAATTTGGAATAACCAGGTAGCCTAACATGCATGTCTTCGGACTGTAGGAGAAAACTACAGTACCCAAAAAACAAAATCCATACACACACTGGGAAACTCCACACAGAAATGCCCTTACTAACTACGGAACTTGAACCTAGAACCTTCTTGCTGTGAGGGGAGAGTGGTAAACACTACACCACCATATATTTATTCTAAGAGTGGGAAAATTTACATATATGGAGACTCACTGATGTGAACCTCGACTGGCTGGTTTTAAAACCTCGATGGTTACAGTGATATTGGTATCAATGGCATGGCATGATTATACTTGTCAGTATTTCACTCCTGTTAAAAGAAGAAGATGGATTTGTTTAATTCGGTTTGCATTTCAACGATTTAGTGCGACACAACAACACGTGTAGTTTATAGTTAGCGGACAATAGCACTTGGATTAGTTTTGACCTTTAGCTAAAGCCTGTTTACTTAAAACAGCTTAAAAGTTCTTAGCTATAGCATGGTACCGATTGAGGACTGCTCTGATGAGTCGCGCTACACCGTCTACACCATTTTGAATTACTGTTTTTAACCTAGCATAAACGCTACCATGGTAACATTCCATCATGGTTTCGGTACTCTGTTTACAGGTGATTGGTGTTTATCAAGGACTTGGCGAGGGCATTTCTGTGTGCATGTCTTCCCTGTGCTTGCATGGGTTTCCTCAGAGTACTCCGGTTTCCTTCCACAGTCTAAAGACATGCACGTTAAGTAAATTGCCTCTAGGTGTGAGTTTGAGTGTAAGTGTGAATGGTTGTGGGTGTGTGTGTGATGGCCATGCAATGGATTGCAGAGTGTACCCAGCCTTCACCCAGTTTTGGCTGAGATAGGCTCCGTTCTCCTTCTATCCCTAATTAAACAGTTAATTTTTCAACATATGCATGTATTACAAAAGTATTCACCCCCTTGGCATTTTTCATGTTTTGTTGCCTCACAACCTGGAATTAAAATGGATTGTTTGAAGGTTTGCATCATTTCATTTACTGAACATGCCTACAACTCTGAAGATGTGATTTTTTATTTATAATTTTATTTATTTTTTTTTTTTTGTGAAGCAAACAACAAATAAGTCAAAATAGCAGAAAACTTCAGCATGCATAACTATGCACCCCCCTAAAATCAGTACTTTGTAGAGCCACCTTTTACGGTAATTACAGCCTCAAGTCGCTTTGGATAAGTCTCTATGAGCTTGCCACTGAGATTTTTGCCCATTCCCCAAGGAAAACTGATCCAGCTCCTTCATGTTGGATGATGTCCGCTTGTGAACAACAATCTTCAACTCTGACCACAGATTCTCAATTGGATCGAGGTCTGGGCTTTGACTAGGCCATTCCAACACATTTAAATGTTTCCCCTTAAACCACTCGAGTGATGCTTTAGCAGTATGCTTCGGGTCATTGTCCTGTTAGAAGGTGAACCTCCGTCCCAGTCTCAAATCACAGGCAGACTGAAACAGGTTTTACTAAAAAATATCCCTGTGTTTAGCACCATCCATCTTTCCCTTGACTCGGATCAGTTTCCCAGCCCCTGCTGCTGAAAAACATCCCCACAGCATGATGCTGTCACCACCATGTTTCACTGTGGGGATGAAAAGGTCAACTTTAGTCTCATCTAAATAGACTACCTTCCTCCATACATTTGGGGAGTCTCCCACATGCATTTTGGCAAAATCAAAACATGCCTTCTAATTTTTAACACTAAGTAATGGCTTTTTTCTAGCCTCTCTTCCATAAAGCCCAGCACCTATGGATTGCATGGTTTATTGTAGTCCCATGCACAGATACACCAGTCTCTGCTGTGGAACGCTGCAGCTCCTTCAGGGTTACCTTTGGTCTCTGTGCTGCCTTTCTGATTAATGCCCTCCTTGCCTGGTCTGTGAGTTTTGTAGGGCAGACTCCTCTTGCCAGGTTTGTTGTGGTACCATGTTCTTTCCATTTGAAAATGATGGATTTGATTGTGCTCCGGGTGATCATCAAATATTTGAATATTTTTTATAACCCAACCCTGACTTGTACTTCTCAACAACCTTTTTCCTGATTTGTTTGAAGAGCTCCTTGGTCTACATGGTGTGATGCCACTTGCTTAGTGGTGTTGCAGCCTCTGGGGCCTTTTAGAAAAGGTGTGTTTATACTGACAGATCATGTGACACTTAGATTGCACACAGGTGGACTTCATTTCACTAATTATGTGACCTCTGAAGGTGACTGGTTGCACCAGAACTTTTGGGGGGCTTCATAGCAAAGGGGGTGAATACATATACACATGCCAATTTTCAGATTTTTTCTGTATATTTTTCTCACTTCACTTTACGAACTTAGAGTATTTTTGTGCAGACCCATCACATAAAATTCAGATTAAAAAATAAAACAACAACATTTAAATTACAGGGTGCAATGTAACAAAATAGGTATAAAGCCGGGGGGGGGGGGTGATACTTTTGCAAGGCACTGTATATAGAAAAAGTAGCTTCCACTGAGCATTTTATATCTAACAAAATATTTTGTTGGTTTGCTCTACAGAAATGACTTGGTAGGCATGGCGTCTGGAAATAAACCCCCCAGCTTATTCATTTGATCACACAAAGGTCACCATGCCCACAAGTGCTGACACAGTGGCTCATAGTAAAGGTACTGCCAAAACAAAATAATAATAATGAACATTTCATTTTGTCAACAAAAAGTACCATACTGAGCCAAATCTATAAATGACCTCTAGAGGAAAACCCAGACATCAAGTTAGCAGGAGGAAGTATCGTTCCAGGAAGTGCTGGTGGAAAACTGGTGTATTAAGTCACATTTTTGGAATGACTCATTTCTGTGTCTGTGAATTTACCCAACAATCTTGTATCATTTGTCTTAATAAGCATAAATATGTTGTAAGTTGACTGAATAATGAGGTACATACAGTTTTTTAAACCCACTGCAGTGTTAAGATTATTGTAAATTAGTGTGCAGTGTGTTGCTGTGCTCTGTCTGATAAAGATTATTATTCTATGGTGCTTCTGGGAAGCTCACTCTAATTATATTGGAGTGAGGATATAAAATCTAATAATTTCTATAAAAAAAAAAACCATCAGAAAATGTTGTGTGTGTTAATAAATCATGGGTTAAACAATTGTATAAAAATATGTTTGACACATTGCTGTGACAGTCTGCCTTAATATGATATAGCAGCATATATCGATATAGCTGGAAGGCACGGTGGTGTAGTGGTTATTTCGACCACCTCACAACAAGAAGATCCCGGGCTTGGCGAGGCCATCTCTCTGTGGAGTTTGTATGTATGTTCTCCCTGTGCTTGTGTGGGTTTCCTCCAGGTACTCCGATTTCCTCCCAGAGTCCAAAGAAATGCACCTCAGGCTAACTGGCTATTTCAAATTGCCCCTAGGTGTGATTGTGTAGAGTTTTTTTGTGTGTTGCCCTGCCAGGGCCTGGCGAGCTGCAGCTTCCATGCCACCCTAATAGTAGGATTAAGCGTTTCGGCAAATGAGTACAGTTTTTGTCTATAGGCACTGCTAACATTAGAAATATGGGCTAAAAGTAATATTCTATGATCAGCATTATTTTATTTCTGGGAAATAAAATGTGGTTAATGAAATCCTATGTCATTTTTATTCGGTGTGTCGGATGAAGGTTACACGGAAACAAGACGTGCCTCCCAGTCACACTCAAGGGTGTCACATTCATTTTGTAGCCTCCTCAGTTTCTAATACAGGAACTTACATTGCAGCCCCAAGATTCTGGCCATTGGTGCCACTGCTCAGACAGATGATCGATATCTTTGCAGAACCCTCTTTGATATCACACTACGTAAAAATGCTAAGCTCGCTGGGCTCAGCTTTAAACTACAAATAAACATGGAGAAAAAAAGAAGAATGAATCACGTTAATCTACACTATGTATCTTTACTCAGAATTCAGAAACAGCAAAATAAAGAAAGTGACTTATCAAGATAAAGAGAGTTCAGATTGCAGAGTGCTGTTTCAACAGAGATGGTTTAGGCTGAAGATCCCAACACTGAACTAATCTTCCACAGAAAAACAAAAACAAGGCTTAGGTAATCTATAGCGATGAATGTGATAATGTGTTAGACATTGGTATGTTTACTGTGTGTCTATCAGAAATCACTGCAACTGGTAGCCACAACTACTAACAACCACAAAGCAGGCATGTGAGATGCATATGCGTCTCGGTAAAGTTTGGATATATAAGCTTAACGACTACATGGGAATAGCACAATTTGATTTTTCTGCTAACAGGAAATTAATAAACATTATTCCGAGCGGATTCTGCTACACCCACAGCTTTTTATGGTCACAGCATTATCATTGTCATGCTTTGAAATGGAAAAATATATCATAAAAATCCACTTTTACTTTATTTGTCTTGTGTTTCCATGTGGTGTACTAAAACCCCTTTAGTTTGCTTACATTTTCATTTGAATGATATGCTGAAATGATGCCGTTAGCTAAATAACGTTAGATAGGCTCGAAGCTCAGAGCTCACCTGACCGGCCTCTGTCACGGTTAAAATATGTAAATATAAACTATAATAAAGCTTGTTTTAGTTTGCTTTTCTTTATGTTTCTGTGTGGCATATACTTAGTCTCTGAATGGGATTTAAGGAGACAAAGTTACACAGCTCTTAGCATATGCTGTTGTTAACAATTATCTGATCTTACGCAATTTTGGGTAGGATCGAGGACATACACCTCCCCTTCAGTGCAAAATTGTGTATTAGCGTGAACAAAAGCACTTTCAGAACTTCTTATGCCAGGTAAAAATTTCTAATGCAAACTATTTTCTGTATTAAAAAAAACAATATCATAGTCTTTGACCTGTTTGTGTTTACATTTATTGCCGGGTAACGTTCGCAAAACAACGGTTAAAGCTGATAAACATCTCTTCACTTTTTGTTCCCCTAAAGAAACAGCCTAAGAATGAGTGCACTGCCATAAACCTTCCACTTTTGCAGCAACCCAGACTATTTATTGTAGGAAATTTATCAACACTCTCTGACCAATCAAAACCAAGAATTCAAACGCAAGGGTTTAAATATACATAACAATTTTTCACCAAAGGTGAGGTGATTATCGCTGAGTAGTCCCTGGGCCAGAACAATGAAATGAATAATTTTTGTTGTAGTATATACTGCATGTGAACTAAAGAAAAGCAAACTAAAAGGAGGTTTTAGGGGTTTATTTTTTCCATTTTTAAGGCGTGACAGTGGTCATGCACACTCCATTACGTCAGGCTTAGGCATTGATGTGAGCTGTTCGAGGGATCAGCTGTGCCTTCCAGTCATGCATGGTTGTTTTTTGTCTCCAAAACAGCTCAGCGTTTCTTTCTGTCATGCTCAAAATACTCTTTACTGGTCAGAGGGGTTTTACACAGCTTGAAAGCGCTGTTGGTGAACTTCCGCAGGTTTTCACCACCCAACTGACCATTAAACCAGCTTGTTTGTTGTAATTTGGATGGATCTTGAGAGTTTAGCTTGACCAATTTACCAGCTTTGTATAAGCTTTCCATGACTTTTTCACCAGAATGAGGAAAACTAGTTATACTTAGTAATGCTAGTAACAGAAGCTAGAGGCTCGTTAGATCAATATGTCAGAAAAGAAGGTTGAGAATGGTGTGCATAAGTGAAAACTATTACATCGGAAAAAAAAAAATTCGAGGGAATAGCTAAAAATATTTCAAAGATAACAGGTTTTTTCAACCCTGTAAATGAGGTCTTATTATGAAGAGCAGCGCAAAATAGCAGAGATGTCGAGCAGACCGAAGCAGGAGTGGGACTGTTACCAGGCGGAGTTGGAGGGGAGGGGGACCGTGTGCGGGTTGATCCAGCCAAACGGGAGCATACCGGTGGGGAAGAAAGCTTTACGGGAGCGCTACAACTCTGACCCAGATCTCTGGGGCAACAATACGAATGAACAAGTGTGTGTTTACAGGGTGAAAAGTCTACAAAGGGAAGGGGTGGTGGGCCTACAAAGCTTCTCAGTCCCAGAGCCTAATTGCAGGTTATTGTGGGCCTGTGAGTGACCATGACTTTTTGTCCTTCATTCTATGTCGTATGTAGTTGGTACTAATAAATCAACGTTCTATGTGTGAGCCGTTTAGCTGCTTTTTATCTATATGCATGATTAATTACATTCTAATTATTCTTCCCTATGGAAGCAATCTGTGTTTTTTGAAAGAAATATGTCCTTTAGTGGAGTAGCTCTGACAAGGCTTTTAATGTGATGCCAGACCTAATAGGATTTGCTACAGCTCTGTTGTACCTGAATGCAACGGCACATTTTCTAAAAGTCAAAGCTTTAGCTGAAGAAATAAGTAGTGACGTTTAAAGACATTTTGAGGCTACTTTCATGTTTCATTCCTAATAGTCTTGGTGTACTAAGAGGATGCTAATAGAAAATAACACAGCTCTGGGGAAAGATTTGAAAATATATTAACATAATATATAACCCTGATCCCATCTCCCATGAGCCTTCACTCCCCAGTCTATTTCATGACACAGGATGAATGTGCAATAACAATATTTAACTGAAACAGAAACTGGAGTCAAAGCAACAGTGAACGCCGTTATCTTTGAAAATACCCCTGTAGAGAGAACGCCGTTCACACAAAGTGCCTTTTCTTCCTCAATGCCAGTGGGACGTCACTGTCTCCTGATTACTTTGTTTAGATATGCACTGCAAACTTACTGTTTTTTTTTTTTCCTTTTCCTTTTAAGTTACAAGCATAACTTAACAAAGGTAGTAAAACAAATGGAGCAAAACTGATGAGTTACGAAATAGCGTTGGCTAACAAGAAGCAAAACAACATATGCTAGCTAATTAAATTTAGTAGAAATTTGAGTTTTAAGTCCCAAAACACAAAATATCCACATGACTATTCTTTCCTTTGTGAAGTTATATGTGTGGGGGGGTGGGGTGGGGGGGGGTCGAGTTGCTTTAAGGTTTTGTCCTGTTTAGCTTACATTAGCTGCCATTTGTAGCTACATCCATGACTGATTTCCATTATACTACTAATTACACACAAAATCCAATGGAAAGAAGCTTATCCCAAACCAATTTATTCTTGTATACTATTTTAAGCAGTGTAAATCTCCAAGTTTTATTTTTAAAGTAAAAAGTAGCTGCTACCACCTCACAACAAGAACTTGGAGCTAATTAAACTAGCTAGCAAACTGCTAGCATAAGCGATGTTCATCAGTAAATAGGGTGAGTTTTAAAACAAATTTGCCTCATGCATTCATCTGTCAAACCGCTTAATCCTACTAGGGTCCCAGAGAGACTGGAGCCTATCTCAGCCAACACTGGGCGAAGGCAAGGGACACCCTGAACACCTCGCCAGACCACCACATTGCCAGCACACACACAACCGCTCACACTCACGCCTTGGTGCAGTATGGAACAACCAATTGGCCTAATGTGCATGTCTTTGGACTGTGGGAAGAAACTGGATTCCCTGGAGGAAACCCGCACAAGCATAGGGAGATCATGCAAACTCCAGTCAAACCCAGGACCTTCCTACTGTCACAGTTTATCCATGCTAACGTTTCATACCAGCTATTTTTTGTTGCACTCCATTTAAGATAAAGCAAGAAAACAACACACTGTAACGCTCGGTTTAACACCATGATCTGTTTATTTCAGCTCTGCCAAAAATATAAGCTCTTTGCTTGCTTAAGAAAATAGCTGATACGAGATTTTCCTATGTGTGTAATTATGGAATGGCAATAGACTTCAGGCTAAAATTGCTGACTAACATGAAACATTACAAGACCCTTCAGGTTACTCAAATGAGTGTATGCACATAAAAAAATGAAGAAAAAAAAAAAAAAAAGTGCTGACTCAGTGTTGCAAGCAACACTATCAGTTTAGCTTCAAATCAGTTCTCTCGTCTCAGGAGTGAGGGCGGGGTCTGAGTAATCAATCAAGATCCTGTGAAGTGTAATCCAGTTAAGTGATCAGGGGTAATGAGTAACACACCCATGACCAGATGTCCATATACTGAGGGTTGCAGCAGGGATTTGAAAACAGAACGACAGACAAAGTGTTCATTGTTTTCCGTTAATGTATTGTCTTGTGGCACTGTACTCCCTTATGGCATGCTGAGTGTCAAATATAATGTGTTGTTTTATTAGCGATGATGCGGCTGTTAACAGTTAATCCACTATATATATCAGGCAAAGCAGTATAAAGCGATTAAAATCTGTTTAAGACTCAAAGTCATGGTGAACAAACCATATTTAAACATGGAGCTTATTCCATTTCGGGATTATTCAGGTGAATCAGTCACCCAAGGAAATCATAACGTAGTTCAATGTATTTTACATACGTTTTAAATTAGCATGGTGATTTAAATCACTACCTTCAGTTAACTCACTCCTTTAATTATAATCAAGTTCTTGGAGACTTTACAATGACTGATTTTTTTTCTTCTTCTTTTGTTATGGTGGTTATTCAATACGGCTATTCAGTTTGGCTTCAAATAAGGTTTTTCTTGCCATAGTGATTGATTGATTAAATAATCCGTCGAGTATCTATCCATAATTCTGTCTTCAGACATCTCATGTGCACACACACACACACACACACACACACACACACACACTCATCTTGCTATCCTTGTGACGACCTTCCATGAAAAACAATACTACGCCTTAAATTTCAGTAACTAAAAATAAAACATTTTGGCTCCTTTATTTATTGACTAAAAAGTCCTTTTGAAAGAGAAAGAAAGAAATCATACTCGTGATCAGTCAAATTTTCCCACAAGGTCAAAACTGTCACGTATTACTATCCTTGTGAGCACACACACACACACACACACAAACACACACACTTATTTGCCGAACCGCTTAATCTTACTAGGGTCATGGGGAAGCTGGAGCCTATCTCAGCCGACAGTGGGTGAGGGCAAGGTGCACCCCGAACAGCTCGCCAGACCATCACAGGGCCCCACACACACACACACACACACACACACTCATGAATTCCTTGTGCTGGATACACAAATGCAGCTTAATGTTTTTTACACTTCATCAATTCCACTAAAAGTCTTGCGTGGCAGAATTTTTGTATTTTCGTTCCTATTTTGAAAACCGCTACATTGTGTTCCCTAATAGCCAAGATTGGCGATGTCATGAACCTCCTACCTCACGACACATGGCTGAAAATGATGATTGGTCGGGGTTAAACTGGGATCACCTAATCTGACATTGTGACTATCGTCAAACAGAAAATTATTGTGTGATCTGATCCTAGTGTTAGTTTGATTTAGTTTAATTCACTTCAGCAGATAAGAA
>JAQMYF010000023.1:7746397-7760319 GCA_030014195.1 Neosilurus mollespiculum | reverse complement strand
TCTCTCTCTCTCTCTCTCTCTCTATATATATATATATATATATATATATATATAGTGAAATCCCTGCCTATGCCCAATATTCCTAGGATCCAGGTCCATCTGTGACACTGACCAGGACGAATGAATGAATGAATGAATGAATGATTACACAACAACTCTTCCAAATCTTTCATTTCTAAAGGAGGGATAGCAACGGATGACGTGACTATTCGCAGTAAAAGCATCGACTAAATAATGCAATTGTTTACCATGTGCATGAAACGTCTCTTTTGTGCAATCCATGAACGAATGCAACGAACTGTGCATAGCAACAGTTCCCGAGGCTACCTCTTGAAATTTACTGCCATCTAGTGTAAATGAGACAAAGTAAACATGACCCTGGGTCACGTTTTGACAGGTCTTACTGCCTAGCAGCAAGTCTCAATATGATTCGAATGGGAAGCAGATAGTTGTTCAGCCAGACTGTGTATACACACACACAAACACACACACACACACACACACACACACACACAAGTTAGATACATAGTCAGTTCATTATACTTATAATATTACAGGACATCAGTAAATATATCCGTATATACTGAATACACTGCCAGTATTATGGCTTTTTATTAATTGCCTGCTCTGGCCAGTATTGGTACTCCAACACGAGTGTGTACACAGCATGGATTACTGCACAGGAGCATTAGATCTTCGTAGACGTGCTTCCTCCTTGTGGCTGGTTAATGCACACACTTCAAACACACACACACACACACACACTATTTTTTCCACCTCACTTCAGCAAAGCACTATCATGCACCACTCTCTCCAGCTTTACTTAAACACTCCTTTTTCTTAGATATTTAAATATTTTGTCTGAAAATTGCTTCTAACAGATGTTTAGCTATAATTAGCGCAATTTGGCAGCCATGTTAATCTGTAGGCTACGTAATCCACATTACAGGACCCAGTGGAGCTTAACAGTCTACGTAGTAATACGGCAACAATCACAATGACTGTAAAACTGACCAAATTGTTAATTCGCTGCATGTTTAATAACACTGTGCATCAATTCTATAAGTTCTTTGTCTGTAGGCACATTTTCACCAAATGCACAGCTTACTGAAATGTTCTCTGTAAGTGTCTGACAACACTTAAAATATATGGACAGTAGTTAGTAGATAGTATATGGGAACAGTGCATTCTGATTGGTCTGTCATCATTCATTTTCTAAGCCGCTTAATCCTAATTAGGGTTGCAGGGAGGCTGGCGCCCATCTCAGCCGACTCTGGGCGAGGGCGGGGTACACCTTGAACAGCTCGCCAGACCATCGCAGGGCCAACACACATACAACCATTCACACTCACTCTCTTATCTTGGGGTGATTTGGAACAGCATATTAGCCTATTGTGCATGTTTTTGAACTGTGGGAGGAAACCGGAGTACCCGTAGGAAACCCACGCAAGCACGGGGAAAACATGCAAACTCCACACAGAAACGCCCGAGCTGGGAATCGAACCCAGGCCTGCTTGCTGTGAGGGGGACGTGCTTATCCTGAATGGTTAAGCCGATATGATGGACGCTCATAGTTTGCCACGGTCACTTGGAGCAGCTGGCATCATCATTGTCCCACTCTAAAATAAATAAAAACTTATTTTTGGTTGTATTTCTTGTATTGCTGTGGAGTATAACTAACACGTTAATTGTAAAAACATCCCTTTACGCAACCCGGTTAACTTTCATTTCAGCTACACACTGCTTACCCCTGCTCGGAGCGCACAGAGCTCTCCTGTAATGCTAAAAATATGTAGAGTGACATATTAAAAATAAACAGGCACCATTATTTTTGAAAGATTTTTTTATAGATATAGATATACATAATACACAAGTTAATGGGGATACCTCACAGCAGTAGTCCAATTCACTTCAGATTTCTCTGCAACATGAGTTACTTACAATGGGGATTATTTTCAACAGTCCGAAGACACTTGTCAGAGAGCCCAGGTCGACCTGAGCGGGATGTTGTTGATCCCTTGGCATTGATGGTGAATTTTACAATTACTTTGTTGACTGTGGCGAGAGGAATCCCAAGGTTTTGTGCAATCTGACGCTGGCTCACTCCAACCTCAGACTGACCCACAATACACCCTCTCTGAAAATCAGACAAGTTTTTTGCTCCTGGCGTTCACGGCATTGCTGGTTGCTAAAAACAGTTAACAATCACTTGATGAAATGAGTTTCATATATAAAAGTCTTTTCATATGTCTGTGTAAATATCTTTTAGCTCATTTTTCTATATGTATCAAAGAGACAGCATTATACAATACAATTATACAGAATATACAGTTATAGCCTTTAAAATGTAGTCAATGACTAGTGGGAGAAGCACAGTTCTGCTTTGTTTTTTTTGTTTTTTTGTATGTGTGTTTTAGTGGAAAATGTCACTAAATTATATATTAGGTCTGACCTTTTGATTATCAAATTTTCTTTTTTAAATTAACCAATCAATTTGACCTTATAGGGAAACACTCATTCATTCATTCATTCATCCATTCAGTTGCCGTACCGCTTTATCCTACTAGGGTCACGAGGATGCTGAAGTCGATCTCAGCTGACTCTGGGTGAAGGAAAAGTACACTCGGAACAGCTCGCCATTCCATCACATGGCAGCACATACTAATGTGTATGTTTTTGGACTGTGGAAGGAAAAAGTACCTAGAGGAAACCCATGCAAGCTAGAGGAGAACATGCAAACTCCTCACGGAAACGCCAGAGCCATGCCTTGAACTCAAACCCAAGACCTTTTGCTGTGAGCCGTATGTGCTAACCACTACGCCACCTGACCTGGTGTTTGAATTTTACAGACTTAAATATGACCTCGTGGTATTCTTCCATCGATGTGTCTTCCATAATGTTTAGGCCCTATATGTGGAATATAGTTTGTTATATGGGTACTGTGTTCATTGCTTTGTCTTTCTTTTTCCAAGCCATTACAGTTGGCGTCGTTCACCTGAATGCCCGTTGACATTGAAGTGTTTGTCATGTGTGAGCATCTATAATTGGCTTTCATGGATTTTTGCAGATGATTTACTGTACCTGGCCGAGTAACTCTTGGCACCTGCGTTTCATCGATCAATGTCAGGCTCTGAGCATGCAATCTCTCTGCTACAATTAGACATCCAGACCCCGGTTCTGGAATGTCAACAAGCCTCCCACAAAGGCTTTGTCTTTTTTGTTTCGAAGCAATTTCTTCCCAATTTAATCTCGCAGGTTTACAGTGTACATAGTCTTATTACTTCAGTGCAAAGGCAATATTAGATGTCTGTCTAGTGATGCATGTAAAACCTGTCAATTCATCTCCTCTGGTTGCTGAGCACCACAGTGCACTCGGAGGACAGCAGTTTACAACCGACTCTGTTGTACAAGCATGCTGGTGCCACGCCCATTTTTCCCCAATCATGGCATGGATAATGAGGATGCCTGTGGCCACCAGTACTGGAATACCAACTCAAGAGAGTTCTACATTGGTGACTGATACCCTTTAAAAGTCTCGATATTCATTGTCAAGTTTTGAGAAACCGTGCTGTGTTCAGTGTTATTTTTTACCGGGTGTAAACGAGACCAGTTGCTTCAACATCATTTAAATTCGGTATGTTGACAGGCAGGCAGGCAGGTGTCCCAAGCATGGAAAGCAAAGAGAAATGGCCATGTTCCTGGGGGGAAGGATTAACAGACAAAGAATGTGCAGGTGGGAACCATTTGTGTCGCCCATCAGATTAACACCATGAACACACTAGTCCAAATCGGTATGACGTGCTGAAAAAAGTGTGAAGAGGAGGGAGGGAAAATTTTAAACAGGTGCAGCGCAAGTACAAAGTACAAGTACTGTATGTCCCCATTGTAGCTATGATGATAACAGGCACTTTGTCATTATAAAATTAATTTATCCTCAGTGATTCCCCTTATCATTTTCTGTGGAGAGAAATCTCCCTTATCATCAAAGGGCGATTCGTAAAGTCTGACCACTTAAATAAATTATTTCTCATTTGTTATGCTGGTGTCTTACAGCGGCAAATACTGGCAAACATTGTGATTTTTGGATTTGCCAACTTTTTGTTTGCCTCTGTCATTAGTGACATTTAGCGACAGATAGCAACATACGTGTGAATGTTTGCGAAAGACAGTTGGAGAAAATTAGCAATTGTTAGTAAAAGTTATGGTAGAATGTCAGGCGAATGTCAGGTGAATCTTGGAATTGAACCACCCTTACACTATTGCTGGATCCAACCCCATAAAAAGAGTGAGCAAATCTTTTCCCAGCATTCATTACTTGGCAAAAACCAAAAAGGACTTTAGCAATCCATGTTAGAACTGTTGGCAAATGCTTACAAGTTTTGAAAATCTTTGCAACTGTTTGCTGAAAAATGGCAACAAAAAAAAAAATTTCGACTCTAAAAATTGTTTCACAACATTTTACCACCCCTGACGAAACCCAAAATTCATCAGCAGTCACCACTCCATGAGATACTAGTTTTCGCAAGCTATCCAATCAACCTGCAAGCAACACACTAGCTGGACTAATTAAGTACTAATTAAGTACTAATTATCCAATCAAAGCTTTAGTTCATTTGCTCATTTAAATCCAAGGCAGTGTATTTTTATGATACATAGCTGATTGTATAGCAGGTAAATACACTGCCCTGGATTTAAATGAGTAAATAGGCAAAAGCTTTTGACTGGATAATTACTGCTGCAATTAATATTTAAGATTTAAGATTCTTTATTTGTCATGTAGATAGTTATACAAATACAGCACAGTGAAATGAGGCCCTTGTTCCTTTTGGCATGTAATTTAACCATAACTGATGCAGTGAGTAGCTTTTCTTTTCTTAACCAATATGGAAGATGATGTGTGTTTCAGAATGGTAGAATTATTGGCAGGGCAGTGTAGTTAAACAATTATATTATTTTATTTAAAACCTGATTAGCAATTATGGCTATTTAATGGCAAAAAAATGGGTGTATTGTAAAAGCTATACAATTAAATAAAAATAAAAAGCTTCTGGTCTGGTATACTGATTATAGTAATCTCTTAAACATGTGTACCTGTTATAATAAAAACAAAAGACTACCTAATATACAAGTGAATGAATAACTAATGCTAACATGGCCTTAGCACCACCTGCACATCCATTATCTATACTGCTTATTCGCTAGGGTCAATTGTGAAAGCTAGAGTCAATTCCACTTGAGAGGTGGGATACACTCTGGCCAAGTTACAAACTCCTAATAGCCTAACAGTCTGTCATTCCAATCCTTTCATTGATCCATGTATTATCTGTACTGTTTATCGTTGGGGAAGCAATCCAAGCTGACTTCAGATGGGAGATGGGGTCCACCCTTAACAGGATGCCAGTCTACTGCAGTGCTAACGCAGACACAGACGACTACTCACATTAAGACTACAGAGTAGCTAGTTGACCTAATGTGCATGTCTTTGGACTGTGCGAGGAAACCAGAGCACCCGGATGCAACCCACACAAGCATGGAAAGAACATGCAAACTCTACACAGATTCTTGTCAGCCATGAAATTAGAACCCAGAACCTTCTTGCTATGAGCCCATCGCTGCTTCCTGTAAGCAATATAATCCCATTTACTATTTAGCAGTAATCGTTTAAAATTTTAATTTGAAGGGCAATCTGATAGCCACAATACTACAAGCTAACAGCCTGATTCTTATTTTGTTTTATTTTGTAAAATTCAACTCTTCTCCCATCCATATCCATATTATATCCACTTTTCTTTCACTACCGTGGTATGATGACAAACTCATCCATGTCTGGCTGCCAGAAAACATTCTCAAGCTAATCTTGACAAGACCATATTTCATTTTATTTTTATATTAACTTTTTGAACCACTTTCAGCCTAGAAATAAAATTCAGCATCAGATCTAGATATAGCCGGTTGCACACAGTTCATTTTGGCCCATGATTACAAGCACTATGAAATCTCTAGTGTGGTTGAATACGGTTTTGGCCCACAGTACATTTGTCGTTGGCATAAACGATCCTTATCTGCTTAAACTCAACTATATTTGGCCTGGTCCATCTGCTATCTGTGATCAGTCTCATATGAACACACCGTACAATCTTTGCACAGGAGGCTCCTAGGATCAATTCTGCCATCTGCACAGATGTATGTACTCAAAGCTCAGATAGATAAAACTGCAAAAAAGATGGATATATACCAAGTTCTGCTTTGACTTCGTAGCTAACAGCTTTAGTGCTCATTACAAAATGTATACAAATACAATGACAGTCTAACATGCGTCTATTTTGATTTTTTTTTAAATATTCTAATACAGTTTTCATTACACATGATATTACTATTATTATTAACTACTAACCACTTGGGTGAAAGGTAGAATCTTATATGGTTACATGTCCACCTTACAACAAGAATGTCCTGGACTCCAGTCCCGGGCTTAGCGAGGACATTTCTTTGTGGAGTTTGCATGGTCTCCCCGTGCATGTGTGGGCTTCTTCTGGGTACTCTGGTTTTCTTCAACAGTCCAAACACATGCACATAGGGCTAACTGGCCCTTTTGTCTTTCTTGCCCACAGGTGTGAGTATGAGTGTGAATGATTGTGTGTTTGTGTTACGATGGACTGGAGAGCTTTTCAGAGTGTACCCTACCTTTGCCCAGAATTGGCTAAGATAGGCTTTAGCCTCCTCACAACCATAAAAGGATAAACTGGCTGGGCAAAATGAATGATCGATATCACAAATTTGCTTATATTTTAATAGAGACCTAGAAATAGAGCAGAATCTTGAATATTAAAGGTACAGGTTTCCTCTCACAGTCCAAAAACATGCACAGTAGGTTGACTGGTGGTTCCAAATTGGTGTCAATGATTGTATGTGTGTTGGCCCTGCAATGGCCTGGCGAGCTGTTTGGGGGTGCTGAGATGGCCGCCAGTCTCCCCATGACGCTAATAAGGATTAAGCGGCTTAGAAAATGAATTATTGAATGAATGATATTCAGTCCAACCGTAAAGTAAGGCTTATTCTTTATTGCGCAGTTTAAAAGGTGATAATGGTAGCACCACATTATACTGCATACTGTACATCCTCATACTGCAAATGTTTGGGCTGAGTGTTGGCCCACACATTCACTTTAACCTATCCCATATACCACCATGGAAAGACTGTGCTATCTGTATCTGTAGCTGCACGTCAGAACAGAGTCTTGACTCAAGATTAGAACATATCTCTGGCATTTCGATATCATCCATGTCCATGAGTATGTATTGCCTGATATACTGGTGTAACATACTGTATTTTGTTCATTTTTATGGGATGTCCCATGTAATGGGCCTCTGTCTTTTTCTCACAATGTCTCTCCAGTGTGTCACATGACCTACACACTATGAAGACGTCACCGAGCGGGGCGCTTAAATATAAACTGTGAAAGACTTTCACACTTTATGATGTCACAGGGGGAGGTTCGACAACCATGGGACATCCAACCCACAGAGTTTCACACAATGCTTCTAGTTTTGATCTAAAATTGAGTCCATCCCTCTACTTTCTGACTAAAACATGGAATCGAGTATATCATTATTAGCACTTGGTATGATTATTTTGGTGCCTGTAAGTTGACTACAAAGACCAAAATGTTTTGCTAGGAGTTACTGTACAGTTACTGTGCAGCATGCAGTTTACAAAATGGTCAGTAGATGGCACGAAGTGTCTCATCGTATACGCAGTGGACCAGCTTATCATTCAACATCAGAGAGAGCTACAGTAGTACATAATTAAATTTATCTTCTTTTTCTTCTACCAGAGATGTTTGGAGAGTAAGTAGGTAGTTATGTCAAAGACCTGTATGCGAGTCTCAGTGTCCCCTGCATCGGGCACGAGGATATGAATAAACATCGCCATTGTGCAAGAGCACAGAATTATCATCCTGTTATCATGCCTACCATCAGCTTATTTATTATATTAAGACAACTTGCAAACTCAGGTTTATGCAAACCAGCAGAAGCTCAAGGCTACAGATGTTGATGGCAATTGATTATGGCATAGTTTCAAATGAATTTAAGTCAACAGAATGTCATACATTTGAGTATCATACATCATAACTTTTAAGGGTTCTTCCACACTAAAGCTTTTGGTGTAGAACAAGACAACAGTTCAACCAATAGTTCATTTTAAACTTGGGTGTGTACCAGGGGACTGTATGCAAGTCCTCCAGAAATCGGGGGTCAAGTAAATAGACACCCAAAATTTCAGAATGAATATTTGCTGGTCGAAGAAGAGGCTGGCGTCTTGCTGCTCGGCCATAATAGCCCATTTGATAAAGATGGTGTGTAATGGTTTTTGAGCTGGTTTGGACGTCTTCTGCAATGTCTGTGACCTTGGAAAGGGGATTTTTCTCCACTGCTTTCTTCACGGAGTGAAGGCATCTTTCTGATGGTCCGGTCGACCTGGTTGTGGGTCCGTGGTGGTCTTACCTTCACTGCTGAACTTTTTACCATTGACAGAGGAATATTCAAATTGTCGGCTATTTGTCACTGGCTGATGCACCCTCTGACTGACCCACAATTCGACCTCTCTGGAAATCTGACAATATAATGCACAATCATTAAATTTAATGAACACTAATCACACTGCTGTATAAAGGTGCGCAAAGTTGTGCTAAAGTTATGCCTCGCACTCCAGGAGCTCAAGAATTGTCAGATTTTCAGAGAGGTTGAATTGTGGGTCAGTCAGAGGGTGGCATCAACCAGCAACAAATAGCCAACAATTTGAATATTCCTCTGTCAACGGTAAACCGAGTGAGTGTGCAGTTCACCAGTGAAGGTTAGCACATCTGCCTCACAGTAAGAAGGTCCTGGGTTGGTCTCCTGGGCTCGGCAAGGGCATTTCTGTGTGAGGTGTACATGGTTTCATAGGTTATCTCTGTGTGCACCGATTTCCTCCCAGAGTCCAAAGACACACACATTACGCTAATCAGCTATTCCAAATTGCCTCTAGGTGTGAATGGTTGTGTATGTTGGGACTGTTGATACTGGTGAGCTCTTTATGGTGTACAATGCCTTCACACAGTCAGCTGAGATAGGCAGGATACGCCCATTTTGCCTGAACAAGTGGCATCTGCTAAAGCAACACTGTGACATCGTGGCTAGCTACAAGCACATGCTCCTCATTGCTCATATGCTGATTAGCCTTTGTTTAACAAACATGCTGAGCGAAGTGGCCATTATAGAGAGCATACTGTGACCATTCTGAGAGAGTTCACTAAAGTTTCATTATCTACAGTGGCTGAATATGACAAAATGATGAATCAGAGTGTAAAAATAAAGACACTACAGATCTGTCTCTGATTTAGAACTACGTTTATGTTTATTCACTTGGCAAGTAACCCAAGATAAACCTCAAATGAGGTGTAACATGGTGTTAAAGAGCCACAGTCATAGAGTCTTGTAATGCAGTATAATATGATAGTTATGACCAGTTGACCTGAAAAAAATTGCAAAATAGAACCACAAATAAGCATTTGCTCGTGCGCGCGCACGCACACACACACACACACACACACACACACACACACACACACACATTCAGAGATAGTAAAGTGTTAATATGCCACCCATCATCACCTTATAATAATGCAATCTTATGAGTCAAATTATACACCAAAGTGCAATCGTGATGGAAATAAAAGAGTACTAACTACCCTTTAATAGGAGGTAGTTGCCTGATGGTGGCGTAGTGGTAAGCACATCCATCTCACAGCAAGAAGGACCTGGGTATCAGTCCTGAACACAGCGAGGACATTTCTCTGTCAGGTTTGCATGTTCTCCCTGTGTTTGCATGGCTCTACTCTGGTTTCCTCCCGCACATCTGGCTACTCCATGCACGTTAAGCTAACTGGTTATTCCAAATTTTCCCTAGGTCTGACGTTGAATTATTGTGTGTGTGCTGGCCCTGCCATGGTCTGGTGAGCTGTTTAGGGTGTACCCCGTCTTCACCAAGAGTTGTCCTTCAGCCTCCCAGCGACCCGAGTAGGATTAAGCAGTTCAGCGAATGAATGTATAAATTAGGGAGAAATTTGACAAGGGAGAGTACTACCTACTACTTGTATGAATTTGAACACGACAAGGAATAAAACCCATTAGAGTGGTGTTATAGTAAAATAATCAGCAGTGGTTATGGTGTGCTGTGATTATAGCCTGACATGAAGCAGAGTTACTGTTACCACTCCTAAAAAGCTGTAAAGCTCCTACAGCAGCACAACCCAAGGAATTTCAATTGAATCAGCAGGTATGTGAACGAATGCACCAGTGCTTGAAACAAGTAATGGCAACCAAGTTTCTGACCATCAGATCAATACCAAACCATCCGATCAATACCAAAAACAGGGACATCAGGGGTTACCTGGCTGCAGAAAGCTCAGTATTCGCTGCTTTGAGACATGGCCTAATGGTTATAGAAGCTGGTTTTGGGCTCAAAAGCTGCTGGTTTGATTCCCAGACAGGTGGAAAAGATGTATGTGGGGTGACCAGCAACTTTCCGGCTGAAGTGTGCTTGAGCAAGGCACCTAACCTTCAACTGCTCTCTTGGTATCATTGTGTAGGCATTGTGGCAGCCCACTACTTCTGAGTGTCCGAGTGAGCTCATTCTGGATGTGGTATTAATATCTGTCCAGGTCAGAACCTTTGCTTGATAAATGAGGTAACGTACAAATCAAATTTGGACTCGCACTGCAAGATAGACACCTAAATTGGACACCCCAAGCCCAGTAGGATCTGAAATTCACTAACCATGTCCAAGTCCCTGGACATCCATAACCAACCTGTCTTCATTTTCAGAGCCCTCCAGAACTCCCATAAAAAAGAAGGTGGGCTGGAATATTTGATTGACTGGTTGACTGCTCTTCCACATTGGCAATACCAGGTACTCAGAAAAACCAGACTATTGCCCCAGAGGAAGCCTTAGAGTGGTGGGTATGTTGTTTCTTTTCAAGACCATCTTAAATCAGTAAGTAGATAATAAGGTGGACATGGTTAGGGTTGAAACCAAAGTCTTCAGGATTTTCAGGAACAGGGTTGGTGACCACTGCCTTAGAGGAAGATCTACTCTGGAGGATGCTGTCACATCAGCACCAGAGTCAGTACCTATTTTGACCTTGGACTCTCATCTCAATCCTGGTTTTTGTTTGCAGCTCGTCTGCCTCTTTCAATATATACGAACATGGTTGTTTTTCAGAAAACCTCATGGTTTAATTTGGACAGCAGGGTTTAATCAACAACACATTTTTCTCTAGTGTGCTGTTACAAAACAGCTATCTCAGCCACGTTTTAATTAGAAAGTGATTAAACGAAGGATATAAAGCCAAGACCATGCCACCGCAGGGTTATTGCCTTTCTCAGTCAGCAGAGAGCTACAACCAGTACTACCTAATTCACCACGCCTCCGGCAAATGGACTCGCACTCCATTATACACGGCTCCGTGTTTGCTGAGGCTAAGCTATGGCTGAGCAGAGATTCCACCTTTAAATGGTGATATGGAGCGACAGAATATTTTAGCAGGCAGATTGAAAAGAAAGAGTGCATCAGGACTCACAAGGCCAAAGTTTTCTCAAGTAAGAGGGGGCTAAGGAATCAGTGTTTAGAGAGCTCAAAACAGGCTCAGAGATGGCAGATAAGAAACTGAGGAAAACAGGAAAAAGAGGTCAAATTTAGGCACAGCTTCAAGAAAACTTAAAAGTTATGTGGCAATATAAAACTTTTTAAAGTTTTATTTATTTATTTATTTTTTGTAAAGCAAAGGGCAACACATTTTTAAATATTTACTTACTCATTTGCCAAATGCTTAATCCTATTAGGGTCACAGGGAAGCTGAAGCCTATCTCATATAAGTTATCGAAGGAATTACATGAATTGCATTAAAGCATGAGAGTTTACTGAAATGTGCAGAATTGATCTTCATTACTAAAAAAAATTCTATTTCCCGTTATAATGATTTATGGGATTTAGATTTGGACTGTATTCACAAAAAAGTTATGGGAATCAAATTATAGCAAGAACATTCATTGTTTTGGTGAGTATGGTTTCTGCTCCATACTCCCAGGGAGCGGTGAGGCTGGCGCCCATCTCAGCAGGGTACCACCCTGAATAGCTGGTCAGTCCATCACACACACAACCATTCACACTCACACCTAGAAGCAATTTAGAAGAGCACATTAGCCTAATGTCTTTGAAAGCATGTCTTTAAAGTGTGGAAGGAAACCCGCACAAGCACGGGGAGAACATGCGCACATAAACAACTCCATACAGAAACATCCGGGACTTGAACCCAGGACATGCTAACCACAAGGCCACCGTGTTGCCCTTCTTCCAGACTTCAAGACTGCTAAATATATATAAAAATTGTATTGGTATTTCATTTATTTTATCCTAGGATAAAATAAATTATCCAATCCAATAATCAATAAAGTTGTTGATATTTCATGCTCATCTGTTTGCAGTCTGAAACATTCTGTACATTCCTACTTTCTAGTAAAGAACAACTTATTTAATACATTTATTGCACTGTGCCACAGCTGTGCATATTATAATTAATAGGCTACCATTTCCTTAGATGAAGTTGTCAAATACAGGTGGAGTTAAAAGAAGCATTATGCACTACTTATTACATGGCTTGGGTGAATGAGACATCTATCCGCTTGCAGATAATAACTGTTGATTTCCCTGCCCCGTCAATAGATTTCCACTACACAGAACTCCCATCTTCAAAGACTGGTGCTCTTTCAAATTATTTAACATGTTATACAATTAGAAGTTGATGAAAAATTCATAAGAACTCTTGAAAATAAAACAGATCCAGGTCCTGATTCCTGTAAAACTCTAATTCTGGGCAACAGAGGGCGCTCTGTACCTAAACATGATCCTCCTGAAGCTTGGGGTACATCTCCTTATTCGGGATTTGTCGTCAGAACTGAGCTGCATTTTTCCATTATGAAGAGTGAATTAAGGGAGTTAAAGCAAAGCCAACCCTTAAGACTAAATCCCAAACCAGCAGGTTGCTTTGACTGTAGGGGAATAAGTCTGAGAATGCCTGTCGAAGTAAACTTTTTATGGCTTGGATTATACCAAAAGCATTCTTTTCTGGAAGTTCCCCAAAACAGTGTGTATTAACAGTGCTTCAAGACCCTTGCATTAACCCTGATGTAAATAATTATTTTAGTATATACTCCATGGAAACATAAGCAAAGGATAAACTTCTTAATGCTTTTATTTGTTTATTTATTTATTTTTAATAATGTCAGACTCGGGTGAAATATCTCCTCAACTAGTCCCTAAATAACACTGCACAGAAACATAAAGAAAAGCAAATGAGAACAGGATTTTTACAGGTTATTTGTACATATTTTAACCATGACAGAGGCAGATCAGGTGAGCTCAGTGTGCTCCGAATCCGAGCTACATTGTAACTAATGGAGTCTGCAAAGTTTAGTACATATTACACAGAAATGCACTTTGTAAAGTTGGGTTTTTAAATTCATTTGAAGTTTTAATATCCGCAGCATGGAAACACAAGAAAAAACAAACTAAAACTATTTTAAATTTTAAAGTGTAACGATGATGACACCGCATGCTCCAAGTGACTGTGATAAACTGCGACTGTCCTTTGTTTTGATTCAAGTATTATCCACTTGAGGCAATGTTCACTATAGTGTGATCATGGTGGACTAATAATATTAGATCCTGAGTAGTATATACTGTCACAACCCGAGATGGATGCTGGATGCAATTGCCATTTCCCATTCAGGTGCAGTGGTGGCCCAGTGGTAGGGTGCCGGATTACTGATCCCAAGATCGGGGGGGTTCAAGCCCCACAGTCACTGGGTTGTCCCTGCGGGGGG
>JAQMYF010000023.1:7710450-7743768 GCA_030014195.1 Neosilurus mollespiculum | reverse complement strand
CAAGAGTAGCTGCATAGCCATCAGTGTGTTTCTGCCCTGCGATGGCCTGGCGAGCTGTCCAGGGTGTACTCTGCCCTTGCCCAGAGTTGGCTGAGATGGACGCCAGCTTCCCGGCGACCCTAATTAGGATTAAGCGGTTCAGAAAATGAATGAACAAATGAGTTTCCTATTCAAGAAGAAAACCCAGAAAATGAACAGGTGAGCATGACAATTAAAGAAATCTGAAAAAAAAAAAAATCAGTAAATATGAGAATAACTGCTGCGTAGCTTTTCTTTGAAGTTAGTTCCTGGCTTTGCTGTACAAGGTGCACTTTGATGTGAATATGTGATCCACAATGGATTAGATGAGAGATTTTTTTTTTTCCTAAGGAGAGATCAGACACTCGCCGAGTCATGATCAAAGTTTGTTTCTCTACTCTGCTTAGGCCCCCATGGACAGACCTTTGGCCCACAACATGGGCTTCCACATAACAAATTTAATTTCCCTGTTATAAAAGAACACCTATTGATTTAAAGGGGACACTCAATGAAAAAATTTTTTTTTATTTTTTTTTATTTGTTTTTGTAATATATGAAGGTGACTTGGGGACCTGCTGGGCCTTTCAAAGTGTTGCTTTCCCAGTCTGTAGTGCCCAAAGAAAGAAAGGAAAAAACTGCAAAACTGCTCAGATTCATCTTGTATAGAATTCCTCTCATTTTTTATTTATGGTATGAGGGTGGGCTGAAAAGTTCATAGGCCTACTAAGAAAGCGTAATGCCAGAATGATGAAACTTGAAAGCCTCTATACCAAAGGGAATCCAACCATTGCAACACCAATGGAAGAAGTGCATAGACCACAGGGTAGACTATGTTGAAAATAAACCATATTTGGTAAAATTTGACCATTACATCATGGTCAGCCTAGGAACCCACAATTGTACCACTCCCACCCCCCTAATTAACATATGATCAGCCATGGCAACCTGAGTGAAAAAGATAGAGTTGACTATCTAGTTAGTAAGCAAATGACCTGGAAGGAAAAAGTGGAGAGAAAACACATGGTTTTCCAAGATACGTAAAAGAAAAGTTCTGAGGGGGAGGGTGTAACAGTGGGTGTGGGCAGCCTTGAACAGCCTTTTAAGTCACTGGTTTAGTGTCCATTCCATCATTTATCCCTAATCTTCATTCATTTCTTGACGGCAAGATTGTGGCTGACAGAGTTCTCGTTTTATCATGCAAAAGTCAAGAATGACATATTTAATGTTTAAAAGCTTAGAAGCAAAGAGAGTTTTTATAATAATAATAATAATAATAATAATGATAAAAACTCTTGCAAACTTTAAAAAAGTCATCATAATTAAAACTTATGCACCAAAGTCGAAGAGGATGTCAGGAAATAGATTTAGAGGCCGAATGTCACAACACGTTGTGAGGAAAGCTTTAACCCTCTTCTACATTCATGAGATTACAGGCTCCCGTGGTTGACGAGTGATGTGACTGAAAGGATAGAAAATACACCATCCCTCCCACCCAGAAAGCACAGCTAATCTTGCTCCCTTGGCTCCCAGCCACAGACTGCTGTTGTATCACCTATCCTATTTCTACGTACTGTATACACTCCCATTTGTGTACCTCATGAGGATACTCTAGCATGTGAGGGTCTTTTTAGGGTTGTCTGTCTTGATCATTACGGAGATGAGAAAAAAAATGGAATTGAGAGTTTAAAATAAGTGTTACAGTTGCATCAACGGGAACGCTGAGAGACATAGCCTGGGGAAAAGGTCCACAGCTTTGCTTAATAGTAAACATGAAAACTTCAAGAAGGGAATACAAACAGCCAGACTGGGTGATGCTTTTGGGTTATTTTGGTTTTGGTTGGTCTAACATTTATTTACTGTTGCTCAGTTTGATCTGCAAGAACACATGATTCACTTAATAAAAAAAAAACAAATCAAACTGTTACTTTCAAGTGACAATTTGAATATTTTCATAAAACCATTTATTACAGTGAAAGTTAAAAGCTCTCCACACTTGAATAAAATAAATTAGTATATACTACATGGAAATGGCATGATCTGGTTAGTCGGTTTTCTCAGAATTAAAAAACATTATTGAGTGGATAACGCTTCAGTCCCTGTCCCTGTTCAGTGACATCAGACTGTTTTTTCACACATGGTCTCACATTTTAAAACATTTTTAAATGTTAAAAGTGAAGTTTAGGAAAGCCTATACCTTTTTATTTATTTATTTATTTATTTAAATCCACTCCTCCGGAGTCAGCTTCTCACCTACTCATGTTTATCTTCATTCCTGGTTAGAATTTCTTTGTATCATCTTTTCCATCTTTACACATATGCAAACCTCTGTGTTTTCCTCTAGTCATCTTTTTCTTTAGCGCAACACTGGATAATGCATGACAAAATGCTCATTACCCCAGAAACTCCTCTGCTGGCACTCACTAATGAGAACGAACAAAGACGTCAAATGAAGGCACCTAAGGTGTGCACTCGAAGACTTTAAATGCATCACTGAATACATAATAGGTTGGCAACCGAGACTGCTCGCACTCAAAGCTTCTACTATCCATCCTGCTTGCACATTTGTGTTAACTTCTTATGGGTGTGGTGTTGAATCCTAATGACATTCCACTAAACTGAATCATTTTTCACACTTTTCCCTCTTCACTTGAGAGTGAATAAGAAGTGGCAGGCATGATGTTACAGGTGCTTCGGTTTCTACAATGACCCTGTTTTGGTGCTAATCACCTTGTTAAGACCACATGCACCTTGCACACTGGAGTAGCCATGGTGGAGATATCTTCACCGAATCCAGTTGCCATCACAGTTGCAAGGAAGAGTTCCCTACTGTATACCTGCCACCCTTCACTGCTCATGGAGAGGAGAAGAGATGCTGGATCAGCTGTCAGTAGGCTGCATTAATTAAAGTTAAATGTCCCCTATGTGGCACTTTAGGGTAGTAAAAACCAAAACAAGTGGAGGAGAGCAGTCCCTGCAGTTTTTCTTTTGCAGTGAAGCAGATCAGAGCCAAGAGTTTATTAGCCAGCATTTCAGTTCCAATTCATCATATTGCTGGCCTCTTTTAACCTCGCTGTAGATTTCTGAGTATTCATTTGTAGTGGGAGTTCAAATATCTGGGGTGGCTCTAGATGCATGTGTCACTAGTGTTTTTCATTAAAATCCTATATATGGGTTATTGCATACGATGGCCTCAATATGTACAGGAAAAGGAAAAAAGTGCAACTAAAGCGAATACTGTAGTAAAACCTTCTCACCTCCGTTGGTCTCTCAGTGGAGCATCCTAAATATATATATATTGATGCTTGGCGATGTAGTTCGGAACTCATGTATCTTAAATGTTAGTGGTTGCAAAGATGGAAACAGCAAAAAAAAAAAAAAAAAACTAAACAAAACAAAAAAACCCCTTCACTTCCTGGATTCTGTTAATATACCAAGCTCCAGAGTTCTAGTTCTTTTCCAGAATCATTACCTGTATCATTAAACAAGGTGGCACCCTGGTGGAGACTCATGACTACCAGATTCTTAGTTAGATCTTAAGCTTAGTAAAACATATTTTGTCCAGTTTTCCCTGTTCATGTGGGTATAGTCTGCCCTCTGTCTTCCATGGTCTTGTCTCAGACCTTTAAAAAAACATGGCAGTAGGTCACCTAGCAATGTGGATCACCCCTAGGTAAGACTGAGCGTGTGAATGTATGCAGGATGCTCAGTGACGGTCTGGTTTCCTATTTTTTGCATGTGTTCCTGGGGAAGGTTTTTTTACAATACCCCTGACCATGAAGAATATATATATATATATATATATATATATATATATATATATATAATCAAACAACCCTATATATCAAGACAAAAAGTAGCAGTCATTTTACTAAATATATTTTCTGAATTTAAATATTGTTGAAGCTCTGGAAACATGAAATTGTATAAGATGGTTTCTGGAAATATGTACTTAAATTCTGTCATTTTAGAGACTCTCCTGATCTGAACAGAAACCTAGATGTTGAAATTGTGTTAAACCTAGACATAGATATTGTCTTTTCAAATATGGTGCACCACTTAGCAAAGCTTTTGGGTAAGTGATACCGGCTGTGCATATTGAAAACAACAATAAAATTATTATATAAAAAGAAAAAAAACCCAAGTTTTTGTCAGAGTGTATGCCTTGCTTTTGCCATTTTTAAAAAAACTGAATATTCTTGCACATGTAGCAGCACATGCGGCCCTTTCCAAAAGCTGCATTGAACGAAGCCAAAATTATTGGCGCACCTGTTTTCTCTCAGACAATAGCAGCCATTGAGAGCCATCTGTTTGGCTAGGCTGGACTGAACTTTCTGTAGAAACTGGGACTTAACATGGGCACTGAGCTGAGTGTGATGGGTACTGACATTTCACCATGTAACCCTTCACACCTGGTTGGAATACTGCAGAATTTAAAAAAAAAAACTAAGAAAAGAAACAAAACTTGATTGTAGATTGAACACTTATACACTCGTTTGGTATTATATATAAAGCAGTGGAATAACATCTGACAAGTTGGCTGTTGCCCAAGTTCCTGATTTCCCATATTCTGTGTTGAATGACTGTCCCATCTCAGATTCGGGGGGGGGGGGGGGGGGGGGGGAGACCTTCTTGCAGCAACGCGGATGTACTAACCACAACGCCACCTTGCTGCCCTTTTTTAGTTCCTTGAAGGGAAAACTCTTGCATGTGTGTGTGAGGGTGAGGTGCCCACAAACTTATGGCTATATAGTGTATTGTACTGTATATCGTGTACAGCAGGTAAAGGCAACTCACTCTGTAATAATACTGATTCAATGTTTACTGATTCCCCTGTAAATCAGAGGTTTGAATCCAGGTTATTATCCCTGCAATCTGCGGTAGGGAGTCCATGGGAGCTAACTGACCGAGCTCTCATGGGAGGGTGGGATGGCGTACGCCTGCCTCACTGTCACTCCTAGTCATCATTAGCCAATCATGGGCATATGTAAGATTTGTACAACAGGGCGGTTAGCGCTTTCCTTTTCTGAGTGTGTCAGACCACCCCCCCCGAACATGCGCAGCAGTTTGTAAAGATGCAGGTGGCAGCATTACTTGTCAAGAAAGGGGCACATGCTTGTTTATACCCCTCCCTGGTTGGTGGTAGTGGCCATGCATGATGGGAATGCAGTGCTTGATGGGTGTGAACTGACTATGACTAAATTTGTGGAGACAAATCCAGGGGCTGGCAGGAGGAATCCACTCAGAACTACTTGCATATTAAAATACTCCACAATTAATAATCCACTCTGAACTGAATGCATAATAATTTTGTAATATTATTTTTGTTTATTCCTATTTTGCTTAGTAGTTTTGTATATTACACACAATGTTATTCATCTACCTGTAGTCATATATGGCCATGGTGGCACCAGTGGAAATTAGATGTTAATGAATTTCTACCTAAAGAGAGTGATTCAGGAGCAATATAGTCCTACAGTATGTCCAGCTCTCTCACCTCCTCATCTGTCCAAAGCTGCAGATTTAAAAAAAACAAAAAAACCAAAAACACTCCTCTGAACACCATCATGCCCATTACCTTGTAGGCCAGATCTCTGCTACAATTTGGTCTAGCTGTGTTATATATGGCTGGATTGTGTTCTGGGAGTCCATCTGTTTCTAAAGTACACTGGATCTCACAATAATATGACAACGAGTGTGTTGACCGAGAATAAAAGCTCTTGCTCTTTTATTTGGAACAACAAAAGTAGACCAATTATCACTTATGTTGTAACTTGTTGATTTTTCTGTGCTAACAATGTCCTCGTTTAACATCAGTGTGTGTTTCAACCACTTGCGCCTTTCAGGAATAAACTAAATGTAACAGCAGACAAATATTTGAATATAAACACTTTTAATATTCACCCCCTATAGAATTTTTTACAGGCATGATGCACGATGATCGGAAGCAGGTACCGCTCAGGGTGACATTTTTTAATTTTTTTCACATACTGTATAAATAGCCATTGGTTCTGATAGCCTCAGAGTTGGTATGAATTGTACATACGTTAATGTACACTGCCTTTTGGCTGTCGTGAAAAGCAGATATGATGGCTAATAAGTATCCTAAATGCACATAGGATACTTATACAGATGTTGACACTGCTGTCTTGCAGCTGGGTTAATAATAATAATAATAATAATAATAATAATAATAAAACATGATGCCATAGATCTTCTGCGAGATGTATCCAAATGTTTGAAAGCTTGCATCCTGTGATTACACACCTGTGTTTGAAGCTTTGCCGGAGGTGATAATAGTGTGGATGCTGAAAATGAGAATGCCTTCGGAGTTTAACCTGCCACCTGGTTTTGATTTTTTTTTTTCAGGCATCAAAAGTGAAATTGCACTGAGAAGTAAAAAAGTAAGCAGAGTCTTTCATCTTTCGCTTCTGAGAGATGAAGATGATGATGGTCATGACTGGCAGCTAGCCAAGTAAACATCTCAAACCCACCAGGCTTGCTGATAGAATAGGGGTCAAGCTCAGTAGCACCAGCAGGAACGCTTTGCAGGGTTGATGCACACTTCATTTCTGTCCTTTCTCTAGTCGAGGTGGGACCCCTAGGACAGCTATGCGGATTAACATTTTTTCCCCTCTCTCTCTCTCTCTCTCTCTCTCTCTCTCTGTCTCTCTCTCTCTCTTTATTTATTCTTCCCCTCCTCCAGAGGAGATTTTCTCATAGATCTGTGCCAGACAGAAATGCTCAGGCATTAGCCTCCGCATTTCAGAGGCTGATGGCTTTTGCGTGGGCAGTGTCAATGACATGAAGGGTTAGGGCTGCACTTTTATACCTGACAAAGGCACCCTTGAAGGAATTTTACTTAAAATTTTTAATTGGTTTTGATAAAGCTAGTTATTTAATTTTTACGGTCTTTAATCATGAAGTACAACTGACAAACCAAATTCTCATTAGAAACCCATTCTAAAAGGTTACAGAAAGTGCCAAAAAATGTTCAAAAATAAAATACATTTTAAAAGTAAATAAATAAATAATGTAGTGTTAGGGTTGGTGGCATTCTTTTAATCTAATTATATCTTAAATGTATCTTTTAGGAGCGGCACGTTGGCATAGTGGTTAGCACGTCCACCTCACAGCAAGAAAGTCCTAGGTTTGAGCTCTGTGCCTGACAAGGGTGTTTCTGTGTTGAGTATGCATGTACTCCCCCTGCCTGCATGGGTTTCCTCTGGATGCTCCGGTTTCCTCCTGCAGTCCAAAGACATGCACATTAGGCCTATTTGCTGTTCCAAATTGCCCCTAGGTGCGAAGGTTACTGTGAGTAGTTTTGTGTGTGTGTGTGTGTGTGTGTGTGTGTGTGTGTGGCCTGGCGAGCTGTTCAGGGTGTACCCCGTATTTGCTCAGAGTCAGCTGGTATGGGCTCTAGCCCTCAGCGTCCCTTATGAAGGATAAAGAGGTTCAGAAAATGAGTTGAGATATGATATATCTGATAGGTAAACAATGTCAGACTGTCACCTAGTCCAGTCCCTCCAACCTTGTTGGGCTTCTGCTCAGTAATAAAGACTGAAATCAATTAATGTCAATCAATTTTTTAAAAAAATAAAAAAAAATAAAAATTAGAGGTCCTCTTAAAAACCCTACCAGGCTTATAGGCCTTGAGAGCGTGATGATGACACCACCAGGAACTAATTTCGGTATATATGTACTTGTAGGGGGATTGGGAGTACACCCTGTGGCTTTATTGATGATAGTACTTGAGAAAATGATGAGTTGTCATTTTGTCACGCTTCACTGCACATGTGTAGGTCACTTTGCAAAAGTGGACCAAATGCAGTTTGAGCAAAACACAGTGTGTATCTGCACAATTTGAGGGGTGGTTTGGAAAGCCTATATAAAGGCTCAAAAATACCCACTATCGTCAGTCTAGTGCATGTTATAATGCCACGTCTATCACGTGAACAGTGTCTCCGGGCAGTGGGTATGGTGGAGGCCAGGTTGAGCTACAGTGAGGTCGCGAGGCATAATAGCTGTACACAACCCACCATCAGAAACCTGACTGACCGCCACAACATGACAGGGTCAGTTGACTACAGGCCACGTCCAGTGCGAGAGAGAGTGATGACTCCTGAACAGAATCGCTACATCCGGTTGCAGCATTTGCGGAACCAGTTTCGCCGTCTTGTATCGTCACAAATCACCACCTGTATCACTGCAAATTACAGACTGTATCACCACAAATCACTGCCTGTATCACCACCTGTATCACCGCAAATTACCGACTGTATCAGCACAAATCACTGCCTGTATCACCACAATTACCTGCCTGTATCAACGCAAATCACCGCCTGTATCACCGCAAATCACCAGCTGAATCACTGCAAATTACCATCTGTATCACCGTAAATCACCACCTATATCACCACAAATGGAGGCCATACCCGATACTGGCATGCTAAACAAATTATCCATATTACAAAAATCCAGTTTTGGGTACCAGAATAAAAATTATGTCGAAAATATGGTCCCAAAGTTTTTAATGACTGTCAGTATACTTATTTTTCACTTGACTATTATATTTTTACCAAGTTCTTAACAAATACAAAAAAAAAAAAAAAAAAAAAAAAATTCCCTTTGTTACAGATGGTTCTATACAAGGCATGGAATTTTTAATAAATTAACTACACACTCAAAAAAGGGAAATTTTTGCATAGTGTATCAGGTGATTTGTTTATTGGTAGCATGCAGAGTGACTAGCTGCTTTAATAATATCGACACTCTTAGCTATTTTGAATCATGAGTAGCTTGACAAGTGAAAATTGGAAACTAACTTTGCTAACACTGGTTTTACAGTGCAGACGGTGAGGCGTTAACATATGTGCTAATTGTCAACAGAACGTTTATGCCATTACGCTAATAGGGCACATGTTAGCACATGTTCATTGATATAGGGAAAGCTTAACATTAACATTGCTAGGTAAAACATCTCAACCCTGGAATCTTTGTTTTCCTGTTTTTATTTCGTGTTGGTGTGTATTTAAGAAACATTGTATTTTTCATGCAATTTACTTTGTTGGTCTGGTGATTAGCTTCAACCGAAAACCTGTTAACTTGAAACTCACTTTTAATAGAAGTCGAAGGGCAGGAGCTGATAAGGGAGGCAGAAAATTATTTCTTTTAAAAATTATATATTCTGTGATAATCTGGAAAATAAAACACATATCATGTGAAGGCTTGTACAGTGTTGGATAGAAAAGAAATCAGTCCCAGGATAATGTAACTCATACCATTCTGTTAGTTTTTTTTACTCCGAACTGTTGCTGGTGCTGTTATCCTTGGTGGCATGAAAGTAAAACTTCTCCACCTATCCACACTTTTTGTTTTTGTATTCGACTTAGCTTTGCTAGTCTATGTGTATAATTTGGGTGGTATGATAGCGTACTGGTTAGCACATCCACCTGTGGTTGGATCCACATTTCCCACCATTCTGTGTGGAGTTTGCATGTTCTCTCCTTACTAGTGTGGGTTTCCTCCAGGTACTCTGGTTTCTTCTTACAGTTCAAAGACATGCACATTAGGCTAACTGGATGTTCCAAATTGCCCCTAGGTGTTAATGTGTTGGATTACGTGTATGAATGGTCTAGCAAGCTGTGTACCCTACCTTCGCACTGTGTTGGCAGAGATGGGCTCAGAAAGTGAGTGTATATAATTTGGCTGTGCTTCTCTGGTAAATTATACCGTTTTCGTCTACAGTAATAAATGGTTGTATTAATTCGCCTTCACATTTAGCAAAACATTACATGGGTGATGAATTAATGTTTAAGAAAAGCAATTTGTACTAGGGGCAGCACGATGGTGTGATGGTAGTACATCCACCTCACAGCAAGAAGGTTCTGTGTTTGAGTCCCTGGCTTGGGCATTTCTGTGTAGAGTCTGCATGGTCTCCCAGTGCTTGCGTAGGTTTCCTCTGGGTACCTAGGTTTTCTCCCACAGTCCAAAGACATGCACATATCAAATTGCCCATAGGTGTGAATGTGAGTGTGAATGGTTGTGTGTGTTTTACCATTTTTATGATGGCAACTGTTCAAGGTGTACCTCTCTGTTGCCCAGCCTCCCTGTGACCATAATATAGGATTAAGTGGTTCAACAAATAAGTGAGGGGCAATTTGCTACATAAAAAAAAGCACTTAATTATACTGTATATTCTTTAAGACAATACATAGTAGTAAACAGTGTGTGTGTGTGTGTGTGTGTGTGTGTGTGTGTGTGTGTGTGTGTGTATGTTTTCTAAGTGCTTTTTATAACACAAACTTTGGTAACTCGGTGCCGTAGTGTATTTCAAGCCTATGTGTAACAACTGCATGTGAAGTGCACCAACCCATCCTCAAGTGATTTACTCGGAATGTGTTTATTTCCACCCTGCAGGGAGCCCAATCACAACAAATCCTGTTGTTAACAGGTTTTTCCAATATGGTACAAAAGTCTGTCGAAAGTATTTCGCCCATTGTACACGGAATTTTCTTGGAGTACAACTTTATTTTACATCCTTTTACCAAAGATATTGTGTGCACTGGCTGTATTGTCAAGCCCCAAAACAACATTTCAACAACATTTTTTACCAGAGCCAATCCAGTCCTGATGAGTTACACAAGATCTGCACCTACAGTTTTTTTCTTACCCAAAACATTGTGTCGTGATTTTAATTAGGGCCTGAGCACACAATTATGATTATCTATGATACAGTGCCTCCAATTGCCTGCACACTGCCCATCATTTAAGGGGAACTTTTCGTGTTTGGATAGTGTCTCTCTGTTGTCTCTTCCTTTTATTTTTCTTGGTTTGACTGCCATACCTCTTCAAAGGCCTCGACAGGATTAAAGAGGAGATCATTTCTTGAAATTGTACAAGAAGCTTGAAAACTGGGTGTATTAAATGGTCAATCCGGTGCATTACATTTGATCTTTAAATGCTTACCCCAGTATTGGATGTTGGATCAAGTTGTACAATGTCATTTATCACCCAGGAAAATTTGAATGATTGAAAAATAGCCAACCCAAAATGGTTCCTACCCTCACATATAGTAACAAGCTTTGGGTAGTGACCGAAAGAACAAGATCATGGATACAAGCGGCTGAAATGAGCTTCCTTCGCAGGGTGGTGGGGCTCTCCCTTGGAGATAGGGTGAGAAGTTCGGCCATCCGGGAGGAGCTCGGAGTCGGGCTGCTGCTCCTCTGCGTTAAAAGGAGCCAGTTGAGGTGGCTCTGGCACCTGATTAGGATGCCTCCTGAACGCCTCCCTGGTGTGGTGTTTTGGGCATGTCCAACTAGAAAAAGACCCTGGGGTCAACACACTGTAGGCACTATGTGTCTCAGCTGGTCAGGGAACGTCTTAATGTTCCCCCTGGAAGAGCTGGAGGAAGTGGCTGGGGAGAGGGACGTCTGGACCTTACTGCTGCCCTCGTGACCTGACCACGGACCATGCGAAAGAAGATGAGATGAGATGAAAAAAATAGCCAAAGCGTGTAAAATTCAGTTTGAGAATCATGGGAAAAAAGCAGTACTCTCTGCTTTAAATGTGCCCATCCACTAGTAAATACTCAATCAGTCACTCATTCATTTACAAATCCACTTAATCCGACTAGCACCGGGGAGCCTATTTCAGCCGAGACTGGGTGAAGGCGGGGCACACCCTCAACAGCTCACCTGACCATCGCAAGGTAACACGAACAACGATTCTCCACTCACACCTAGGGACATTTTAGAACAACCAGTTAGCTCAATATGCATGTCTTTTTCCTGTGCGAGGACACGAGAGTACCCTTAGGAAACCCACGCAAGAACAGGGAGAACATGCTTGTCGACCAATTTAATGATGGTGCGTATGTTGTTTCTATTAAATAAAACATATTATTTTACCTGTGAGTTGCTCTATGTGCTCATATTAGGAGGAAATTAAGAGCCCTGAAAAACAGAAAAACAGACTCGACATACTAGTGTATATTTGCAGTCTTCTTGTAGTATTATCAAATAACATTTCTCATATTATACTGAGTGTAACTTTGCCATAGGCGGTCGGAAAAAGTCATCCAAAGGTGTGATTTGCAGCACATCTGTGAGCTTTGTTGACATAGCCAGAAGGGGCAATGCTCTGAATTTCTACCTTGCCACTGTGATAATGGAAAAGTGTGTGCGCGCGCACGTGTGTGTGTGAGTGTCCCTGCATGTGTTGTTAATCCGCATAGAATACATATACAGTTTCTGAGCTGAATTCGGTACATAATTCTTGCTCTGTATAGCAAACAAAATCCTAGACTTTGTGCTGTTTTAATTAGTTGCTTTTTTGTGGTGGCACTAAGGGGAATGAATTCAATCTTCAGCTTAGAGAAAACTTCGCAGCCTTTGCCAATTGCTGTTGCCCTTCTTCTGACTGCAGTGATTTGTTCATTTTTTTTTTTTTTTTGCCCTGCGATCCCGCCAGTCGAGTCAAGCACACTGAATATTTTCCACCACTCTTACTTTTTGTTAGGTGTATTGAATTGAATATTTAGCAAGGCTACTTCAGTCATCTTCTGTGCATGTCTCTCTCTCTCTCTGTGTGTGTGTGTGTGTGTGTGTGTGTGTGTGTTCATATCTAACTCTTCCCAGCTCCTATTATGCTAAACAAACCAAGGTCTCTTGTGTGCATGTTTGCTTGAATGAAATGGTGAGGGTGCATTGCTTATTGTTGTTTGCCTTATTTCATTTCTCGTCTAACATTCACAAATAACCTGTTGTCATGCATTATGTCCCCCCCCCCTCCACAAAGGAGCTTGTGCCAATGTCAATTGATGCCAAGTACCATGAAGGTCTTGGATTTAGTGTGAAAGTGGTTGTATTGTTACTGCCTCTTTCTGACAGGGAAAAAAAAAACAAACGTCTGTTGTTAAAAAGACTGCATAGCAAGATTCTGAACATGAAACTCTTCCAACCTTGGACTTAAGCCAGTTTTTCTTGCATGGTGTCATGATTCAGGAGGCATGAGATGGGTGCAGGTGCAGAAAGAGTCTTAATAAACAAATGCTAAACAAAAAGCAAGAATAAACTGAAACAAGGATAGGCACATCAGCTACTTCTGCAGAGATATAAAAAAAAGAGGTGTGCATTATACATGAGTATACTATAGATTTATGCCATGCTTTCATTCATGCATCACTGTATGCTCATGCTTAAAGCCAGTGGTTTGGTTGTGGTTACAAAACCCAGCACATATGCCAAACACAGGGTGTTTCTGTATGGTGTTTGCATGTTCTCCCTGTGCTTGTGTGGGTTTCCTCCGGGTACTCTTGTTTCCCCCACCAGTCCAAGGACATGCACATTAGGCTAATCGGCTGTACCAAATTATCCCTAGGAGTAAGTGCGAGTGTGAATGGTTGTGTTCAGGGTGTACCCTCACCTTCACCTAGTGTTGGCTGGGATAGACTCCAGCCTCCTTGTGACCCTAATAGGATTAGCAGTTTGGAAAATAAGTGAGTGAGTAAGAATAATGCCTCAGCTGAACTAAGCACCGTTTTGGCTGCAAACTATTTAGACTTTTTGAGGAAATGTGGTGAACGGTGAACTGGTTTCTGTATCCAACCAAACCAGAAAGTGCATTATAATAACATGTTTGTTGGACTTTTTGTGTACAAATGTAAACATTTGGCAACAAAGAAAACATGTCAAGAGAAAAACAAAGAAATCAGCTAATATCTAATATTAGGCAAATTTAATCATTTATAAGGGGACACAGTGGTGCAGTGGTTAGCATGTCTGCCTCACAGCGCGAAGGCTAGGGTTCGATTCACAGGCTTGGGTGATTCTGTGTGGAGTTTGCATGTTCTTCCTCTGTTTGCGTAGGTTTCCTCCAGTTTTCTCCCACAGTCCAAAAATGATGCACAGTAGGCTAATGGCTGTTCCAGATTGTCCTGAGGAGTAGATGTGAGTGTGAATGGTTGTATGTGTTCTGGCTCTGGCGAGTAGTTCAGGGTGTACTCCGCCTTCGCTCAGAGTCTGGTGAGATCGCCGTGACCCAAATTAGGATTAAGATGCTTAGAAAATGATTGAATGAATAAATAATCATTTATAAACAGCAGTGATGCCACGAAACAATATGGCAGCTACTCGGGGAAACACAGTGTCCCAAATGCCCCAGCCCTAAATATAGAATTCTTAGGATTCCAGAATGATGATCGGCATGATGAATCGGCATGATAAATCCAGACAATATATTTTAAGGTGCCCATTTACTAGAGAATAACTGGTGTGTTTTATTTTCTCATCAGTTCATTTTGGCTAAATGCAAAGGTTTCCTGGAAAACCACCCCAGCTTACAGGCCTAGTATCTCTTATTCACCTGTTTTACATCTTGTTTTTGTTCTGTGTCTGTTTATAATTATTTGCCAGAGGAATGATCGTGTGCATGCTCAATAACTTGCCAGTGCAACAGCGAAAGTGAAAACGTCTGAAATCCAAGTGTTAAAAAAAAAAAAGAAGGCATATAATTTCAAGGGAGATAAAAAAGATGGTGGTGTTTACTAATGTCACTGCACATCTACAGGAGTAAACAAATTGTTTCAGAAAGACCTTGTGGCCGATTCTGTTTTATTTCCAAGAGATAACACTGTGTTTAACTCTGAATACAAGATCTGCTGTATTTTCTGAGACTTCTGGCAATCAATCATTACTTCATTGTAGTGTGGACCCTCAATCTTTCAACGGTAAGGTAAAAGTTTAGATAGTTACACTGAAGAAAATAAAAGAAGATAACAAAACACTACTGGACTCTAGGATTGAAATCTTACACCTCTGATCCAAAGCAACAGGAAAAGATGCCCAGATGTTCAGCCACATGTGAATTTAGGAGTGGTTTAATTGTGCTCTTCATGGAATACCTTGTAAATTGATGCCTGTTTTAAATGATCAACCTTCTATACTTCAGCGGTAAACAAATGGTGTAATGTAATGTTGTAATGAACACCAAATAAGAAAGCTCTGCATCTCTGCATTAATGGAAACTAATGAGATCTTTAATCCAATGTAAATCTGCCACAGTTATTGTAACTACCAATCTGTTATTAACCAGTTTGCGAAATATGCTGCAGAAAGTGGAACATCTGCTCTTAAAAGTGATGGTTTGATGGTGTTTTCGTCCAGTGTTACTAATTGGCAGCTTGTACGCATTGCGGTTGGGATGTAAATGAAACCAGTCCCTGAAGAATCGAGGCAATTGAGACTAAAATTAATTACAAAAAAAAGAGAGAAAGTTTTCTTTGGCAAGATGCTGCACTCCCCACCATCAGGAAGTAAACAGATTCAAACTGGCATCTAAAAAATGCTAGAGGATGATGGACAGAGGACATGGCATGGAACACACCAGCTAAGGCCCCCAAATTTGGCTAGAGTAGTAGTTTGCGAAAGCATTGGTGTGCAAACTCTGAGTTTTGAGTCTTTTTGCAGGAACTGATTGATTAGAGAAAGGTGACACATTCCAAATTTCATTACCATTGAACTCATCGGGTCTTTTCACAAAAGGCATTCACACTTGAGAGGACATAAGCTTTGTGGCCATTGTCACTTTTTTTTCATCCTCATAAAAGAAGTGGAGCGGAACGGTGGCATAGTGGTTAACAGGTCCATCTCACAGCAAGAAGCTCCTGGGATCGAGTCCTGGGCTCAGTAAGGGTGTTTACATGTTGTTCCCGTGCTTGTGTAGGTTTCCTCCAGGTACCTCAGTTTCCTCCTACAGTCCAAAGACATGCACATTAGGCTAATTCCAAATTGACCCTAGGTGTGAGTGTGTGTTGGCCCTGTGATGGACTGGTGAGATATGCTCCAGCCTCCCTGTGACCCGAGCAGGATTAAGTGGTTCAGCAAACAGATGCCTAAAAGAAGTGTACAAGGAGTGTGACATGGTGGCATAGTGGCCACAGCAAGAAGGCCTCTGCTTCACAGCAACAAGGTCCTGGGTTCGAGTGCCGGGGCGTTTCTGTGTGGAGTTTGTGTGTTCTCTTTGTGCTTGCATCAGTTTCCTCCGGTTACTCCAGTTTCCTCCCACAGTCCAATGACATGCACATGTTGACCTGCAATGGTCTGACCAGCTGTTTATGGTGTACCCTGCCTTCGCCCACTGTTGGCTGAGATAGGCTCCATCCTCCCTGCAACCCTAATAGGACTAAATCGCTCAGCAAATGAGTGAATGAGTGTAAAAAGGTTCTGCAATAATGTAGTAATCTGTAGTAATTCAGCAACATTTCTCTGTAGTCATTACTGTCACCATTCTCTTGGAGATGCTTCCTTTTTCCCTCAAGAGTGCTTTACTTTTAATAATTTACTGTTTTCTCAATCTAAGGTACTAAATAGTTAATAGACTGTGGGCATTTGGACCCTCCCCTTTGTCCTCAGGCTGTCTGGCAACCCCTAACACCAACCAGTTGACATTTTCCATCTCCAGGATTTTAAATAGAAACCTTTCTTTGAATCAATCATGCTGTTACCTGCCCAATGACTAACTTCTCATTCAAATTCAAGTTGAATTCAGGGATGTGGCAGTGTGCGGTGCAAAAGCAGTTACAAGAGGAGGCGAGAATAGGAAGCACCGGGCTTTTGGTTCTTTGAATTCCAAAAAGGCCAGTTCTTTGATTTGCTGCAGCAGTGCTAGCAATGTTCTTGAGCAGACATGGTGTCAGAAAAAGGAGTGTCAGCAAAAGCGAATGTTCAAAGCTCACCGCCAAGCGTCTATAGCCGAAAAACGTCTGACTCAGCAACCCCTGTGTAGAGAACTGATAAACAAGTCCGCTTGCATTCATCCTTCAAAAAACGAGGTTGTTTTTAAAGTGGTGCTTCATAAAACAGCTTACAGAACACTGCACTAGAGCGACAGTGTTGTGGAAAACCAATAGTGCCAACTTAAAAGAGATACGAGTTACCAGGTCATGGTTCCTCACAGAGCTGAGATGAGCTGTTTTGTCTCCGCTACCGCTTGTTCTGGAAAGTTTCTTGGGTTTTATGGCACAAACATTAAAGTGAATGGAGCAATGAATGGATGCAGCTGACCTTCAGCATCTCCCCGAAGCAGCAGGCTCAATCGGATGTTTATGAGGCGAGAGGCGAGTCCAGTTTGAGAAAACCCAAAACACTTTTATTTCAGGTTCAAGGTTACAGTTTATTAGAGTGGCTAATGTTATCATTGATAGCTAAGCAACTGCCTTAACCATTTATCTTGGTGTCCACTCTTGCTTAGTGCAGGGTTTTCTTTTTCTTAAGAAAAAAAAACAAAAAAAAAGGGATGCTTAAATGTGAGAAAGATACCAGGTACCAGGGGGCGTCAAGTAGAGGAGTATTTGGAAAAGTACAGCATGAAAAAACTGCTCTGAATTCACTGCCTACATAAACATGAACTCTGTTGATATTCATCCATTCATTCGTTTGCCAAACCGCTCAATCCTACAGGGGTCGCTGGGAGGCTGGAGCCTATGTCAACCAACCCTGAACAAAGGCAGAGTATACCCGAACAGCTCGCCAGTCCATCACAGGGCCAACAAACAACCATTCACACTCCCACCCACACTTAGGGCCAATGTGGAACAGCCAATTAGCGTAATGTGCATGTCTTTGGACTATGGTAGGAAACCAGAGCACAGGAAGAACATGCAAACTGCTGTGAAGCAGACATGTTAAACACTACGCCACCTGATCCTCTGATATGATTCATCTAATCATTTACTGTATTTAACTGAAAGTAGCTCAGTGGATGAGAGACTAGTGTTTTAAACGCAAGCTGGTGTGACTTTAAAAAAATTGAAAAAGGATGTCTAACTGTGGTTCATGGCACTAAAAGTGCAATCTTGTAACATAAAGCACTACTAAGAACGTCTTATTCCCACAAAAAAGTTAAGCATTTAGCTGTCTGATTGGCCTTTTGTAATGTTAGTAGTGTGGTACATATTGTACTTTGAAATGATATTTAGCATGGTGGTGTAGTGGCGGCATGGTGGCATCATGATTAGCATACCTGCCTCACAGCAAGAATGTCCTGGGTTCAAGTCCATGGCTCAGGCGTTTGTGTGTGGAGCTAGCATGTTCCACCCATGCTTGGGTTTATGCCAGGTACTCCAGTTTCCTCGCACCATTCAGACATGCACATGGGTCCTTGGTTCAAGTCCCAGGTAGGACAAGGGTGTTTCTGTGTGAAGTGTGCATGTTGTCCCTGTGGTTGTGTGGGGTTCCTCTGGGTACTCTAGTTTCCTCACACAGTGTAATGACATGCACATTAGTCCAACTGGTTGTTCCAGATTCACCCTAGTGTAAGTGTGTGTGTGTGTGTGTGTGTGTGTGTTGGCGATGGTCTGGTGAGCTGTTTAGTGTGTACCCCGCCTTTCCCCAGAGTCGGCTGGGATGGGATCCAGGCTTCCGGAGACTTCTAATAAAGCTTAAAGTGGTTCAGAAAATAAAAAGGAAACATAAAGAAAAGAAATTATTATTTATAATTTAAGCCATAAAAGGAGCAGGTCATGATGACTACATTTCCTTTGTGTATACTCCTCATATTACTTATGTGCCCAACCCTGGTAACACCTATCCTGATTATGTCTTCATATTCATATCCGGTGTCATGGGCAACCTATTCATCTTAGGTTTGCTTAGCATTCATTCCCATTCACCTCTTTCAATGCACATCATTTCAGGCTTAGAATGTGGAAGCACTGCAATTTCTCCCTTATTCTGAATCAAATCAGCAGGGACCTGGGCTTTTCAAAGCTACGGAGACACAGTGGTGGGAAACTGATTATCGCAGGGACCTGGGAATTGTTTTAGAGTCCCCTGGGTTATTATTTTGTTTTGTTCTTGAAAGGCTAGCGTGGGTTATAAGTCATCCCTCAATTGAGTGAGCAAGCTCCAAATCTGTCAGGCCGATGCACACGTGCACCCGCGAGCCGTCCGCGAGGAGCGACTCTGGGCTTTGAACATTGCTTTTGTGCCAGAATGAATGTCTGTCTTTCCATTTTTTTTGTAAGAAGCTTTACTTATTGAGATTGTGATTATACTCTGACACGGCAGCTCTGCTCTTTTCCAAAAGGCATCACGTGCCTTAAACCAGGCATGGGCCAATTCTCTCTCCTCTAGGGGGAGCTGTGCCATTGAAAACAACCATGTCTGGAAGTCGTGGACGCCTCCACGTATATTTTACTGTATATGTACACAAGCTGAAATCTGTTTGTGCAGATCTCCAGCCATAACCATGCTTTACATGATTAACTGAATATGCTGTTCACTGGAGTACAAGTTCACTGGAGTATTTACATGCAAATGAAGCGGAATTTTGGAGCAGAGGTGCTTAATGCGTTTCGTTAATGGTATCATAGCACAAAATCCTGCTAGAAATAATTCAGTAAAGTTATGCAGTATGGAAAATCATTTCCAGAATCCTTTGTTGTAATGACTAAGCATTTATCTATGAAGTACTGTCAAGTGCGAACAAATATTGAGGACATGAATGCATTACAGAAATACAAATGGAAGCACTTAAATAGAGTAAATGTAGAAAATAGTAGGGTTGTGACACCATGCTAATAATAAAAAAAACACATTAGTAATCATATTGCATTTAGAAAATGCGCTAGCATGCTCTTGCATATTAAACCCAGTGCTAGAATAAATAACAATGCGTCAGTATATAGTTTAACGATCAATATGGAAGCATGTGGGAGCGAGCAGCTGGGATAGAAGCACTTATATGATGCTGTGTTGTTTACAATAATGTCAAAGAATATAAAATGTACAAAGAATATAAAAAAACCTTGTAATGCATGAAACTCTTTGTTATAAGGTCATGCATTCTGCTTTTGATTCAGAAATCTTGAATACGATGTCACAGCTACCCTCACTTGAGGTTTATTGTAGTTCTTAGCATCTTCTGCTTACCTCTTTGATGCACATGTGCTATTCATTTTTTGATTCAGTCAACTTGTCATATATTAAATTGGCTCAAATGTCATTTAATTTTTTTTTTTTTTAGTGTGTGTGTGTGGCTGTGTGTGTGTAATTACAGCCCAAAACATAAATGTCAGCTCAACATATTGGGGTTATCAAATTGTCAAATCTTGGCTCTTTTCTCAAGCTGATATTTTGTAAGAAAAATGCACTTAAAGCTAAAAAAAATAAAAGTTCCACCGAATGACCGGCATATTAATGTTTATAATCAAAGCAATGTTTAATGGCACCCATCCACAACTGACTTTACAATGAATTTCTGAGATGACTTGTAAAATTTTCATTAAAAATATTTTTTTCCCTATTTGGATTTTGATTCCCTCCATTACCCACAAAGCAAGTTGGCTACAGTACCTGGTCAAACAGCTTTCGAGATTTCCCATGCCATCGCTCTTGTCATCTCATAGATGGGCAGCTTTTTATTTCAGTAGTTAATGGTGAAACCTGGCGATTATCCCTTATGTTTTTGATCATCGAGAATGTTTTCCTATTGCCAGTGACTTCTGACAGGAACAATTAATATGCAGCATATTACAAAATTACACATATTACAAAAAAATACAATTCTCAGAGCATCAGAAACTGTTCGTTCTTTTATTGTGACAATATATTGTGGGTGGAGAATTTATTTCCCATAATCAGCTTCATCAGTCAAGGTGCCTGCCTTTGCTTGCTCCCCGATTTACATTGCACCAGACCCCGTGGCTCCTCCTGCAAGTGGTTGGCCCACAGAACAACGAACCAGTATCCCTGCTTCAGGCTATGCCCTACTGTGCCCCTGGGTGCAGGCCTGTCCACTACATGCTCACCCATGGGGCCCCTTCTCCAGGCGTGCTACAGGACATGGCCTTGGTGTCCCTTTGGGAAGGTTATGCTGGTCTCAGAGGTCTTAAAACCGCTCCGAGACTGATCCTAGATTTAGGTCTTTGTTTTTGGCTAAATGGTCCCAACAACATAGCTTCTAGGGTCACTAGGGTACTCAAACTCCTCCATTATGGAGGGAGACTGGGAGGAGACCCTGTGGTGGTCCCAGGACTCGCCGGATAAATTATATCTCTTGGCTGGCTTGGGAATGTCTCGGAATTCTTTCCGGGGGAGTTGGTGAAAGTGGCCAGGGGGAGGAGTGCCTGGGCTTTCTTCCTAAGCCTGTTGAACCATGACCTGCACCTGGATAAGCTGTGGAAAATGAACAAACAAACAAGATTTAATTTCATTCAAGGTCAGAATTCTGTGTAATGAATTCATGCTTCTGTTTCCAGCGAACCTTCCATATGGAAAGACTAAACACACATACAAATTTTGGATATAAACGCCTCACTAAACACCTATAACTCAACGTTGAAAGTGGCCTATATGTGTTTACAAAAAAAAGAAGGAAGGGGGAGAAAATCGTTATATACCACCTCAAAACATCGCAACGGTGTCTCAGAGCAACGACGAGGAAGAACAAGCCGTATATCATGAGACCAAGCTTTTTCTCTGAGCTAAGTCAACAGAACATTGTTTTACCTTCTAGTCAAAACCTGCAGTTGTTTGTGAATCACTTGACGACACCAGATTTAGTCTCGAGTTATTTGCAATTTCAAATAAATTCCATTCGCTGTTCGTCTGCCTGTTTATTCGTCTGATTATGTGCTGCTCAGATACGCATAGAGTGAGGAGAGGGAAAGAAGAGCAGCAAGGAGAAGATGAAATGAAAAAAGATATGCAATTATTCTTGCTGCTCTCCTCCCTTTTTTTTAATGAAATGCAAAAGTAATTCCCATATGAAAGAAGCAGTAATTGCCTAAACAGTGTTCTAATGTGACAATCGTAGTAGAACAAAGTATCAAATTGCAAGGGATTTTAATCACAGATAATTTTTTGCAAGAATCTTGACAAGTTAAGATAATTTAAAAAAAGCCTTTCTGAAAAAAAGGGCTTTTGTTGACATGTCAGGAGAGCATATTTACCGATCTCCTCTCACTAGTTATAGTTTGCTAGTATATTTAATGCGCATTATACAGAGAGGCAACTGAACACAAAATTAGCCATGTTTTATCCTCTATAATTTAGACCCACCACTGCTGAAGAGTAACACCTGCCACTAACGTGTGCCTGTCATTCGCAGTCCCTGTGATGAAGCCTGCCAAATGAAAGCTCTCCAGTGCTGCTTTAACACCAGAGCTTTTCATGAAAAGGCAATGTAGGGTCTGATTATAATTATGTATTTGATATATTTGATTGTTTGAACAACACAGATACTGGAAATGACCAATTTCTACAAGAAATACTTGAAATGTTGAGAGTTATGCTGAGGTTAAGTTTGAGCTTGGTTGACCTTCAATAACAAAATTGATGTACAATAAACTGGCTCATAGCTGCAGGTTCTCTGGTTTGACCCTGAGCTCGGGTCACTGTCTGCATGGACATTTGTAGTAGAATTCATGTGTTTTGTCTTCATTTATTATGTTTGGGTTTTTTTATTATTAAAATTATCATTTTTTTTAATTTTATGAAAAACATTCCAGATGATGAATTGGCTATTATAAATTATTTGTGGGTGTGATTGTGTCTGTGCATGATGCGATAAACTGGAATCCTATCCAGGGAGTATTACTGCTGCATACCCAGTGTTTCTGGAATAGTTTCCAGCTAGTTCTGTTAAAGTGGACCCCCGACTATTTTTAAGTGGGTTTGATTAAGGAAACATAGTAAAGCACTGAACTGTTCTAATATCCATGCTGACTCCTACCACCAATCTAGGATCAATATTGGTGAAGCCAAAATGATCCACTAGGGGACACCAGAGTGTGTTTTTCTTGGTTGGAGGAAAAACATCAGGAAGTGATGTAATGACAGATGACTATAATTTGAGACATGCCAGACTAAACACCACCCCAGGTTTTAAAGGTGTCCATTCATTAGTAAATAGATTATGCGTTTTATTTTCCATTATCGTGTCATTTTAGCTGTGTATAAAAGTTTTGTGGTAAAATCGCCCCAGCTCATGGACTTAGTGTCTCTTATTCACCTGCTTTACATCTTTTGTTGGTTCTGTGTCTGTTTATAATAACAATAAGGAGGCACAAACTTGCACAGGGACTTTTCATTGTATGCATCATCTGTGTCCACCGATTTTATATCATAATAAAGAGGTCACTGACATTCACATACAGGAGTAAGCAAATGCTTTCAGAAAGCCATCATGGCCGATTCCATTTTTATTTCCAAGACATAAAACTGCATTTCATGTTTATTGAAGATGCCTGGTAAGTGAATAGGTTCCTTTAAAGCAGTTATATCGTTAATGTGTTTAGCCTGCGTCATTCCAGTACAATTTACAATTAAACTTTAAAGGTCCAGTTCATTTATTTTTGCAAGACATTTAAAAACTCTATGAAGACATCAGCAACTTTATATTTATTTGTCATATATGTATAACTATTTTAACAAGCTAAAAACCATAAACTATCTAAAGTACCATTAAGTGACTCTTAGATGTTATTATTTATTCCCTAGAACACATTAGACAAAATAATTATAATTTGACATATGCTAATCTAGTTAGGTTCTTTATTTCAACATTATTCTTACCCAGACATTAGCCAAACACAAAGACGTAGTACTGCCCCTATTTAAAAGATAACTTATACCATATACACACATAGTCTCATAATCAAGACTTGGTTTATGATGGGATGGCACGGTGGTGTTGTGGTAAGCACTTCCACCTCATGGTGTGAATCAAAGGTCAGGGAATGTCAGGAAGCTTGGGATTGAGCCCTTTGTGATTGTGAGCAACTTTCATGGCTCATAGAAGGGAACATCAATATGTTTTAAAAGACAGATTGGAAATTAAAACACAGATTGCTTTTCTTCAATGTGTGCTAAACCGTATGTGTTTCACTCTTTGAATCAAATTATTCTCATTCTGATTCAACTTATTTTGTAAGTTGTACTTATTTAACTTATTTTGTATTAACCGCAACTGATCAGTATGTGTACATAAACCTTCCTGTCTCACCACTGGGGACTTTAGTGAAATAATTAAATGGACGCATCTCAATATAAATCTACAGGTTACATTGCTTCACAATTCCATCTCAAAGATGGAAAGACAGAGGGCTGGCTAACACCATGCTGGTGAGGACATTTCTGAGTTAGGTTTGCATGTTCTCCACATGTTTGTGTGGAATCCCTCCATGTGCTTAGGTTCCTTCCCACAGTCCATAGACATGTGCACTAGGCTAACTGGATTTTCTTGAATGTCCCTAGTTGTAAATGCGACTGTAAATGGTTGTATGTCTGTGTTTGCCCCGCAATAGTCTGGCGAGCTGTTCAGGATGTACCCCACCTACGCCTGCATTCGGATGGGATGGACTGCAGCCTTCCTGTGACCCTAATAAATGGGAAAGTGGTTTGTAAAATAAAATAAAATGAAATTATTATTTTTTGATGCTTATGCAGTTTTAGGGGTTTAGCCAGGTTTAAAGGTAATTCAGGCTTCAGGATGTATAACAGAGCACCTGAACCTTTACACATTTTTCCATGATGAGTTTGTGGTCTTACATTAATGGAATGTAAATGACACTTCACATGAAGGACAAAATACAAATTTTGTTATATCTTTTGTGCCACATTAGAAAGGGTCAGCTAATGCATCTAAAATAGGTCATTTTCTTGTCTTTAATCAGTAATACCAGTGGAGATCAAACATCGGTCCATCAGATCAAGCAGCCAAGCCTATCAAACTCTGTCAAGATCTTTTGACTCTGGCAGACAAACTAAGTTGTCTCTGTCAATAGACTTGATTGCAGAGTCTCTCCACCTTCTTGACAGCCTTCTGTCACTTTCCTCGGTTTGTGTTTGCTGACATCTATTTTTCCCTATGGCAGGAGATCAGGTGGCACCTTTTTTCCATTCATGACTGTATTAAGGTCCTAATAGAGTCAAATCAAGCCCATCACAAGGCATAACGCTCAAATTGGCCTGATATACTTCTGGCCCAAGCTGTGAAAAGCAGAAGCAACAGACCAGCACATGAAAGCTGCAACAGACAAAAGAGCTCCCTAACTGCACTGCAAAAATGTCAGGCCAAATCCCTTGCAGCTTGAGCACACTATTACAGCTCATAGTCCCCCTAAACTCCCTCTGTCATTTCCCCTGTTTTGTAGTTATTTTCCCTTTTCGTTTTCAGGGTCTCAATTGGTGACCGTCAGGTTTGAGAGTTTGCCAGAGGTTTGTGCCACTTGTCTGGAGGAAGAGAGTTCAGTGCTCTAATCGCAGACACACAGAGGCTTGGGGGAAAAGGTTTTAGGCTGAGAGGTGGAATAATTGGAGCGCTATGGTGCACCAGAGCCCTTAAATGCAGCCTGGATGCACTTTCAGACTCTCTTTCGACACTCCAGACACGACTAGCCACATGTGACCATGGCGGTTAAGATTGAGATGTACGAGGGAATTTTTCTTTAACGCCTTTGTCAACTGTTTTAGTCTCAGTCTTAAGAGCCCTCTTAGCTGCCCCTTTTACCCCATTTGCCTTTTCCTTCAGTTCTCCTCTGAGAAGAGCCCAGTGTTGTGGAAAAAACTGCTATTGTGCTGTCGTTATTTATCAGCCTGATTCTGTCTGTCTAGCTGCATCTGCCAGTTTAAGACTGCTACAGAAGAGTCTGGCTCTTCTGGGAGATAACATTAATGTCACATAGAGGAGAAGCATTCCTCTCTTTACCTCTTTATATCCCACCCCACTCTTTTGCTTTCCATCTCTGCCTTGCCGTCTCCAAGTTCTATAATTAGGATGCTTTCAGGCACACTGCCTCAACATCTATCATGTCGGTAACGCCGGCTTCTTAACAAAGAGCTGAAAAATTCTTGCCATGTTATGGACGATCAGCTTAATGATTGAGGAGCAGCATAGATTTGTTTATACAAGCATTTGTAATGGATGTTTCCTGATTGGAAATAATGGGGGAGAATGGCAAAAAGCAGGTAGCCTACTTCCCTGGAAACACTCAGAGACTATGCAGGTATTGCAAAAATACCACCTACCTTGCTATGTTATAGGTTATTCTGACACAGAGTGAGTTCAGCAGGTGATTGTTTGAAAAAAGGCCGAGGCTGATCTTCTTAAGCGCTTGCATGAGATTGAAGTAGAAGCCGTGAGTTGCAGTCTGCCTTCTTGGTTTATTTGCACGTCAGAGAGCATTTGTGATGACTGTCTTCCTGGACAAAGCAGAGCCACTGAGGAAGGAAAAAATAGTTCCCCAGTACTGAGTAGAAAGCTCATTGTAACATCAAACCCCAGCACACTGAGATATTCCTGTGCCTAATTAGAAGTGAATGCTGGAAGTGTATTAATTCTTACTGACACGTCCTCCTCGTCTGCTTCTGAAGCACTGGGGTGTCTTGTCCCCTCTGGCTCAGAGGTCCTCAATACCCCATGGCCATCCTCTCTGAGTGATGAATTTAAAGCATGACATTCTTCTTCTCTGGATGTTGTGATCTTTGCCTCAGCTTCCATCACTTTTATTTTAAAGGCGATGGGGCCTCAACATAATACAAAGAAGTTGCAATGGTTTATAGGGATTTTCTGGACTCCGGGCACTGTAAATCTGATGTTAGCCTCCCCATTGGCACGGCCTCAGCCTCCAGCAACCAAGTTTGATGGCCTGCCACCAGCATCAACCTGAATATTGATCTCCATTTCCACTTCCTCCATCTATCTGTAACCTCAGTTGTCTGTAAGTCATCTATGCTTTTATGACTTTAGGGAGTGAGCTGTGGTGTCCTGATATTCTAATATCCAGCTAAGCTGCCTTACATCTGTCCCTCAAGCACCTTTGTTCCATGACCAGAGTGTTAAAATTCAAGGGGCTACATGGCATACAATTGATTCTGTCCTCCCATTCACTGGGCCTTGAACTAATTCCATGCTGCCTTATTTGGTGTCACCCACTTGCACTTCTAGTGGGCTCTTGAGATGTACTAAAGCTCTACAGAAACAGTATTGTTACAGTGCACTGTATTTTTCTGCCTCTTCAATAACAACTTTCTGTGCATGCCTTCTTCTTAGTGACTTATCCCTACCCCCCTCATCATTTATTGCTATTTATTCTGACCAAACATCGGGTTGGAGATTGCTGGGAGGTGCCAGCTCATGCCAAACAGGGCACACACACGCAAACACATAAGTAGCTGGATGATTTGTTTTCTGCCACAGGAATTGTGGAAGACGAGATGTGTATGTGTGAGTAAGGAGCAGAGGGTAGAGAGTGTGAGCCAGAGCATCGCCTGCTTGCTGTCAGTGAATATACACAAGGTGACACTTAGCATCAGCTTTGTCTGTGCATATGCTGTCATCTCCATTTCACTCAGCTCAAGTCGTAGATAGGAGGCTCGGCCACTGCCTTGTGCTCATCCTACAATGTTTGCCTACCCAGCATGCCTGACGCCGAGGTGGGCAGCAGTGACATTTAAAGCAAGAGGCTTAATAAAAGGGGTCTTGTATTGTGCAGTGGTGTATTTCAGCCAATAATTTGCAGGGTTTGGTAGTGACAAAAGAAATGCAGGGGAAATTAAGATGTCATTGAGCTGCGCTTTTTGCCAGAGAATTCGAGCGACTTCCTCATGCTTTTATTTATATTTAAATATAAGTAAGCTGTAATCAAAACCAAAAAATAATTATTTCAAGAATAGCATCAACATAGTGACCATTGAACACGTTCTCTGTGAGCGCTAATAAGTAAAAAATTCAGCAACAAGCCAACACATATTTGTGATAATTGGTCCTCAAGTAGACTGCCTGGAAATAATTGCAAGAGAACAAGGAGACTTATGATTCTAATTACCTGTCAGCTTCTGTTCATTCAAAACATTTGCTGATGGCACAGTCCAAAATAAAATAAATAAATAAATAAATAAATAAATAAAAAAGGACAGAGAATTTTCCCATAACCCTCTCAGTAGACATAATATCCACACTTAAACGATGTGTGTTTACATTGTATATTTATTGACAGACATAACAGAGCATCACAGACATAATAGACCTCATTTACACCTGGAGTCTTTTAGCAGGATTGTAAGTATGTGTGTTTACACTTCAGATATGCCTCTTGTTATGCATAAAATTTATGTGTGTGAATGTAAATCAGCTTATAACACTTGACAACTCTCTTCTTGTCCTGTATTTTGTTCACAGTTGTTCTATGTATAAGAGGGTTGTACCTATTTTTCTTAAACAAACTAGTAGGTGCCAACTTCAGTTTTTACAACCAGACAATGTTTAGACTGTACAATAAGAGTAACCCTGGATTCAGCTTAAGCAAACACTTTTGTGGTGCCCAGCGGTGGATAATCAGTAGCATGGGACAAGAAGATTTCATGCCCATTAATTTTTCATTCATAATTTCCCATTGGACAAATAAGGTCAGTAGGTTGGCGGTCAACAACATTTTATTTTCCTTCCACTGTTCAGTAAACAGAGAAAGGTGAAAAAAGAGGCAAACCGAGGCAAACCGAAGGCAAACCGAAACTGCGAAACATGCATTTTTTAAAACATATTTTCTCACTTGTTGGATTGTTGGTTGTACATCTTGCCGGATAGCATAAATCGACGTCCAATGGATAAAACTTTTTTTTTCAGTTTTGAATCTGATGAAAACCCATTGCATGTGCATTAGTTAAACTGTACTTATCCGAAAGTCATCAGTTTTGTCCTGTGGACCCCATCAAACATCCATCATTCATCACTTCCCATGTCAGTAATTGTCCGCCGTACATGCAGTCTACGTCCAGCCTACCTACTCTGAAGTCACCCATCACATGTCAGGTAGAAGTCCAGCTTGAATCAGGTCCACTGGATGTCAATAGATGCAAACTGACAAGTACAGGGCAAGGAAGGCACAAGTTCTGAACAAAATGCATGCCCAGTGCACAACAACTGTACATCCAGCAGACAATTTTTTGATTTTTGAACAGAACACACCTCACAAGAAAAGTCTTCGCCAAATGAGACACTGACAAACAATGCATGCAAACGGACTGAAACTTTTGCTCTCTGTCAGACGCTTGTTAACACTATATGGGAAAGTGTGAATGCTGCTTTACCTTGGGATGTGCATGGCTGTATACTTTACTGTGCCTGTAGATGTCTGTCACTTCTTCAGTTTGGTGATAGGCTGGATCAGTTGAAAGATTACAGAATAATGACAAATTTAAAATAATGATAATAAATTAATTAAAAAGCCAGAAGATATTTTGGAAAATTTGCACACTGAGACATGTATTAGATTAAATTTCAAATTAAAATATTTAAATGTTTTAATCACATTATCTGTTATTTGTATGCAGGAGAACCATATACAGTAAGTGACTTTCCCTATTTCCGGCAAAGGCCTCATAGGTGATATTTTCATTTTTGCTAATTTTCTGTTCAGTGATTTGTTGTTAGCTCCATTAAAAGCTTATTATTTTTCAAGTTGGAGTTTGGCCCATTTATTTGTATTTTTATTTTTTGATACACCTCAGTGAATACCACATGCACTGCTTGCTGCACTATACACAGTGGCTTTTGCTAGGCAGAGTAATTAGTGTGCCTGACTGACACATGACCTTTACAGAATCAGATGTGAGGAAACACTGAAAAAAATTGTAAAATAAAACGCAGCATAATGTGTAATGGTGTCCTCTAACTCTCCTGCTAAGATGACACACAGTCAACACATACAACCCCAATCACAGAACAATTGAAAAAACTGAGTTTTAAATTTACTTTGACTTCTATTTTATTGCAGACAGGTGTGAACCCAAAATATTTCATAATTTATCTGGGCAACTTCATTTTGTTTGATAATATACATCCATCCTTGCATTTCAAGCCACAAAAAAGAGGATGGCGCAATTTAAGGCTAGTAATTTAAATAATTCTAATAATAATAATAATAATAATAATAATAATAATAATAATAATAATAATAATTAATAGGTGATGTCACCAGGTGATAATCATTATTTGGTACATCATCTGTATCCAGGTAAGTTCTTGTCTTGTATTGAGAAAATGATTGAAAAACACAATGTTTTTCAAGCATACATAGGAAAGAAGTTAAACATTCACCCTCTATAAATCACACTATAATTTAACTATTCAATAAATTTTTTAGTGTATATAAGGCAAGGGCACAAGCCTAAGTTAAACTCCTGTGACCTTAGATCTAACTGCACCAAGAATCGTTATTCATCTAAAGCTAAAATATCCACATAGGCTCAAGATTACTTTGGGAAGCATTTGTCAAGAACTGTAATATGGTGTAACAGCCACAAATGCTAGTTAAAACTTTACTGTGCACATATGAAGCTTTATGTTAACTGCAGAAGCACTGTCAACTTCTGGATTTAGAGACATATGTGATATTTTTATTCATTTATTTATTTTCCACTTGCCTTACTAATACAGCAAAGGAACATTAGGCTCTGCATTTAACCCATCCAAAGCAGAGAACACTCACACAAACACATAGGAGCAGTGGGATGGACCATGACACAGTGGAAAATGTACTGTGGTTAGATGAATCAGTTTTCCAAGTGTTTTTGTAGGAAATGGATGCCATGTGCTCCGGACCAAAGACTAATAGCATCATCCAGACTGTTATCAGCAAAAAGTACAAAATAACACTTGAAACCCTTCATCACTTGGTGTCTTCAGTTCCTAAATGTCCCTAAAAGTGTTGTGAGAAAAAAATGCAAACATTGTAAAGTGGTAAATACTTTAATGTCACAAGTTTTTTTTTTTCAATTATTATTTTTATTTTGTATTGCAAGAATCAACATTGAAATACAGTAAGTGTTTGTATAATAGTAATAATAATAAATCAAAAAGCATCAAATAATTGTGCAATTCCAGTGTTAACACACTCAATTATTTGCCATGTGGCTTAATCCTATCAGGGTCGTGGGTAGGCTAGAGCCTATCTCAGCCAACATGGGGCAAAGGCAGGGTATACACTGAACAGCTTGCCAGAACATCGCAGGGCCAGCACACACCCACAACCATTCACATGCAGACTCACACCTCGGAACAGTTGGAACAAACAATTAGCCTAATGTGCATGTCTTTGGACTGTACAAAGGAAGCCAGAGTACCCAGAGGAAACCCATGCAAGTACAGGGAGAACATACAAACTCAGAAACACAGAAACGTCCCAACCTCGGACTTGAACCTGGGACATCCTTTGCTGTGAGGCGGACATGCTAACCACTACTCCACCGAGCTACCCCATGTTACTGTCCCAACATTTTCTGATTAGAATGAATCAATTTAAGATGCTAGTCAAACTTGAATATTTTTCACATGCATTGTGAAGTCAAAGCACCACATCTTGCTCTACCGCATTTATAGAAGGATGTTGGCTAATGACAACTATGTCTGCCTGTTGTTATACAAATACGATGTACTACCATAGAAACCTATTTGGAAAAAAGGATAATAATTGCCAAAGTAATTATTGTTAAGTCAAGAATTTATATACTCATTTGTGTCTGTATGCATTTAACAAGCTAACCTGCTCCTGATAAAAGTATTACATTAGCAGAAATTTTTATCCTATTTACTTTGGTTTCCATGCAACAAAACACAGGAACTGGACAGAACATTTCTGTTTCGTCTTGCTCACTGGGCGAACTAAAGGACTGATGATTTCTCCACTGTGTGTCTGTCCAAACATTTAGTAAACCTTAAGTTTCGTTTATATGCCAACTTTCTGTCTTTGAAGGTTCCTCTGTGTAGCATGCATGGAGACACTGTGTGTTATAGTGTTTTTGGGGTTTGTTTGGCAGTTAAATATGACTTGTGAGACATATCTGGCAAAATACATTTCCTTAATGGGTTTTGAATGTGTTTTGCATGTATTTGCACCTGCATTTTGTGTGCATCAGCCCTACCTTGACGCACAAGCTGTGCAAAATGATGGCTGTGTAAACGGGTCAGATGTTTTGTAATGTTTTTGTAGTTAATATCGCCACAAGTTTTATATAGAATTCTTGAAGTATTCTGTAATTATAGTGCATGTGTTAATGAAGTGGAGCAGATATAGCATATCGAAGGTGGGCAGAAAAAATGAACATTCTTCATTTTCCTCCCTACCTCCCAGATAAAGGATGAATAGCTCATTTGCATTGTTTGTCATTATGATTCATTTATCCGACGTTCCCTTGATGTTTACATTTTGTTAAATGGGACATTGTAGCAGGAGCTATACTTTGCATTATGGAAAAAAAAATGTCTTCAAAGGAGAAGTGGTATGATTACTTCCAGGCTTTACTAATTGTCCATTGTTGTGTAGCCATTGTAAAATGTATAAATAAATCTGTGACAGAGACAGATCCCGAACTGCTAACTCGCTCCGATATCTCCCATCCATTCATAGCATTTGATCCCACAACAGTAGGTTTGCTATCAGAACATAATAAACTGATTATTACCTTATCAGCCATTACTCACACTCAGGACAAACACACAATTGTTAAATAAGAGTTTCCGATTTCCTTGTAAGCCTGTCGTGCCAAACTAAATCAACATCCCTGAGTACTTATTCAGGTCTACTGATTAATGCTGGATGCTATTACAAAAATGTCACCACAGTCAGTGACAAAGCAGCCAGTAAATCATGCCAAGTAGTGGCACTCCTTCTCTAATTATTAGGCCTCGCTGATGCGTGAGGTGCACTGTTCCCTGTTGTAAATCCACCCGTAAAAGTTGTCTTCTCTTTCGTGACAGCCATTTCTAATAAGTCCATGTAGACAGAAAATGGTGGTGAAGCCATCTTAAACTATTATGCCAATGCAATCGGATGCAGTGGTTTTTAATCTGTCTTCATAGCTTTTTATTGAAATCAGCTGCAATGGCATTGTCAAGGAAAAAAACTAAGTATTACTAAAGCTACAAGTATCAGCAAAAACCATGGGAAAGAAATGGAATGATGCTAATTGGATGAGACACCCTCAGCAGCTTGCATTTAATTAATCTCCAGTGCTGCATTCCTTCTCTCTCTCTCTCTCTCCCTCTCTTTCTCTCTCTCTCCCTCTCTCTCTCTCTCTTTATACAACAGTGACTTCAAAGGCCATTCTCACTTTTCGAGCTAGAGAGGAAAGCATGTGAAGTTTTGTACTGAAAATACTTTGCTGTGATTGCTCCCCAACTGGTGCAATTTATCAATGTGAAAATCTCATTTTTAAAACCACACCCTTTCTAGGATTTATTTTACTTTAAGATAGAGCACCAACAAATCCATTACAGGAGTATTAAGCAGTGAATTGACAGATG
>JAQMYF010000023.1:7688406-7699316 GCA_030014195.1 Neosilurus mollespiculum | reverse complement strand
TATAAAATACTTGAGGAAAGAATTCACTTAACTGTACCACCTCTGTCTGATCTGTATATGTTGAAATGCGAATGTAGCAACGCGAACGAGGATGGCTGACTGAAATCCGATTGCAGTTTTGCTTTATAATAAATAAATAAATAAATAAAACAGACAAACAAACCCCACCACACCCCACAAAAAACAAAAAAGGTATGTTTCTGCCCTGCGATGGCCTGGTGAGCTGTGCAGGGTGTACTCTGCCCTCACCTAGAGTCGGCTGAGATGGGCACTGGCCTTCCCATGACCCTAATTCAGAAAATGAATGAATGAGTGTGAGTGTATATATATATATATATATATATATATATATATTTTTTTTTTTTTCTAAAAGCAGCCTACATCTTATATTTTCCTCTTTTCCAGCTAGCTTGTTGGCACATTTATGAGAACATTATTATTCTTAGGAGATATCTTTTCAAGCGCTTTATATAACACTGACCCTTAATGTAGCCTTAAAAAATGTAAGTAAAGTATTTTTTTCCCCTTTGAACAGATAATACATTATTATTTTTTTTTAAGTCAGAAGTCTTTGTGTTTGTTATTGACTGTCTTAGTTATTGAGTAGTGTACATAAAGTGGAGCAGATCCAATGCTTTAAAGCCATGTTGTTCAGAAAAATCACTAGAAGCATTGGGAAAGCTTCTTCCGTTTGTTATGCTATTTGATATCGGAGTTTTAGTCCCACGAGGGCGGTCAAAAATGTTTCTTTTTTGATGAAAAAGATTTCTCAGGCATTGATTTGGGACGAGCTAAGGATTTAACCTACAGGAATATTGGATAGGGCAGCATGGCAGCATAGTCGTATATATATATCCAGTTCTACTAAAAGAATTATGTGCTTCAGGTTTAGTTGATGTTGTTGTCCATCTTATCAGTTCAGATCACGTAATTCCATTGTAGTATATACTAAAAGTTAATTGTCCACCCCACAAACTCAAAATAATGCTTATATAATATAAACAAATACATTATATAAAACAAACAAACAAACAAATAAATACATATCTGTTTTTACTTTGCTTTTCTTATGTTTCTGTGTAGTATATACCAGAACAATTATTATTGTTGAATATTTATTTATCACTTTAGTTCAAGCTTTATAAACTGTGGCAGATCTCTCTCTCTCTCTCTCTCTCTCTCTCTCTCTCTTTTACGAATACATCCACAAACAACTGACACCATGACAATTTCTCCTTCACCTTTCCTGCCATGGTTAGATATAGATATATCAGGCTGCTGTTGGGTTTGATCAGCCTGTGAATGGCTGCGATGTGAGACCTTGTCTTGTCTGTAATTCTCTGCTCACCTTGTCAGGTGTTAATTTCTGATCCGGGCACAGTCTTGACTAATGCTCCTTCACTTCATTCCTCCCTCCTTTTCGTTTTTCCTCTCAGCCAGTGTTTGGCCGGATGAAGGGAGACAGCTGTCGCTTCGGAAGTGAGCTGTGGAAAAGCCTGCCGCTGCTCGTTGAGTCCGATTTCACATGATGTCCCCACTGGCTACTTCAAGCCAACACACACAACCATGCATTTTCCTTCCATTTCTTCCTCAATCTTTCCCGCCCAATGCATCGGTAGTCTTACAATTTTTTCCACCGTTCTGCTATCTGTTCTTTCTCCATTTAATATGAATAGATAAATAAGCCGAAAGGAACCTATTCTTTTTGTATGAGTTGTAAAATGAGGTCTCACGCTCTGCCACTACAAGTTCTTGTGAAGTGTACAGGTTATAACCTCAAGGTGCTTTCCAATTATAAGCTTGCTGATCATCCTGTTATATCTCCAGTTTTCTCTCTTTTATTTTCTGAGGACTAATGACCGCACATGTGAATTTATATTTTTTCACAATACATTTTTTCATTCATTACATTTTATATCACAAATGTTTTTATTAATTTTTCACATGTAGGTCATATGGTTTTATTCATTCATTTATTCATTTTCTAAGCCCCTCAATCCTAATTTAGGGTCGCGGGAAGTCTGGCGCCCATCTCAGCCGACTCTGGGCGAGGGCGGGGTACACTCTGGACAGCTTGCCAGGCCATTGCAGACATGGTTTTATTTAAACATATAATTTTTTTTCCCATGCATGATGATTTTATTTGTTCACATGCAAATTTTTCACATGTAGGTTATGCGTTTTTAATATATTAGCGTTATTGCTGCTAAACAAAATAAAAGCTAATTTCCTTGTTGAGTACAAACTCATAATTAAATGTTCACATTATAACATATTGATATGCGTCTCTGCTTAACATTGCTTTTCTCAGTGAGACACTTGCTTAGAAACCCAAAAGAGCTCTGGTTATAGAAAGCTCTAAGAAGTTCTATAGCAAGGGTGCCCGACCCTGTTCCTGGTGATCTACCTAACCGAAGACGTGCACTCCAACCCTAATTATGTCCACCTGACCATCCAATCATCTAATTAAGACTTAAGACTTGAAATTGAAGACTTAAAGTGATAATTTGTTCTGTCAGATGGGCCCCATTAGGGTTGGAGTTAAAATCTTTGGGAGAGTAGATCTCCAGGAACAGGATTGGGCAACCCTGCTCTATAGGAATCACAGGTTCTCTAAGATAGTTCTTGCAGGAGTCGATGACATACACCTTGGTCAGTCAGAGGTTACAAGAGTAACTTTATAGAGGTGTGGAAGTTAGGGAGGGCAATGTCAGATGTAATAACATGCTGTTTTCCTACCCAATATGGTGTGGCGATGTAACTTATAGCAGGCTATGGTTGCTAACCTACTGTGAGTTTCATAGATAATTGGAGTACTTTTGAGGGCAAGCTACACAGAAATGTAGAACCAATAAAAGAGTTTGTTTTAGTAACCTTATTAACATATAAAAAAAATGAATGTAAAGCCAGCACCTTTGATCTAAAGAAGGATTGTTAGAAGTTAGATCACTTACATCAAACAAGCTTAGTGTTAATGAAGTCATTACTGATTAGAAGTTTTGTGTGATGTGTTTAACACAAATATGGATTAAACCCAATGTGAATGTAGCATTAAATGAAGCTAGTCGTCCTGAATACAATTATATACACACCAACTTTGACCAACTGGCAGAGAAGGAGGTATTATAGTTATTCATACTGATAATCCAGGCATTATACATAAATCTGGACACAAATATTTTTATACATTTGAAAGTCTGTATACCAATGAAAAATATGTTTATGCAGTTGATTCCGTTAAATATTAATTACAAACCCCCAAGGCCGTACTCCAGATTCCTGTGTGAATTTGCAGACTTCATTTCAAACCAGGTTGTTTCTTTAGATAAAGCATTAATTGTTGTTAGTTTAATTAAATTTGATAAACCAGAAGATCCTTTGACTCTGGTTTCATTCTGTATCTGTTTATATAGATATTTATGTCTGTATATATAGATATCTATATATGTTTTTATGTGTGTGTGTGTGTGTGTGTGTGTGTGTGTGTGTGTGTGTGTGTGTGTTCAGTGATTCTTCGAGTGAGTGAATGAGTTACTGCTGGTGTCTCACTAGGGCTGTGTCTCCTTGCTTGTGTTACTAGCCCTTAGTGCAGCTTTTGACACTGTTCATCATATTATTCTCCTTGACAGATTAGAAAATGTTTGTTGGAGTTAAGATATGTCCTTGTCCTATTTAAGATCTTATTTAACTGACCATTATCAATTGTGTAGATGTAAATGATAAGTTCTCTGTATGTACTAATGTTAAGTTTTTGTGAATGTGGTATTAACTTCAATATATTCAGTATATTCCAGCAAAGCCAAATGAGAGACACCAGCTTAATAAAGTTGAGAAATGAGACACTAGATGTTAACTAACTTCCTCTTATTAAATTCTGAGATTTCTCTTATAATGCCCCACAGTTATGAAACAGCCATACAGGTAATATCTGGAACTCAGACACAGTCGAAGTGTTTAAGATGAGACTTAAAATTTACTTGTTTTGTCAAGCATTTTGTTAATAGCATTTTATTAGGTAAAGAAGCAGATCTAGGGGTTCTCAGGCATAGAGAGTTCTGGTAAACTTTGTTTGGATGTTGTCACTCTCCCACTCTTGCATGCTTACTCAAATCAGTCGACAGTGGAGTGGCTTATTGCCTTATGTCACAGGGTGCCCTCATGTCTGTCTTCCTTCCAGTCTCTTTTTTTGTAGTGATGTCATAGTACACCATGCTGGAGTTCCTGCTTGTAATCAGTCTGATGAATTTTAACCATTGCATTGTTAGGAGCATACCATTTATATTTACATTTACAGCTATTGGCAGATGCCCTTATCAAGAGCGACTTACACTTATATGTCATTCACAAAAGATTTTAATGATGTGGTAAAAAGAATAATACAGGAAAATCTATTATACATACTTTGATAGCAGCTGTCATTATTGTTATTATTTATTATATGGCAGTAATAGTATGCAAGATCATCTCCTCATTATCAGTCAATAAATCAAAGGCTTGGTCTGGAATTTCCCTGTACTTACCTCATGATTGGTTAATAAGTACTATTTATTTCTTAAATTATATTTATTTATTTATTTCCCCATCAGATATTTTTGACATAGGTGCACATAACATTCATTCATTCATTTTCTGAACCGCTTAATCCTACTTAGGGTCGCGGTGAGCGCCCATCTCAGACGACTCTGGGTGAGGGCAGAGTACACCCTGGACAGCTCACCAGGCCATTGCAGGGCAGAAACAGGCTGACGGCTTTCACACACTCAGGCACCCTACCACAAGGCCACCACTTCCCAACGTGCACATAACAATTTTCACATGATCACATATTTCACCTTATGTCATATGTTTATGTGAATCCCCATGGACTGATTTATGATGACATGCACTCCACATGTGAAAGTTTTCACATGTATTTATAATATAATATAATATTCATATAAATTATCACAAAAATTGATGTCTTTAAATTTTAAATTTAAATATATATTATTTGGAAATACAAGTTCTCATTTGTCCTACACCAAAACAATATATAACGTCAATAATTACCCAAAATTATTAAGATTTTACATAGCTTATATCACTATTGTTACGTCCGTAGCAAACTCTCTCCCCAACTCTCACACACCGGGAGCACATCATCACCGAATCTGATTACCTCCACCATATAAACCCCTGCTAGGCACAGTTCAGTGTCTAGCCTCGTTGGAGATGCATGTGTTTCACCGCTACTCCTTTAAGCGTTTTGGACTCACCTTGGTTTCCGTGTTCTCTGCCCGTTACGACCTCTCCCAAGTTCTCCCGGATCCTTCGTGTTATTATCCGTTGTGTTTGTTGGTTTTGGTTCGCCCCTCGTGGCAGGTTTCCTTTTCCAACCCCGTTTTGCGTTTCTCCTGTTTTTGTGGCTCCCTGAGCCCGTGTTTGTTTTGGGACAATAAAACCCGCTCTTGTCTCCGGGTGTCATCGTAACAACTATTAGGGCAAAGGCATTTATTTATTTATTTAGTTTTGTGGTCATAGAAAAGATAATGGTTTTTATGGCTATAAAAGGACTCATACATTTGCAAGGTCCGTTTGCATTCGTGAATTAACTGAATTATTATTTTGCATTTTAACAGTGAAGGCCTACTTATTAGTGTCATGTCTACAAAAAACATTGCAACAGACTGACACAGACCGTCAGAGTGTCAACTGTGCCAAAAATAATTCGCTCACTTTGCACCCTCTGGGCAATGTAGTGTTACAGCTGCACACATCTGGCAAGGCACTTATGCTTTCAGAATCTAGCCGGAGCCGGCAGATTTTCCAAAGAAATCACAGGCTAGGTAATTGCACTCACACATCCTTGTTAAAAAGTGCCTTTCGGGTTTATAAAACTGCCTTGGCACAGCTGCCTTGAACATCTTCAGCTCACTTTTCAGGTTATTGCTTTTGCTAGTTATATTTACCTAGCTTAGATCTGATAAGACAATCAACAATTTGTCTGCAAATTTTTCAGACAGAGCTCACTGCTAGCCTAATTGTAATTCTAAACAATATCATAAATTTAAAAAGGAGTTTACTTATCACTGATGCAGATTCTTTACATTAAAAATGCAATTTATATAATACATTAACTAAATTAATAATTTTTTCCCCCACTCATATTAATTCCGCTTTTTTGTATTCAATGAATTATTTTTTCAAGAGATAACATTTCACCATCCTCTTTTCTCCTTATAGGCAGTCAGAATTTGATGATAACCATCCGGGCAATATAAGAAACTGGGGGGAATTTAAAATTATTATTATTATTATTATTATTATTATTGGTAATAATTACAAAACAACAACAACAATAATAATGACTATTATTGCTGTTATTTAATTTTAATTAATAATAATAATAATAATAATTATCCAAGGTGTACCCCGCCCTCGCCCCGAGTCGGCTGAGATGGGCGCCAGCCTCCCCGCAACCCTAATTAGGATTAAGTGGTTCAGAAAATGAATGAATGAATGAATTATTATTATTAGGAGTAGTAGTAGTAGTAGTAGTATGTGTTAATTTATTTATTTATTCGTTTAATTTTTTTGCTTGACTCAGAGATGCTCAACAAAAAATATCAGAAAATATCTATAAAATATATCTGGTGAAACCTGAATTTGTTTTCATATACCTTATCTGATGCCATGTTATATTCATATTATTTCAGACAAACAATGATATGCTTTGAATTTTATTTGCTTTTTTATTATGAATGAATTAAGAAAAAAACTGACCTGAGCCATTGTATCTTTTTATGTGAATCATGAGTTATACAATTTGTGTAGAATTCCCCCTTCCAGCTCCTGAATCAGAATGTTGGGTCAAAACATTGAGAAGGCCTCACTGGCAGAGAAAGCATAATCCAGTAAACAACTATAATTACATAAACAGCATTTGAGTGTACAGACGCATTGTGAGGTCTGTAGAAACCTTTCAGTTCTGTGGGTGGTTCTGTTTAAGCTGCAGAATTTCATGATGAGGTTGGTAATCCACTGTTTGGAGTTCAAAGGGAAAAAAAGAAAAACCCTATAAGGAAGCATCTCTGGCGAGATGAGGATTTGTCCCTCTCTGGACTGAAAGCAATGATGCCTGCTACACTAAAGCGAAAATCAACCACTCATGACATTAGTGTCAGTGTATTACTGATGGTTCCAGCTCATACTTATGGAGGCACATCTTTTAAAGGGAATACAAGCGTGAAGTAAGAAGATATTTCTTTGCAGACTTAGTGCCGTGTTTGTTGATGGATACAGAGCCATTTCAGGTGGGGGGAAAGAAGGGCAAACGTGAGAAAGAAATCATACATTTCAAGCTACTCAAATAAACAAATGGAAGGTATAAATGGGCTTTTCAAGTTTAAAAATAGGTAAATACTTACATCTACAATAAATTAATTGCTCTTAGAAATGTCTAAATTTGGTGATTTTGGATGTTTGTGTAAAAAAAACCTGCAGTTTGTATTAAAAATACACAGAATGGTATGAAGTGAGGCTGAAGCTTATTTCTTTTTATTTTTCTTTGTTTTTTTTCAGTGACAGCATTGTCAGTTGACTAGCTTTAATGCAGTGAAGTTGTTATTTTCCTACCCATTCCACTTCACTCCATCCATGCATCCATCCATCCATCCATGAAACCCATACAGGCACTGGGAGAACATGCAAAGTGCACACAGAAAGGCCCCAGTCAGCTGTGAAGAACTCAAAACCGTCTTGCTGTGAGACGACAGTGCTAAGCAGTGCACCGCTGCGCCGCTTTCATTTGAAACACTTAACCAGTGCAGTTGGAAAGCACAAACCTCCACCAAGTCAAAACAAAAAACAAACAAAACTACACAGCACCCCCTGTTGGCATGTTGTAAGACCACACTTCCAAAAAAATAATTTTATGTCACAATGTTAAAGAATCTTTTATAAAATTCCTTGATACAGAATTCGAACCAGATCATCTCCAAAATCTATTGTAGTCTTCTTTGTCCAAAGGCCAATCCCTAGTAGCAATTTCCTGAAAATTCACACAAATTTTTTCCGCATAATCCTGCTAACAAACAAACAGAAGGTAAAACATAACCTGCTTGTTGGAGGTAAAAATATAAATGATAAAATCTGCTGACTGTCTAGCTTTAAGTTTGTATTGGTTTTCTCAAAATCTTACTTCTTTACTTACTAATATGCTCTCATGTTATAATGCATTGCTCAGCCCTAATAGCTTCATTGTTGAGCTATTGATATATTGGATTTTAGCTGTCCCATCTAATGTCACTGCTAGGCAGTAAACTAATGAGTATGGAAAGAGAAACCTATACATCAAACATAATTACACATAAACATGGGTATAGTTAAAGGGTGCAAATATCTTCAAAGTTTATATAAAAGATAAATGATGTAGAAATGCGTAATGAAACTTTTATGCATTTGCCTTCATTATTACACAGAGTAATCCATTATCAAAACAAGTTCAAAATGAAAAACTCATCTCTCAGATACACAAACTGGGTATAAACCTATGCAGTTTACCAGACATGGCTCAGTGGATTCACATGGCTATGTGGCTGAATGTGGGCGTTCTTGTAGAGTTTGCATGTTTTCCCTGTACTTGTGTGGGTTCCCTCAGGGTACTCCGGTTTTCTCCCACATTTCAAAGACATGTGGGTTAACTGGCTACTCTGTGTTAACCCTAAGATAGCCTGGCAACCTGTTCAGGGTGTACCCTGCCTCAAACCCAAAGTCACCTGGGATTGGTTCCAACTTCCTGTAAATAATGGATGGATGGATGGATGGATGGATAGATGGAAGTCATCAGGTTTTGTAAAGAGATACACACACATTTGTTTCACAATTCCACCTTTTGTAATGTTTTACGCAACAAAAGAAAGGAGCATTCGGGTATAGTAAATAATCAAGGACATTGCACAGTATTTACAGGATAAATTCATTCATCTTCAATAAGCATTTTATCCTTGTCAGGGTTATGATGGATTCATCATAAGTCTATCCTGGGCATAAACCATGAATAAGGTTCAAATACCCCTGAACACACTTTTTCTTAGACTCCTTCACACCTAGGGGCAATTTAGCATAGCCATTCCACCTCGTAGCATGTTTGTGGGAGGTGGTAGAACACCAGGTAAACCACAAAGACAAGGGGAGAACAAGTCAATAGCCAAATTTGCAAAATACCCTATAGGAACTGTACTCACTCACTCACTCACTTTTGCCAAATGGCTTAAATACTACTGGTCACTGGGTAAAGGCAGGGTACACTCTGAACAACTCGCCAGGCAATCTCAGGATACCACACACAACCATTTACATTCACACTCAGGGTCAACAGTCAGTTAGCCTAATGTGCATGTCTTTGGACTGTAGGAGGAAACTGGAATACCCACGTAAGCATGAGGAGGCCATGCAAACTCCACACAAAAATGCCAAAACCCAGGACCTTCTTGTTGTGAGGTTGGACATGCTAGCCACTACAGGAACTTATCTTTCTAATATCTGTCTAGTTGGTAAGTAAAGCTCTTGTCACAGATGTTGCATACAATAGGTCAATGATAAAAATTTGGACAAATTCATAGAACAGTTATGAAACTCACCTGTTGTGTGAAGGAAAATGCTCTCATAGACCCTTTTAATGGAGTTTTGAACATGTCCAAAATTTTTAAGTCTTGTAAGTCAATCTTGATGTCAGGTCCATTTCCTAGCACTGTTGCTGGATGGCCTATGCAGCCCTATGGCTTTGTTATGATAGACACACATTTTAATAGACTTTAAGGATCATTTGACATGCTGAGAACACTGGAATACACATTTTTAGAAGTTGTTTGCTTCAGGAAGAAAATGTGCTATTTATGATGGATTGTGGTATGCTGAATTCAAATATGACAATAAAAGTGGCTGATTGGCTTCGGTTTTCATGATATTTCAAGTATTTACATTCAATGTCTACATAATTATATCGAACATGATATACATGTATATGATTTCTAGAGTTGATATAGAGCAATCTGTCTGAACCCATGACATACTGCACCTGATGAAAATTTTCCTCCATTGCACCTATTTACCTAAAGTTTATTCCTAGATTCAGTCAAAGATGTATTTACTGACTTCTGATTTAAATTCAGATCTCTTTCCTGTATAACTCAACCATCCTTCATGATTCCTAAGCCAGGGTCATATATGCCGTCCCAGTACCATATCTTAAAAACTAGAGCCAATCAACAGTTTTAAACATCGGTTTCACTACCAGCAGCCCAAAACTAGGAAAGTCTGACTATATTTATTTCAGAAGCATTTCGGCTGTAGACCTATGGAATCATAAGATTTTCTTACAATACGCCTATAATTACTCTACGTTAAAGCCATGGGCTATCCTTATGTACACACATGTGTCACACAACATTTTATTACAGTGTTAGGTTGGGATTTATGGTGTTCATACATTGTATGTTTTAATAATAATGCCTGAAATATCTCCATGTGGATTTTCATTTAATACAGATGAATCAAATTCTTTGAAGAATGACAAAAGCAAATGGTGGCATAGAGGTTAGCATTTCCACCTTACAGCAAGAAGGTCCTAGGTTTGAGCTCAGCACCTGGTGACAGTGTACTGTGCTTGTGTGGGTTTTCTCTGGGTGCTCCAGTTTCTTCCAACAATCCAAATACATACATTAGGCTAACGTAATATTCTCGATTTCCCCTACGTATGAGTGTGTGTTGGCACTTTGATGGTCTGGTTAGCTGTTAGGAGTATAACTCGCCTTCACCCAGAGACAGGATAAAGCAGTTTGTGAAGTACTAGGTAATATATATATATATTTATATAAGATCTTGAGTCGATTTTCCGTAGAACAGTGCTCGATACGTCGAAGTAGAGCTAA
>JAQMYF010000023.1:7674682-7687182 GCA_030014195.1 Neosilurus mollespiculum | reverse complement strand
TCTCTTATCCTGTTACTTTTTCATCGATTAACTTCCGACTTTGATTGATCAGTCTATATTACGCATTTATAGCAAACCAGAAGTGCATCTCAGCTCACCGTGATGATCACCAGCCTGTGGAACTGTCCAGAATCGCTCTAGGTCCTGCCTGCATTATGTGAACACCATATGGTGCAAGAGGTTATTCAGAAAAGCTTTGAAATGTACTTTTGTGTTCACAAACCAGTTTGCTTCCTGAGCAGTCTCTTTTTGATGAAATAGAAAGCAGACTCGCATAAAGTATGATTTATTTATTTTTTAAATCAGAATGCTTCCATGGAAACCTCATTTCAATATCTGTTAGAGTCTGTGTCTGTGAAACAGCATATCAGTGAGGGTCTAGTGTGCTGCTGCTTGTTGAATATGTACTGCATGTATTCAAGAGTATTAGCGGAGACGATCTGTTTTCAGGATTAATGGAAATTAATCTTTGTAATGAAGCTCAGACACAGGAGGCACAATAACAATGCAGGGATGCTTACTGTATTTGTCAGTGTGCATTTGTAATGCCTTTGTGATTTAACAGTTACTTAAGAAAGGAATAAAACATGACAGGCTTTACTGTTATAGGAAAATAATCCATGACAGGGTGATGTGATGCAGTCTGACAATATGTGGATTTACTTTTACCAGGAAGTGGATTATTTTCTGAAAACAGCACTTCCTGAACTGTTATATGCCTCTTGTACCATGGCAATAGCTGTATAGGAGAAGGTCATATTGGATATAAACAGTCACCCACTCATTTTTTCTGTCTTTGTTGTTTTTAATATTTTAATAATTTAATATAAAGCCTAAAAATCCATCCATCCATCCATTTCATCTATCCATGCATTCATCCATGACATCCATCCATCCATCCAGTCTCATCCATCCACCCATTTCATCTGTCCATGCATTCATTCATTACAACCATCCATTCATACACTCACTCAACCATCCATCCCTTCATAATTCCATCAGTCCACCCACCTATCCATCCATCCATTCATCCAACCATCAATCCATCTATCTATCTGTCCATCCCTCGTCTATCTATCCATCCACACATCATCTATAATGCTTGTCTCCCAGGGTCATGGGGGAAGCTAGAACCAATGCCAGCCAACTTTGGCCAAGAAGCAGAGTCCACCACGCCTCTCTATAGCTCTGCCAAAGATTTTTGTAAAACAAAATGTCATGTTACCAAAATGTCAATCCTTAATCATGAAGACTTGCCCATAAAGAAAACGTTGCTCTTACAAAGTGCAGACACCCAAAACTCCTCCCATAAACATTCTATACATATCATCTTACAGACAGCTTCAGCACATAAATGATTGAGTTTTTTCTTGTTAAATAATGTTTATCTGCTTGATATTAGATTTAAATTATCGGTGCTGTACATGTCTCTATAAAACTGTTGTTACTATAGAAACAATAAAATATTAGACTGAGCGCATTCATGCAATCCGTTATTATAAAAGGAAATTATTCAACACTGTCTGACATTCAAATATTCAACACCACTGTGGTGTAAATAGATTTTATTAGATACTCTGAGAATTATATTATTTTAATTAGAAATTAGAACAACATTTCATGAAACAATTACTGTCTAGGAAAAGAGTTTAGGAAAGAGTAATAACATCTGAGAGTGAAAGAATGTATTCTTATGAGTGATCTGATCCCAATGACCTAGAATCACATTAAAGATCCAGAATTCTCGTTATTATTGCAAAAGCACAAAACTTGGTCAAATATTCAGCCTTATTAAAAGACATGGGCATTTGGACAAGGCACATTCACTTACAAGCGATTAATTGCATTGCTATCTCCTGAACAATGTAGGCACTAATGCCCAGGAGATTCGTAGAGACTTAATCTGAGCCTGACCTTAACCACAAGCTATCAATACCCTTTTCATTACTTATAATGTTAGTACCAAACATGAGAATTGTGGAGCGTTAGCAGAATTGCATTTGGGTGAAAAGATCATGTTCCCTAACCTGAATCTTAACTTCATGGTATGAAAGGTGTTTTTGGTGGCTTTACTTTACTGAAGTGAGATAATGAAATAATAAACATTGATTATTTAATACCATGGCGCAGTGATTAGCACATCTGCTTCGCAACAAGAAGGTCCTGGGTTTCAGTCCCCGGCTCGGACATTCTGTGTAGAGTTTGCATGTTCTCCCTGTGCTTGCATGAATTTCCTCCTGGTACTCTGGTTTCCTCCTACAGTCCAAAGATATGCACATTAAGCTGATTGGCTGTTCCAAATTGCTCCAAGGTGTGAGTGTAAATGATTGTGTTGTTGTTCCCGGGATGAACTGGCAAGCTCTTCAGGATGCACCCTGCTTTCGCCCGGAGTCAGTTCCAGAAACCCCCTAAACGGATAAAGCGGTTCGACAAATAACTGAATATATGAATAAATAATTATTTAATCCTAAAAATCTACAATAGAAGTAGCCATTATAACAATAGAAGTAGCCATTATAAAGTTATATTCTGTGTGTAGTTTTGCAAGTCAGTTGAATGGTTGTTTGTGTCTGTGTGTGCTCCCATAAACACTCTTTTTAATGTGGAGAAAAAATATGATAGACACTCAGCTAGATATCCAGCTGTATTTATGATTTCTAAATTCTAGGGTTCTTGAAGTTCCAGTACCCAGATAGGTTCGTGCCATGTTTCCTCCAAACACTAAACATGGTGAACAGAAAGAGTGCATCCCTTTCATTTAAACCAAAAACTAAACCAAACCTTTTAAGAACTTTGTGTTTTAATTGCATGCTTAGAGCATCCACTTTTAATTTCTTTTCCGATGGTATTTTAGAAAAAGACGAGCTATGCCATCAAAAGAGAAGTAAAATAAAAATAATTATAACTATTAATCATTTTTCCCCTCACACTCTTGCATTTTGAAAAATGACAGATGTATTAATGAACAATCCACCGATGGCATCTGCTAAAATAATTACCTAACCGAATTTATTTTGCATCGATTGCATCCCGTGTTATATGAAATACGAATATGTAATAAGATGTAGATGTAATAGGTAAACCATCAGTGTCAGCTTCGTCAGCAAATGTGAAGGAGCAAGAGGAGAGGGGGGCAAAAAAGCAAGCCTCGTTCATCATAAAAAGGCCATGAAATTTTCAAATTTTACCATCTTGCCTTGATGCATAACAGAACCAGAAAGCTAATTATTTATAAGGCTCTTCATCATAAGAACGCTGGTTTATTCCTGACTAATGACTGTCACTGACTGAGCGCTCGCTCTCGTAGGTGAATGCTGTGTTGCTTTCCTGCATATTGAGTTTCCTCACATATTCAACGGACTTGATTTACATATTTATGGAGAACGCTTCCAAGCTGATGATGTTTCTCGATGAGACTGTAAATCATGGGTTAGTAAAATTAACTCTGATGATAACGTGCCGACACTTCCTATTATGATTTGTGCCTTAATTCGCAGTGGCATAATAGTCTACTGGATGATTTTGCTCAAATTATTACCTGATTAAGGTAAAAATGAGATGTGCAAGTGTGCAGTGCCTGGGCTACATTTCATTTCCAAATATTTAAATTGCTTTTCTATGCCTGAGATTACATAGAAGGGAAAAAAATGGTTTCACACAATATTCCATTTAATCCAAATGTACTTGAGCAGCCAGAACATGTTTGGTTGCAACTTTTCAATTATTACACACACTATTTAAACATGTACAATAATATTTACTAAAACAGGTGGTACTTCCGCCTTACAGCAAGAAGGTATTTGGTTGGAGTCCCGTGTCTGGCGACAGTGTTTCTGTGTGGAGTTTCCATGTTCTCCCTGTGCTTGCGTGGGTTTCCTCCTGCCGTCTTAAGACATGCACAGGATGCTAACTGGCTGTTCCATATTGCCTCTAGGTGTGTGTGTGTGTGTGTGTGTGTGTGTGTGAATGGTCGTGTGTGTTGGGCCTGCAATGGATGTGCAAGCTGTTCAGGGTGTACCCTACTGGGACAGGCTTCAGCCTCCCCAGCCTGAACCCTCTAAGAGGATTCAGCGGTTCGGCAAATGACTGAATGAATGAATTCATTAATATTTATTAAACCCATTGAGCTATTTATTCCTGAACTTTTAGCTGATTAGAAAAACAAGCAAACAAACAAACAAACAAACAAAAAAAACCCATTAGATCCACATTGTTAGTATTTATATACCTAAAGTACAAATTTTGGAGTTCTTGTGGTTTGAATAAAATCCTTCTTTACATGTGAATTGTACCAAAAAAAGAGTTTATGTAATAATTTAAGAAAGGTGAATTAAGTTTTCAAGCACTACTTTCAATTAGGGTCACGGGGAGGCTGGCGCCCTGGACAGCTCACCAGGCCATCGCAGGGCCAACACACACACACACACACACACACACACACACACACACACACACACACACACACACACACACACACAAACCATTTACACTCACACTCACATCTAGGGGTCATTTGGATCAGCCAATTAGCCCACTGTGCATGTTTTTGGACTGAGGGAGGGAGTAGCTGGAGGAAACCCATTCAAGCACGGCTAGAACATGCATACTCCACACAGAGACGCTCGAGACGGGGAATCAAACCAACCTGTAATTTTATTTATTTTTTATTTTTTGTGGAGTGGAGCTACAACAGCAGGGACTGCAGTAGGTTTGGGTGAGGTGGATTTAAAAGCTGTGTAGTTGCGTTCACATATAAAATATGTGCTTTTCATCTATTGTGAGGAAAATAGGTCAGGTCTGTAAGTCAAACTGTACAGTGTTTGTACAAAAGTGATACAACTGTTGCAAAACAAACAAACAAAAAAATCCTTGTATGATATTCGTGTGATACTCAGTTGACGTACATCTGCAATCTGCCTCAACGTACCACTTTCATAAAAACGGTGTACGATACACATAGGTATATAAGGAGATCCCCAGGGTTAAACGTAGGACTATCATATCACTACTGTAAGAAAACTGTACAATTCTGAGCACATCAAAAAATTATTTTATTTGTACGTCTATCATGATGCAGCTGTAGAATGTCATACGGCATCGTACAACAGATCTAGAAAATGGACTTGATGCTGAACATTACCTACCAGATGGAATGTTTTTTTAACATGTTCAAAGTGCGACGACAAGAAACTTCAAGGGCATTTTACGTCACTCAACAGATGAGTTTCATATGACATGCCCACAACTGTCCAGTTTTTTTTAGGTGGCCCTGTTGTATACCTGGTGTGCGACGTATGTGATAGGGGTTTTAAAAAGATTTTTAAAAAGAGAGAGAAATTCCTTCTATGAGCATGTTGCAGAATGGCACTGTGGGTAAAGTAGGAAATTGATAACTGATAGACACAATACATTTATTGAGAAAGGGCATCTCAGAATGAAATTTAAAATAAATACCGCCGGATGTTACAGACCATAGAATTTTTTCATAGAAGATATAATATATTTGAAGCTGTTCAGATAAATTTGGTATAAAGCCATATGTAGCATTAAGAGAGACGTTCCTATTTCCCGATAACCCTTTACCATCTCATAGCTATCTGTCTAAATTAATGCTACAGCAATAGTAAGTGAGATAGAGTCACTTCAATTCAAATAAACTGATGAGCAAATGTTAACCTTTAATCTGATGAGTGTTCGAGAGTGTTCGAGACTATATGAAGAACAAGTACTATATTAGATACCCTGCCGTTTTTTACTTAGAAGGCTGTAATGGATTTCTGCTAACAGCACAGGATGAGACTCAGTGAGTCTGTCAGAGATGAAGCGAGTGTCAGTCGGTGTTGATTGTGTCTGCAGGCATTCTGTTTGATCCCCGGCATGACGCAGTAACACGCACTCACACAGTTCTCTCCTCATTGTCTTTCACTGTCTCAGACACATTTAAGCCTAGCTCTGTGCTCTCAGGAACACACAGTCCTTTCGCCCACACTTGTATTTCATACCACACACACACACACACACACACACACACACACACGCACCGCTCCCCCTCCTGCTCTGCATGCTGGTGCTGTAGCCTTTCATTCTGTTTGGCTACAGCCAGCTCTTTCATACATCCGAGTGTGTTTGGAGTGAGAAGCATCCAGGCTATTCGGAAAGGTCAGCCAGAACCTTGTATTGAACACGTGCTGTTAGGAAAATCTTTCAAATTGTGTGTTGTTTCAAAAGGTGCTGCTCCCTCCTGGGCTTTGTTAAAAACGACCACCTTAGGTCAGCTAGACTTGGCTGTACCAAAAACCGGTGCTCCAGATGTGGCCCGCATATACCATTATTGATCTCCAGTGTTAAAAAGTTGAACATGCAATAAAAAGTTGGACTCACAATATATTGAAGACTCAAAAACTGGACAAAACTTCAAATATGGCATTTATACAAATCTCCTCAGACAATGCACATACTGTAATATTTCAAATATTAACTTAAATATTGGAAGGGGCATGGTGGTGTAGCAGTTAGCACACCTGGCTTGACTAGGGAGTTTGCATGTTCTCCCTGTGCTTGCGTGGGTTTCCTCTGGGTACTCCTGTTTCCTCCCACAGTCCAAAGACATACATCAGGCTAACTGGCAGTTCCAAATTGCCCCTAGGTTTCAGTGTAATTGGTTGTGTGTGTTGTTGGCCCTGCAATGGACTAGTGAGCTGTTCAGAGTGCACCCTAGAGTCCAAACTCCATGTGTCCCAAGTTGAATAAATCGGTTTGACAAATGAATAAATAAACTAGAAAAGCACTCAGAGAGCACAGACCTCCACCAAGTCTGTTCAGTAGCCCCATATGGTATTGTAAGAAATGAAGCATTTTTATAAACGCAACATTTGTTTATTATTTGAGCCCTACAAGGCATACCGCAGCCATTTATATGATTTCATTGTGTATAGGGCCTGCCTTGAATAAGAGGCCTTGTGCTCGGATGAGGACGTATTAATAATTAGATTATTCTTTTCTGATAATTGGCCTACAGAGAGGTAAAGGAATGAGATTACACCAATAAACGCAAGCCTGGAAGTTACGCTTCAGTATGGTCCGGACACAGTAACTCGGATGACTACGTCACCCTCGCTAAAAAATCTTTAAAAGTTCCCTGCATCCAGACAATAATCTGGATCACTGCCAAAATGTAATCAATTGTTCCTTGAATCATTTCTGATTCATCCTGAAAATTTCATCAAAATGCGTTCATAAGTTTTTGAATAGTGTTGCTAACAGACAGACAGACAAATAAAGACCAACGCCAGTGAAAACATAACCTCCTTGGCAGAGGTAATAAATGAATGTGAAATTCCCAAAATTCTATTGAATAAACTGATGAATGAAAAAGGTACCTAGAGTGTTCTAATACTTGAGTGCCTTAACACATCCACGTCATCTATATTTTTATTTACTGTAACTAAATGTTCTGTCATCCGGGAGGAGCTCAGAGTAGAACCGCTGCTCCTCCGTGTTGAGAGGAGCCAGTTGAGGTGGCTCGGGCATCGGATTAGAATGCCTCCCGAACGCCTCCCTGGTGTGGTGTTTCGGGCATATCCAACCAAGAAGAGACCTCGGGGTCGACCCAGAACACACAGGAGGGACTATGTCTCTCGGCTGGTCAGGGAATGCCTTGGCGTCTCCCGGAAGAGCTGGAGGAAGTGGTTGGGGAGAGGGACGTCTGGACCTCACTGCTCAGGCTGCTGCCCCCGTGACCCGACCCCGGAACAAGCGGAAGAAGATTAGATGGGATAATTATCAGAACTAAATAAGTACTTCCCTATAAGACCAGATTGAAAGTCACATGCTGGAGCCGATACCTCTGTGAGCAAAGCAGGGTCCAAGGTTGGTGTAGCTGAACCCAAGCGGCCTGTACAGATCAATCCCACTGAACACCTTCGGGATAACGTGGAACACTGGCTTCACCTCAGGCCTGCTCGTCCAACATCAGTGCCTTATGGCTGAATGAACACAATTCCCTATGTCATTCTCCAAAGTCTTGTGTAAAGCTTTCTCAGAAGAGTCAGGTTATTATAATAGCAAAGAGGAGCTATTATTGTTGACATATTGTATTGTTGCATTAAGGTGTTGACCGTCACAATGTTTAAATACTTGTTATACTCGTACCAGCATGTGACATATCATTGTCACTGCTGTGCCAAGGATCATCCCCCCAGGGTTGCCCCATGGTGTTCTCTTCCATTTGATGGACAACATAGATCTGGGCTGACAAATTGTGCTAGCAGGTTCGTTACATTTTTTCTGCCAAAGGCCATCTACACTAGATAATTTAGTATATTAGCCTATCCATGTATATAAAGGTAGGTATAGCTAATAATCTAGCAGCTTTATATAACATTTGTTTTTTTTTAGTTTGGAAAATATTTGGTTATGCTGACGGTGTCTATTAGCAACACCCTTCCTGTCTAACCTTCCTCTTCACTTCTTCTTCCAATTTACCTTAAGAGCACACAGGCATGAAAAGGGGATCAGATGCCTCAAGGCAAGGAGGAAGTATTTTTGTTCTATTACCTTCGTATCAACATTGCCAGGCATGTTACTCTCAGTGTTATTGCAATTATTCCATTTCCTTTTATATCTTGCTTCAGCCATGAGAGCATGTCTCCTGACAGAATGTTCTACTCCGCTCGCAAAACATAAGGCTATCTTTTTTCTGTTAAGGCATCAAAAGGTGGTACATGAAGTCCTGTATCTTTTCAATTTCCAAACCTCAAATTGAGACAAGGAATCATGTTATCTTCCATGAAATCACTTTGTTTCCTCTGTCCATTCCTTTGCAACCCAGAATACCAGTCTCCTGATAGCATCCTCGAGTTTTACTTGATTATCTTCGATCCTCACCATCTTTAACGTCCTGTTCCTTGTTCCCTTTTCAAGCAATGTTTTTGTGTTGATGCAGTCAACAAGCAAACTCCTTAACAGAATCCTTAATTATTGATTGGAATCCTGAGGGTGAGTAAAACAGGAGAAAACAAGCAAGGTGTAAAATAGATTGTAAATTGCCTCTGCTTAATGCTATACCATGCATGCATGTTGAGTTATTTGTTAATCACCAGCTCTCTGGGGTCTGTTTATTGAAAGGAACCTGTCACAAACAGCCAAGGAATGAAGCTTCAGATGAATAGGACTTAAAAACAGAAAATACAGTCTGAGAATCAAATATATTACTCAGTCTAAGGGAGGCTATCAGGCAAAATGATCAAACTAATTTCAAAGTTAGCCTTCCTGCCCATGCCAGGCCCAATGTTCCTGCCATTTTTGCACAACCAAATGTCTTTGACATTTGACAGCATTCTGACATCCTTTTCCTAATGCAGATAGTCTTTTTATTTTTAATATATTTATTTATTTATATATATTTATACCAATCCCCCCCCCCCCCAACCCCCACTATTTAAAAATAAATAAATAAATTAAATAAATAATCTCAACTCTGGCTTTATTTGGTTTCTATTAGCATCAGGGACAGCACGGGTCGGTGGCATAGTGGTTTGCACGTCCGCAGTCCTGAATTCTAATCTTAAGCTTGGCAAAGACATTTCTGTGTGGAGTTTTTGTGTGCATGTTCTTCCTGTGCTTGCATGGGTTTCCTCCAACAGTCCAAAGACATGCACATTAGGCTCATTGGATGTTCCGTACTGCCCCTAGGTGCAAGTGGCAATGGTTGTATGTGTGTTATCGCAGCGATGGACTGGCAAGCTGTTCAGGGTGTACCCTTCCTTTACCCAGAGTCGGTTGAGATCGGCTCCGACTTCCGGGAAACTCTAAAAGGATAAAGCATGGATTGCGAATGAATTAAATAAATGAATGGATGAATGAAAAAATAAATGAATGAGTGGTTTCATGCATGACAATGAAACTGACAAGATGGTATTCTGTCTAAAACTTTCCATTTAATGTGATGGATGTCAAATGCTGCATTTCAAATCAATATTACGACCTAAGATTAAAAAAAAACAACTAATAAATATATAAAAATACTGGTGATATGATGTTCAAATAAAAATTATAACTTGAACGGCAATCTAGAAGGGCAAACCTCTCCCAAGCCCCCCCCCAAAAAAAGGACACAGCCCCCCCGGTTGAGTCTCCTGTAATACCACACTTCATGTCCTATGTCACAATGTTAAATAATCTTTAAAAAATTCTTGGATCCAGAATTCGATCCGCATCACCATCAGAACATCATGCCATGTTACTTAGGAAGTCCTACATCGCCCTGAAAAATTTATGACAATCCGCTCATAATTTAAACATAAATAGGCGAACAAACCAAAGCCAACAAAGGCAATTTTTTTAGCAGAACCTCTTTGGCAAAGATAATTTAAAAAACCCTATAGAGTGCATAGGTATACAATTGAAAGCAAAAACAAGCAAAGCTAGTTTGTTGGGACAGGTGTGGACCTGGGGACACATATAACTATACTGCCCATATTATTTATGTTGTTACTGAAGCACACAGACGTGTAGCATTCAATTTTTAAGGATTCGCACAAGCGATTCTTCAAACGACTTCAGGCTGTGTGCAGCAGCCATCTTGTGTACATGTTTGCATAGTTAAAAGCATTCCAGAATTTAGTGCAGCATGACAGTGCCATATTCCCACCTACAAAAAGAAAATTCTTAGATTAAGTATGTCTAATCTTATCTGCAGTGAGCTGGTGTGGGTACAGATTTTCACGGCAACCAAGCCTGAGAAAGTAGCTGTTTGAAGATCAAGTGGAACCAGCTGTTGGAACTCCTGTTAGTTGGAAAGGCAGCCAGGAGCCACATCAGAGTTTTACAGACAAGATGGTTTATGCATTAGAACATTTTGTTTAGACTTACATATAAAGGCCATAGGTGGCTGAATGTACACACCACATTCATCACAATCCATAACGTCTATAACCAGTCAGAAAGGCAGTACTACAAGGCTTCAGGCTTATCATTCATGCAGCCATCGATTAATTTTTTCATGCATTTGCCAAACCGCTTTATCCTACTATGGCTGCAAGGAGGCTGGAGCCTATCTCAGCCAATTCTGGGCAAAGGTGGTGAGCACCCTTAACAGCTCAACAGCTCATCACAGGAGAAGCACATACATAACCATTCACACTCACACCCTAGGGACAATTTGGAACTACTAATAAGCCTACTAATGTACATGTCCTTGGACTGTGGGAGGAAACCAGAGCACCCTGCGGAAACCCACGTAAGCAGGGGGAGAACATGCAAACACATGGAAAAAACACCCTCACCGGGCACGTTCAAACCCAGGACCCTTTTTCTGTAAGGTGGAAGTGCTTACCACTATGCCACCAGGCCACCCTATTTAAATTTTTTGAAAATTTACATATATATATATATATATATATCATATCAAATATTGGGGGGATATTCTGCGCTCTCTGGTAGCAAACCTTTATTGCGTGCTACGTACAGAACAGAACATTTCATAAAGCAGGCTTGGTTCTCTGCACAGATTAATCTCCCAACTTCAGAGAGATTTCTGGGCTGTGAGAATTGAATTAATATGCCTTAAACCAATGGTGTCCTGACAAACTATTTAGTATGCTTTGATATGGCTAGACTATTCTCAATTCTGCTCTTTTTTCGGTGTAAAAGTATTATCATGAGAACATAAAAGAGGGGGGAAAACTTTATTGTGCCTATCAGTGAATAGCAGGTGAAAGATAAAACCATAATTTGCTCTGGTGTAATCTCACAGCATGCTGCAGTGCACATGTATCAGCAATGGTATCTTGAGCTAGTCCACTAACTCACAAATATGTCATGCAGTAGCCGGATAGGATTAACATGCTATCCAAAATAGAGAGCAAAAAAATCTAAGTGTCATGGGTGCAAAGCCACATTAAAAACCACTAAAGGCACAGAATGAGAGCCTGTTTTATCTATTGGTGATCGCCACAGCAGACAAAAACACACAGCACAGCCATCTTTATTTACTTCCAGTAGGAATGTTGATGCACTGTGTCCATTATTTAAATTATTGTAGTTTCCTAATATGCAAATAGATTGCTACTCATTTGTAAACTTAATCTCATCATCATCATCAGAATCAACAGAATACTGTATTGATCCCAGAGGAAATTTTGTTCTATTTGTTCTAATTGTAATCTATCAGTCTTATAGCCGAGAAACTTATATAAAGTAACGGAACTGACCATTTAGCAGCCTGTAGAGTAACGTTGCTACTTTCAGCCTATATTAGATTTCCACTGGTTGTGCACAAAAACAATGCCATTACTTTTTAATACCATGACATGCAGTAGCTTGTTAAACACACATTTTGGGCCATATTATCATGTTCAGAAATGTCATTCATTCATTCATTCATCTTCTGAACCGCTTATTCCTACTTAGGGTCGCGGGGAAGCTGGCGCCCATCTCAGCCGACTCTGGGCGAGGGCGGGGTACACCCTGGACAGCTCGCCAGGCCATCGCAGGGCCAT
>JAQMYF010000023.1:7645053-7655979 GCA_030014195.1 Neosilurus mollespiculum | reverse complement strand
CATGGCTGGCATTTGATAACCCAGTTAGCTGCACTGGGGGGACAGCAGTGAGAACCCGTCGATAGTGGGGCTTGAACACTGAAGTGAAGACCTTGGGACCTTGGGAGTAATCCAGCACCTTACCACCAGGCCACCACTGCCCCCAACTAAATTATTGAATAAGGCATTCATTTCAGCAGTTCTCAAAATGTTTATTCCTCTTACACCACAGCAGTTTGCCTACAGCTGTGTTTGTAATCGATATTAACTGTTTGTAAGTCTTGTAAAAGACATTTCTTTTAACTTTTTAAAATCATGTCTTTACCTCTGCCCATCTCACCAAAGGCTTAAAAAATATGAAAAATTAGTGTATACTACCAGGGAATGTCGGAAACTGATTGGTCTGCTATACTGGGATTGTAAACCTTTATTCTGAGTGGATAATACTTGAATCATAATTGCAGACCCTCAATTTGTCATAGGCACTCGAACAGGCAGAATCATCATTATCACTCTTCAAAATGGAAAAATTAACCATATAAAGCTAGAATTAATGTTTTTTTAAATTTATTATTTTTTTAATTGTATTATTATTATTATTATTATTATTATTATTAATTTATTTTTTTGGCTAAAAGGGCTAGCCTGCCCCAGTGTCATGCTTAAAATTTGTAAATTTAAATTATATATAAAAAAAAAAGTTTTCATTTGTTTTCTTGTGTGTCCGGTAGTCCGTACTTGGAACACCTTAACGGAGCACAATTTACATGTATTTCCCTGCTCTCTACTCTACTTTTGTTTCTGAACAGACACTGTTAGCAAAACAGTGCTATTAGCCTAGCCATTTAGGATGTTCGTGCAGAGTTAGCTGGGATTGTAGCTCCAACTTTCCCGTGACACTACAGGAAAAAGCGGTGCAGATCATGGGATGACATGGAGCTTTAATGCAGACCAGATGGAAAGCTTGGTATTCATCTCACCTGCCTCTGTGTCATGGTTAAAATATGTAAATATAAACTATTAAAATCTTGTTTTGGTTAGTTTTATTGTATTTTCAATAAACACCTCTACAAAGCAAATGAGCCATGTGTGTTTAATTTTGAGTTTAAATGAGTATGCTGAACAGGCCAGACTTGATGCTGTTAGCTACACAATCTCAGAGCTAATAGCTGATTCAAAGCACAGTCCCTGTCCTGCCTCAGTGTTGTGGATAAAATACATAAATATAAACCTCATTCTAATTTGCTTTTCATTATGTTTCTTTTCGCACAATACCACCACACCTCTGGGCTGGGAGCTCATCTGATTCCGTCATGATTTTTTGTTTGTTTGTTTTAAAATACATAAATAAATAAACAAACAAACAAACAAAAAAAATAAATAAAAATAAAAAAAAAAATCTCATGTTAGTGCGCTTTTTTGCTCAGGTGTTAGTATGTATAATACTGTGATGCACCTCAGACTTGAGGACGGCACAAAAAGCAATATTCGGTGACATCCCCCTCACATTTGCTGCACAATTGTTAATTAACTCCCTGATTATTTTCCTTGTGTAAGCTTCGGCTATACCAGCCCCTCTCTTGTTATTATAAGTTGTTATTACTGGCATTTGTGTCTGTTTGACAATTCTGCTGTGAACACAATTCACCCGTGCATGGACTTTCACCAAACTTGGTGGGGACACTACCGTACCTGAGTCCACAAGATTTTTAAATTGTGGAATTTTTTAAATGTAAAATTTTTGGCTGAGTTAAAGGTAATGGCCAAAGCAAGGTCACAGAGTTTTGGAGATAGAGCACTTATAACTTCAAAACACATCCGGATAGCTATGCTGTTACAATGGAACACTAGTAGGAAACCTTATGGACTTTCAAATGATAAATTAACCTTTTACCTTGAGTGACCTCCCATCGCTCAAATAACTTTCAATTGCATCTAAATATAGCACAAATGGTATCGTTCCTGTACCAGTAAGATAACAGATTCATCCAGATACTTTGGCCTGCTTTAGAATTGGTTCTTTCTTGGCCTATGCTTTAACCCTCTACCAAATTTCATGGAAATTAGGTTCTGGTTATAGACAGACATATGAATGGATAAATAAACAAGCCACACCAAAACATAACCTTCTTGTCATAGTTAATTATTACCTTAAAGGAACTTGGTCACAAAACTCAAAACATTCCGTCGATTCAGTTGGTAAACTGAAAGAAAATGACAACCTTGATTGCTTTTGTAAGACTCGGTTGCCTTAATGCATCCTCATCAAAAATATTTTTATTTAAATAAATCAATGTTTCCTTATAAGGCCAAATCAAAGGACGCAAGCCAGAGTCCTTTACCATATTTGGAAGTTGGCTTGACCTTGTGTGGGTGGGTGGTTACATAGAGCACCACTCTAGTGCAATGCTCGATTTCTGCTGGACATTGCTGGACTTCGCTGTGATGAGTGCGTGGTATGGTCGAAGAAAGAGTGGGTTGATGTATTCAGCACTTGGGTAAGGTTAGGGCATTTAAGATTTCTTTTAAATGTTTACATGACACAAAACTTAATGAACTGTATGAACCACAATGTTCAAAAAACCTTCTGATAAATAATGTATATTTAAAAAAAAAAAAAAATTATAATTGACTATAACTTTAAATTGTGGTATAAGTTGGCTAAATGAAATTAGAAATTAAAAGTTTGTCAAGTAGTTATTTCAAAATAAACAGTAGGGCAGCACCATGGTGTAGTGGTTAGCACATCCGCCTCACAGCAGGAAGGTTCAGGGTTCGATTCTTGGTCTTGGGCATTTCTTTGTGGAATCTGTATGTTCCACTTGTGCTTGCGTGGGTTTTCTCTGGGTACTCTGGTTTCCACAGTTCAAAGACCTACACGTAAGGATAACTGGCTGTTCCAATACTATTGTTCTAGTAGAATTAAGCAGTTTGGCAAATGTGTGAAAAAAAAAAAAAATTACAGTAGGACTTTACAGTTGGCAGCACGGTGGTGCAGTGGTTAGCACGTCTGGCTCACAGCAAGAAGGCCTGGGTTCGATTCCTGGGTGCGGCTGTTTCTGTGTGAAGTTTCTCCCTGTGCTTGCGTGGGTTTCCTTTGAGTTCTCCAGTTTCCTCCCACAGTCCAAAAACATGCACAGTAGGCTAACTGCCTGTTCCAAATTGCCCCGAGGTGTGAGTGTGAATGGATATGTGTGTGTTGGTATGTCGGACCTTCAATGGCCTGGCGAGCTGTCCAGGGTGTACCCCGCTGTCGCCCAGAGTCGACTGATATGGGCGCCAGCCTCCCCGTGACAGGATTAAGCGGATTAGAAAAAGAATGAATGACCTCACAGTGAAGGGTACCCGACAATACCTACCTAAACTTAATCCATTTCTTTCACACTGCACTTTTCATGTTCGGTATTTATTTTATTCTGATAACATGTAACACTAGTATCAGTCTCAAACAGTCTATTAAGTTCTAGAGAAAGCCTACTGGGAAGTTAATTCATTCTGCAGTCATGGGGTGCGAGCATTAAGATACATTCACAGGTGCTGAGAATTGACACAGATGCAGGAAACTATATTAGCTGATGTAATTATGAAACAAAGGATGTATAGGAGAAAACTTTCAGTTGTGGCACTTAATGTAGTGTACTGTCAAGATGCATGTTTAGACAGAAAGAGAGAGAGAAAGAAAGTGAGAAAGAGAGAGAGAGACCAACTGCTACCAACATCTACCAATTAAATTCCATGTTGTTTAGTGTGGCGTTATCTCTATAGCCTGTACACTGACACTGCTAAGACAAACTCCATTTTCTCCTTCTCCATCTGTACTGAGCACACACAGCGCATACGTCAATGTCAACACCCAACAGCCCTTAAATTATTAGCAAGAAGAACATGCTTCAAGCATTGAAAGAGCTGTGGCTCTCCTTATATAGACTAACACATGCAGTATCATGGCCCTAAACTAAGCATGAAATGAATGCATCGCTGAAAGCAGTGACAAACACGGATGCTGTCACGTCGGCCTGAAGACTATTAAAGAGTGTAGCTGAGAGCTTCATATAGGACAGGAGTGTGTCAACTTCCCACAATCTAAAGCCACTGGCAGCTGCTGAAATGGGACACGACAGGTAGGCCAAATTGCTTCCCTCGCATTGCAGTTTTTCCCTGCTGGCATTTTCTGTGTCTTTCTCAGTCAGTCTCACTTTTACCATACATAAATACATTCATGCATCACTATAAAGGGCTTTTCACATGGGATGCCACAGTGAGAGGTGGGTAGCAGGTGGAGTGTTAGGATATGTGCCAAGTAGGCTCAACCCCCCAGAATTCATTTTGTGCACATCTTGGATCATGACACAACAAGGTTGCCAGGGTTGTGGTTTTTATGTTTAATTGTGAATAAGGCGGAAAATACTAGCCTATGGGTGGTGGGTTACTCGGGGGATTACTATTAAAATTAAAATATTAAAATATTAAAATATTTTATAAACGTTGGTTAGCCGACACTAAGCATGTGCTAGGCACTCATATTTATTTAACAGAAAATAAAAAATTAAGGGTTTTAGTTTAGTTTTGTTATTACTGGGCATCTTGCTAGTCCTTTTCTAGTAAGGTCCCTGCTGAAAAATGTAGCTTGGGCCGATAATCTACCAGCTGTCCAAACAGCTAAATGCTGGTGTGTTAAAAAAAAAAAAAACATTGGAAACAAACGATAAGTTTTGAGGAAAATAACACAAAAGTAAAGCAAATATAAAATATCCCCAAACATTTGTAGGCTGACATTTTGGGCTGTTTCAGACAACATATGACTAATTTGAAATTATCATGGTGATTTATTAATTTATTTTTTGGTTGTGGCTTCTAAACGATAGTCCTGCATCCCAGCCTTGCAACCAAGAGAGCAGCTTTAATTTTTTGACAGTGTCACAAATTTAGGATGACACAGTGTGTGTTATGACTTCGATGTACTGACTGCCCAATAAAAATCCATATACCTTCATATATATCATTGTACAGTGTACATAATTTTACATGCCATCGTACAGTCTATATACCTACATACATTTCATTGTACTATCTGCATACCTACATACATACTCTTGTATAGCCTACATACCTTCACACAAGCAATTGTACAGTCAATATACCTCCAAATGTACCATCGTACAGTATATATACTTTCATACATACCATTGTACACTCTATATGCCTTCATACATACTACTGTACAGTCCACAAACTTTAAAACATACCATCGCACATTGTATAGCATACATACCTTTATATGTACCACCGTACAGTCTACATACCTTTGTACATTCCATCATAAATACTATATACCTGTTGTACCCAAGTTTATTAGATCCATGTAGCCCATTGTGATTTGCATTGATTTTATAAGATTGCGGAAATTACACACAGTCACTATAAGGCTAAAGATGACCAGCTCCCAGTTTTCAAAATTCAGCCTGAATTCATCAGTCAAGTTATTTTTCAGCATAAAAAGGAAACTCAGTACGGATGTGCACAGTCTTTGTATCACACTGGATGGCACTGCACTGGGGGGCTGGATGTGTGTGACCGAATGTGATGTATTTGGGCAACGTCAAAACAATGTTGTCCGTAAAAGTCTTTTACATGTTCTCAAAAAACTTTATGGTTTAACAGTGCCACAATGTTCAGATTACGTTTTGGGCAATCAATGTAATTATGACCTTTACGCAATGTCTCAATAATGTTGCAAAACGTTGTTCGTTAGCTGGGCGATTGAAATAATCACTTCATTCATGAGGACAAACCCTAACTCTGGCCAGCTTTGCTTTTCCAGTCTGTAAGAGGTGCATGTTATTTTTTTCACCTTTAACAACAGCTATGCTGAACAGGAAAATTCTGACATTTAGTAAAAAAAGCGAAGGGATGTAGGAGGAGGGACAAGCAATATTTCACCTGCCATGTGAAAAGCTCTTAAAAGCTACATGAGTAGGTCGTTCGGAGAGGTGAAAAAGTAAATGGCGGATGTGTCATGCAGAAAGACCTCTTAACCCCATCGTCAGTGTTGTACAGCCTTGTCCAAAGACAAGGGCATGCATTCACACACACACACACACACACACACACACGCACACACACACACACACACAATGCTGACTCTCAGTGACGTGGACCATGCCTGACTGCCCAGATGTCTGCATGCATCTGTCAGAATCAGATGGTGAGTGACGGCCATGTGTGTGTGTGTGTGTGTGTGTGTGTGTGTGAAAGGACTGCTGGGGATGGTTGGGGGGGGGGGTGCTGTTGTGTATGTGCTGCTAAGAATGAAAAAGGGACACATGTGCAAACAACCCCCTTGTCTTGACACCTAATACATTCCACTGTTCTGGAATTCAAGCTGGGACCTGTCCTTCTGCTAAACTGTAAACACAGACATTGCTTTACGTACCAGTCACTCACTGTTCTTCCTAACACTGTTATTACTTCATGTCAGTTCCTACACAGGACTGAACACCAAAACATACCATCCTTCATTTTCCAAATTTTAACAAAGAATTATTTGAGGTTCCACCTATGAGGAGGTCCTGGGGAAGAATCAGAACTTGCTGGAGGATTATACAACCCGTCTGGTTTGATAACACCTTGGAATCCCCCAGGAGGAGCTGGAGAGTGTTGCGTGGGAGGTGAATGCCTGGGTTTTCCACCTAGACCTGTTCTGTCCACGGCTTGATGTCAGATAAGCAGTGGAAAATGGAATGGAATGGAATAGACCCAGTGCCACGAAATATAGTGTGATATATACAGCATATTGCACGTGTAATGAAAATATTGTTGCACGTATCGAATGAATTTCACCCAGTAGCATTTGTGCGATACAGTTGACTAGAGTCTATATATCCAGCTCCCACAATCCTTAGCAAATCATCCCTGCTTCTTAAGTGAGTCGAGCTGGGTAGATAGGGCTGTCGCTGTGTACATGATGCACTGTGAGTAGGGTACCTAAAAAAAACTCACTTTTGTGCAACAGGAAGACGAAGGGATAAAATACTGGCAAGTGTCATTCACGAAAACACTAGCAGAGGCACTGCAGATAATCAGCAATGTAAAACAAAACTGGTCTTAGGTGTGAATCACAATCAGGTTTGGTTATCCTAATCCGCATTTATTTGTTCTGCTGGAGGAAACCAGAGTACCCAGAGAAAAACCCACACACATATGGGGAGAAAATTCATCTAGCTCTATAAATGAAGGCTCAAATCAGCCATGCAGTTTAAACTCCGAGCCTTTTTGCTGTGAGGTGGCAGTACTAACAATTCCCTGAGGGATTTAGTAGTCGTTAAGGTGTCATTTATAGATGACACCAGCAAAATAAGCAGGCGAGTAATCAATAAAAATAGCCCCCCAAACGGATACTATATCCAATTCTATAATCCTATAATAAATTTCACAGCTTTTAAAATTTCAGTAGCATTTCCAAATTTTTGCCCTATTATTATGTCCAACTCTATACTGACGCTATGATACAATAGCAAAGGTATATTATATGATGCACACTTTCATTGTCGCCACACTATATTCCATACCATCTCAAAATATATTATTTTCTAGTAGGGACATTACGAATCTTGGCATGTTGTTACTGCTTTCAGTCAAAAAAATGTCACTCACTCATAACTAATTAAAGAAGCAAGTTCTTTGGAGTGAGTTCAGAAATTTGGGCTTTTCTGTCCAGTATTTTAAAAATTGCCAACCATTGTGTCATCCAGGCCTTCAGACGAAACGGCAATTTCCCATGAATAAAATGTGAAGGAACGGTCCCTAGTTTCTTTGTATCATGCCGTAATCATCTGTTTGCTTTTGAAGTGTCTGCTATTCAAAGCCATAAGCTGACCTTGAGGTCCCAAATGAAGTCCATGCGGATCGCCGGGCTCCTTCACACACCGCGCCATGGGAGCTGGTTAGTTTACTTCATATTCCTCTATTTCATACAACTGCCTTTTGTGGTCAGCCTCTGTCAGTGGCTCTATATATTTTTTCTTTCACTGCCTTGGAATGCCTTAATGAGTCCCATGGTGCAGTCTGCACCCTCCTCTTGCCCTCTCATTGACGGTGGAGCCATCAGTCTTTCTGTCTCTCGTTCACTCTTCATCACTCATCACTTGGTCTCGCTTCTTTCTTTTCCCTGAGAAATAGAAGATGCAAATATGATCTCTCACGTCATTGCCCATCTTCAGCCACTGACCTTTTTGCATGTGTGCACATTTTATGAATTCATTTCAGTTTAAAGCCTGCAATTTAGCATTATGTGCTGAAAATTGGGAAGGTCATTGAAAATGGGGTGGGCTTTCCAGAAAAGGGTGATCAAAGCCTGTCTTTCTGAGCTCAGCTGGAGGCTATGGTCTTGCAATTAGGGGCTGACTTTTTGAAAGTGCACTGTTAAAGTGTTATTTAAAGTCCAATATAGGTGTTATTTTGTAAAACACCATAATGGTGCTGAGTAGTTACATATAAAATTCATTAAGTGTTAAGCGAGTTTCTGAAGAAGAATCTCCAATAATGGTATATAATACATCGAATTTTTATGGTTTATTTTTTAAAATATATATATATATATATATATCATGACTGATGCAGGTGAAGCCTGTGCATATGCGTAAGCAGGTAAACTTGTCTTTTCGAGTTTTAGTATAAACTACTTGGGAAAATGAGGAAAATCCAACTAAAATGACATTTCTATACATTATTTTTACATATTTTATCCATGACGGAGGCAGGTCAGGTAAGCTATGCGCACTCCAAGCAGTATTTATTATATACTACGTGGAAATGAAGATAAAAATGAGCTTTATGTGATTTTATTTTTCCATTATAATGATGTTGCCTGCTCCAAGTGATCTTGACAAACTGTGGCTCATTCAAGAATTTTCCACTCAGAGTAATGTTTTATAATCTCAAGATAGTAGAACAATCAGATAATGCTGTTTCCATGTGGTATACTAATACATACATTTTTAATAAATAAATAAAAATAATAAATAAATAGGTGTGTGTATATATATATATATATATATATATATATATATATATTGCTCTTGACTCCAAATGACATTTTGTTCCACAGTGATAAATTTACACTGATGCATATCAGAGAAGAGTCATTGGGCCTGAATGCAGTTTTAAACTGATATTCATAAAGACACTTTTTTCTTCTTATTTTCCTCTTAAATAAAACAGCCTGGATATCAGGTGTAACACCCTCGGTTATTCATTCATTCATTCATTCATTCATTTCTGAACCACTTATTCCTAATTAGGGTCACGGGGAGGCTGGCGCCCATCTCAGCCGACACTGGGCGAGGGCGGGGTACACCCTCAGTTAGTTTTTTAAATCCATGATTATTCATGCTACTTCCGTTGCCAACCAAATAACCTATTTAGATTGTCACTCCAATTAATCATTAATACATTTCTTGGTTTGCAGGCTGAAGAAGCACATGTACCAGTTTTCTATGTCACAGCAGATTTGCCACTCAGTGATAATTTACATCTGGATTTGTGGCTAATAATAAATGCATGAAAAGTTGCGGCTGCCAGCAGTCGTGAAATTTGTGTTTCTTGAGGTGGAAAAAAATCTGACCATGTTTCACAGTTGCCTTTTCCATCACAAATAACACAATCAGCTGTGTGCATCCAGCAAACAGGCAAATCTTTGTGCTTGTTACCTGTGTGGATCTGCAGTAAGTAATAAAAAAAAGAAAGAAAGAAAGAAAGAAAAAAAAAACCCAAGTATGTTTTCCATAGCAACAGCCAAAAAAACAAACAAAAAAAAAACAAACAAACAAAAAAAATTTAATTCAAAGTAATGAATGAATCCCCCAGGCTCTGTCTGTTGCTTTTATGAGAGATAATTGATATATTTTCTTGATATGCCCTCAATTAAGACCTTAGCCTGAGCTTCAATCACACTGTGCAGTTTTTAAAGCCTCAGGCCTATTGTTGTCACCTTTTGTGGTGCAGATTTATTTCTTGCTTTAAATGGCACCAAAGTTCATGCCAATTTTTTAATTCCATGAAGGAGTTATGAGAGATGTATTAAAAAAGTCCATTTCTTTTGGTTGACAGCTAATGGTTTTGTTAATGAATGAAGTGGGTCACATTGCTAACCCCTGAATGTTTCAAGTGTTTCCGGATTTAACTCTGCTAATTACTGAGGTCTTTGGGAATGAACTAATGTGTTAGAGCAAGTTGAGCACTAAATTCCAGCACTAATGAGGCCCTCCAAGAGCTCAATGTCATACCTTTGTTTTAACCCCTTCCTTTAACTTTATACATCTATTTTTTAATATATAGTTTTTTATTATGAATATCTTTTTTTTTTATATCTTCATCTTCATCCGCTTGTTCCGGGGTCGGGTTGCAGGGGCAGTAGTCTAAGCAGTGAGGTCCAGATGTTCCTCTCCCCAGCCACTTCCTCCAGCTCTTCCGGGGGGACGCCAAGGCGTTCGCAGACCAGCCAAGAGACGTAGGAATATCTATATTTTTTATATACTCATTTAAGTAGTGTTTTATTGTGTTGGTATTTAACAATGTGGTAAAATATATATTTTTAAATATATAAATATATTTTTTTATTTTTGAATATTATGAAATGAGTCTCCAGCATAAGTACTTTAAACAAGTCAATACGTTATCCACCATTGGATAGTCTTCAGGAAACACTCATTTAATCAGCCGCTCAATCCTAATTGAGGTCGTGGAGAGGCTGGCACCCATCTCAGCCGACTCTGGGCAAGGGCAGGGTACACCCTGAACAGCACAGCCAGGCCAACACACATGCAACCATTCACACACACACTCACACCTAGAGGTGATTTGTAACAGCCAGTAGCCTACTGTGCATGTTTTTGGACTGTGGGAGGAAACCGGAGTACCCAGAGGAAACCCACACAAGCACGGGGAGAA
>JAQMYF010000023.1:7621586-7636999 GCA_030014195.1 Neosilurus mollespiculum | reverse complement strand
TCCAGCGCACGCTGAAGGTCCTGGTTTGATGAAGCCAACAGGACAACATCATCTGCAAAAAGCAGGGATGAAATCCCGTGGTTCCCAAACCGGACTTCCTCCGGCCCCTGGCTGCGCCTAGAAATCCTGTCCATAAAAATTATGAACAGGACCGGTGACAAAGGGCAGCCCTGCCAAAGTCCCACATGCACTGGGAACAAGTCTGACTTACTGCCAGCAATGCGAACCAAGCTCCTGCTCCGGGCGTACAGAGACCGTATGTATGTATGCTTCTGTGATAATTAGTTCTGATTAGTGCTGCTGACTTTACTGATGAAGGGAATTTGTTTGATGTGCTCCCACCAATAACTGGCTTATTATTTCATGTTTGCATCATGCTGAGGTTTTTTTTTTTCCCCTGAAATCCCTTCCAGGTTGTGATATGATTCTTGTGAAAATTAATTCCAACTTTTTTTTCCACCCCTCATTGCTTTGATGTGCATTTCCAATTCAAAACGTGCTACGAACAACATGATGGCACGACTTGCACAACTATCAGGGATGTTCGGAGTGCAGCTTGGAACAACTTGCCTATTTAAGAGTTTGAATGTGTTTCTGTGGGCATGCATGGATGGAAGATGTCTGGATCTGTGTGCGAAACATGTTTGAGAGGCATGAACAAAAAAGTACGACATCAAAAGTGCATCTGTTCTGGTATCCCTATGTACCTGTGCATTGACTCCAAGGGGCTGAGTGGTATCAAATCTGGCGGAGTGGATTGTCTGTCTGTGGCTTTGTGAAGGAGATACTGTGTGTGTGTGTGTGTGTGTGTGTGTGTGTGTGTGTGTGTGTGTGTGTGTGTGTGGACTGTTGAGTAGATTTTTCCTCTTATAGCCTCTTCTCTGTATGGAGCTCCAGTTTGGCACAGTGGGCATGGGATGCTCCTGTCAGTCACCCAAAGCCTGCTGGGCCTTTGAGCTCTCCCTTCTTTCTCTCCTTATCCTCTCCATAGACCCCCTCCCCCATTTCTCTTTTTGTCTAGGACAGGTGTTGCAGCCAATCAATCGCTGATCCTCGCCCTCCGGGGTGCAGTAACGTTACACTGTGGGAAGCTCCGAACTTCCTGGCTGAAACTGGAGCACATAAGAGCACACTAATTCTTTGGCACAGGATCTCTATGCACCCTATGACTTATGGACAAGCCCGTAAAGACATCAAATCATTTAAAATCCTGCTTTTCTTTATAGTATTTCACAGTTTTTAATGGACTGCAATGACAGCCCAGATCTGTTCAATTTGACAGAACGGCCACCTGCTGCACTCCTTTTATGAATATTTTTGGAATAGTATGTCATTACATGTTGTCAGTAGTGTCACATGGCTCTGGGGCACTTTGGAGGTGTTTTAAAGTCAAGGCCAGAAATAAAAGTCATTGCCAAGGACTGGAACATGCAGTGTATGAGCTCATACTTTATAATAAACCACAGAGAAGGGAATGAAACATGTCAAAGTTTCCCTGTTGATTTTGTATAACATTAACATTTAGTATTTATCTGAGTAGCTATTCTTAATTAATTTTTTATTTTTTTACGTAGAAATAGGGTTAATTTTAATTTATTACTCTCAATCGTTTACCAAACCACGTAATCCTACCAGGGTCACGAGAAGGCTGGAGCTTGACACAGGGGTGCACACTGAACAGCTTGCCAGACCATAGCAGGGCCAACACACATAAAACCATTTACACTCACACCAAGAAGTCTAACAATGCTGGATTAATCATTTAATTTCATAAAACTAAATCTTTTAAATATTCATCCATTTGCCGAATCTTATTATGTTTGCAGGGAGGCTGGAGCCTATCTCCGATGACTCTGGGCAAAAGCAAGGTACACTCTGAACAGCTCATGAGTCCATCGCTGTGCCAACACACACACACACACACACACACACACACACACACACACACACACACACACACACACACACACACAACCATTCACACTCACACCTAATGGTAATCTGGAACAGCCAGCCAGCCCAATGTGCCTGTCTTTGGTCTGTGGGAGCAACAGGAATACCTGGAGAAAACCAAGGTGAGCATGGGAAGAACATGCAAACTCCACTCAGAAATGCCTTTGTTGAACCCAACACTGACTCGAACCTAGGACCTTCTTGCTGTAAGACAGACATGCTAACCACTACAACACCATGCTGCCTAAAATCCACCTATTGGTAAAATTGAATAAATTGAGGATGGCATAGGGATTAACACCTGCCCTTTACAGGAGAAAGGTCCTGAGCTTGAGCCCTGTGCTCTGGTTTGATCCCACAGTCCAAAAACATGCACATTAAGCTAATTGGACGTTCTTGAGTGCCTGTAGGTGTGAGTGTGAATACAGTAGATGTGTGTCGTCGTTGGCCCTTTGATGCTGTGGAGAGCTATTCAGGGTGTACCTCGCCTTCACCAAGAGTCAGCAATGATGGGCTCCAGCCTCTCCGCAACCCTAATAAAGGATGAAGAGGTTAAGAAAATAAGATTACATACACAAACAAACAAACAAAAAAAAATTTACAGACTAAATTGATAGACAAACATTACAATGTTTATTTCTGTCAATGGTAGCGCAGTGGGTAGTCTTGCTGCCTCATAGGTCAATGGTTCCCATTTAGTTCCCGAGCTCAGATTACTGTCTGTGGGGAGTTTTACTACATGTCCTTCCTCTGTCTGTATGAGATTCCACGGGGTTCTCCGGTTTCCTCCCACCTCCCAAACCATGTCAGTATATGGTCTGGCTTCTCGTAATTGCCCTGAAGTGTGAACTTGTGTTTGACATAACCAATGATAGTATGGTGTGCCATCTATCTATTATCTGTACCATTTCCCTGTGGGGAAAGCTGTAGCCAATCCCTGTTGACTTTGAGAGGCGAAAGGCCAGGTACACCCTGATCAGATCATCAATTTATTGCAGAGCTAACACAGAAACAATCAGCCATTCACACAAATGCCTGATGACAGTCTGCATGTCTTTGGACTGTGGTGAAACCAGGGTACCCTGAGGAAACCCATGCAGGTACTGGAATAACAGGCAAATTTCACGCAGAAAGGCCTCAGTTGGCTGTGAGGTTCAAACCTAGAAACTTCTTGATATGAGACGACGTTGCTAAGCACTACACTACCGTGTTGTCCACTGGTGTCCCGTTCCTGGTGTATTCTGGGAAAGGCTCCAGACCTACCATGATTCTTACCAATGTTTACTAAATTAATGAATAAATGAATGAATGAATAAGCTTTGTCCAACATGGACTTTTCTATGATCCGGAATGTCAACTGTGAAAAATTCCTCCGAAAGAATTCAAATAGCTGTTCCACATGGTAATAAAAGCACCGGATTTATTAGCTCTAATGAAGAATAATGCATTCGCAGTTGTTACTCTTTGACAGTTTATTTTGCATCTATTAAAGTCATTTGTATGTTGGAAGCTTGCTCTAGGCTCAGAGTGCCAGATGCTACACAAACCACACATACACATACAAATACGCATACACACATGCCATCACCACCATTTGTTTTTATGAACCAGTAAAAATGAAGTCACTAAATATGTATCTTTGTTTGCTTGCCACCCCTCCATTCGCCTCCACCGCCATTACAACACTTCCAAAGTGAAAAAGGATTACTGAGCATAGACTCCCCAAATCATCAGTGGATTTTGTACTGACATTTCTTTTGTATTGGTTGTTCCTGGTATTATAGCAGGTGTTCACATTTTACAGGGTTCCTGCATATTTTACAACTTCTTAACAGCTTTAGCATTGTTGCTGTAGATCTGAACTTTGCATAAACAGCTTTGTGGAAAAAAAAAATAAAAAATCAGTACATCCACTGAGAACTGTTGATTTTTCCCTAAATATTTCAACAAGCAAAGATTTTACCCTCTTCAATACAAGTTCTACAGATAAACTAGATGAAACATAAATTTGATTTTCTGAATTTTCTGAAAAAATGTAAATAAATAAATAAATAAATAAATAAATAAATAAATAAATGAAATTTAAAACATAGAACACACAACATATTAAAGTAAGTACACCCTTTCATTTATTATGCTTACAAGTCCATACAGATAGAATCAGCAGTTTGCTTGTGAGGTGGCACGGTGGTGTAGCAGTTAGCACATCAGCCTCATAGCCAGAAGGTCCTTGGCTCCAGTCCCGACTTTGGGTGTTTTGGTGTGGAGTTTGTCCAAAGACATGCAGGTTAGGCTAATTGGCTGTTCTAAATTGCTCCTAGGTATGGATGTGAGTGTGAGTTGTTTGTGGGTGTTGGCCCTGCAATGGTCTGGCGAGCTGTTCAGGGTGTAGGCCACCTTCGAACAGTGTTAACCCTAATGGGATGAGAATAATATATATTTTTTTACATATATGCTTCAACCCTCCAGGTATAATACCAATTTGTTTGTTAGAAAACAAAAAAACAAAAAAAAAACCTTGTTTCAAGTTTTCAGAGCTGCCTGTCCCTTACAACATGACATAATTTAGCTACAAGGTAAGGTTTTGTTCATATTGATAAATTACATAGTATCTTAAACCAATCATCCATGAGTATGAAAATTAAATCCATGACCACTTCACCGGGACTGACAGACAAGTCAGTTCACACCACTATTATTGGGATTGGAAGGCACATAGGCCACACCTGCTTTGCTGATACTGACAGGCACTGAGGCCACACCTCCTTCACTGAGACTGACTGACAGTAAGGCGATATCTCCTTCACTGGAACTGTCCCACACAGAGACCCTGTCATCATTACTGAGACTGACAGGCACTATGGTGGCACCTCCTTCACTGAAACAGAGACAACACCTCCTTCACAATGGCTTAGGGTTACAAAGGTACAGAGCTTACACCCAATTCACTCGACCTGTCAGGCTCTGAGGTCACACCCCTTTTACTGGGACTGACAGGCAGTGAGGCCACACCTCTTTTATTGGAACTGACATGGACCAAAGGCTACACCTCCTTTACTGGGATGGATATGCAGTGAGGCCACACCTCTTTTATTGGAACTGACATGGACCGAAGGCTACACCTCCTTTACTGGGATGGATAGGCAGTGAGGCCACACCTCTTGTACTTGGAATTACAAACACCAAGAACACACCTCCTTCACTATAACTGACAGGCAGTGAGGCCACACCTCTTTTACTGAGACATAAGCACTGAGGCCACACCTTTTTTACTGGGAATTATAAGCACCAAGAACACACCTCCTTCACTGGGACTGACAGGCAGTGAAGCTACACCTCTTTTAATGGAACTGACAGGCACTCGGGCCACACCTTTCTTATTGGGACTAATTGAGGACACTGCACCTTCTTCTTTCTCCAAATCCATGCCTCTTCCAATGGGACTGATGGACAGTGAGGACACACCTCCTTTACTGGAACTAAGAAGAACAGAGACTAGACTATAAAAGCCATATTTTTTCACAGGAACTAAGCACAGGGGCCTCACGTTCAAATCGTTTAGAACAATATTCTGACTATTTAAAAGAAAATTTGGAAGATCACAATATTTTCTGGAATAAGTTCCTCTCCTAATGTCTACAGTTATTTAAGTTTATATCTCAACCCACCAAGGGCTCATCTAACAGCACTTTAATGTTTTACTTGCCAGATAAAATGAAGTAAAGGTGTTTAAAACGGACAGGCGAATTCCCTCGGGAGAAATGAAGAAGACAGTTTGTTGAAGGTGCATTAAACCCATAATGATACGGGGCCATTGTCAGTGAAATTCTAGGACAGGACTTCATGAATCCCCTCTTGGGTTTTGTAAATCCTTGTATTTCTTTGGGCTCAAGGTCAGCAAATCCAAATCTTAATGACTGTGTTGAAGTGAAAGGCCTCGCACACCTTCAGTGTCGTGTTTGTGCATGTCTGGTTTTCTATTTCTCTGTAAATGTGTCTGAGAAGGTGAGAAATTATTTGTGGCTTTAAAAAAAATACAGGATTTCTGAGGACATACAGTCTTTTCCTGCTTTACCAAGCTTTCACTTTGCTGTCTCCTTCCCCATTTTCCTTATTATTTTAAGCCAATAATGTAACTTATTAAAAGCCATTCCATTTAAATGAATCTTTTGCTGTCAAGGGTCTCTGTGGGGTCTGGCAGGGAAAATGGGACACATTTCTGTCTTAATCAATCGGAACTTTTCTTTTCGTTATTAATGTTTAATTCACTGTATTTTTAATATTTAATTAGTAGTGTTTGTACTGGGAAATGAATGGTAATGTGGTGGATATCATACATTATATCTCAGTGCCAGGAAATATAAATTTAGCTGTAGCATGTAGCTATTCATTAATTTGATCAATGCATGACTTTCATTCATTCATTCATTCATTTGCCAAACAACTTTATATCCTATCAGAATCGTGGGGAGGCTTGAGCGAAGGGTGAAGGCGGGGTACACCCTTAACATCTTGCCAGTCCATTGCAGGGCCAATACACTCAATTATTCATACTCAAACCTAGGAGCAGTTCGGAACTTTTGGATTTAAGTTACTAACAATATATTTGCTCTTATATTTTGATGTTAGTTATGTTACTTTTTATTTCTATTGTTTTTTTGTGCATTTCTTATCATAGGTTGTTAGCATAATGACAACGTCAAGCAGTTTGTAATGCTTGATACACTTTGCTAGTGCTTGTAATCCCTTATTTATGTTTTCTTATTTATGTTTTCTAAAATTAAGCAGGTACTGACCAGTAATAATGTTTACGATAGTTATACGTTACTGCCTACTGACACTGCCAAAGGGCACATGCGCCAATAAATGACATCTCACGTGTGTCTGCCATGGTTTTTGAGTAAGGTGCTGTAACAAACATGATCTGTTTTCAGGGTTTTCACGAGCAACACTCAGTTATTATAGTTCACACTTAATGATGGTCTCTCAGTTCTAACAAAATTTCCAATTTATTAAAGCGGAATTTTTTATTGATTATTTAATACTTCAGCACCTTCATTGTTGTTATTGTGCAAGTTGTTTTACACCAGCATTTATTTACTTTCGTTTATCAAACATTTCACACTAATAAGCCTTCTTTCATCTTTTGGGCTGGTGCAATAGAGGACCAATCTGAAAGAGAAATGCAAAAGTGTGTTATTCTACACTCTGTGTAAGTGTGTGTGTGTTTCTTCAGTAGGAGTGTGCAGTTAGTTAATTATTTTTATTAGGCTAAAAAAATATGTGTTAGGCTAAAATAAATTTGGTGAGGCATTATTAGGTTTCTGGCTGTAGATGCACCCTCTGTTTGGCCCTGTGTGGTCTCTGCGTGGCTCAGCAGGACGTCTACGCCCTGTCTGGACTCCTCCGGCTGGGTGAAGGAAGGCTTGTGCTTCTCTTTGCTTTTAGAAAGCATCACATACAGCTGCTGCCTGCCTAGCATCCTCCCATTTATCTCTCTGATGGCCTTTGTGGCTTCATCACAAGATGAATACCTGACAACTCCGATTCCTTAGAAGCAGGCATTCTTCATCATCACCTGTAGAGAACTGCAAAGAGATGCAGTGAGCAAAAAAACAAACAAACAAACAAAAACTAGTGTTGTCTATACACAGAAATACATAACAATACAGCCGGGTTATGTTATCAGAGGTTTTGCATCTCACCATAGTTGCACCATGGATTGTGAGGTCTGTGGAGAGAAATCTTAGTCTGAGGCTATGGACTGTGTGATAGCAAGATCTGTACTAAAGGACAATACCTGAGATAGATTTTCTGCACAAATTGAGCAAAAAGGGTAATAAGCAGTTTCTTGTATGGCATTTTAAAATGGCGGTTTTATTTATGTGGAGAAAGGATGCATACGCTAGGTGAGGAGTTTATTGTGGACTGGCAAGTTAAGAGACACTGAAAGCAAAATCCAAACTGAAAGGAAGCATATAGCCAGCTAACAAAGTACATAAATGAGCAACAATGAAAACCAAGGCTGATGCGCTCATGGTTACTGAACACCCAAAAAGTCAGTGATGTTAGGAGTGAGTATAAATCCAGCTCCTGACTGCACTCACAAATGCCGCCCACCCAGGGAAATGCAATTCATGACAGAATCAGAAGTGACGTTGTGACATTACCAAAGCCGTCAAAAATATGAATGAAGACTCCTTGTTGAGAATCTGGCAAGTAACAGTGCCTGAAGCAAATTGAATCAGGCCGCCATTTAAAAATGCCATATAATAAACTGCTCATTAAACTCGTTTAATAAGTGACGGGTAGCTTTTGGCTTGTTTCTGTTTCTGTGGAAGAAAAATGGGAACCCCCGAACCCCCTCCCTGTGTTATACATTTTTAATTCTCAATCTTTAAAGTGTAAAATTGATGCCAAGGTTTCCACACATATACTACACATATAAACATAGAGACATGCCCACATATCCACATATAGACATAACGTGCATCCTCTCAGGTCCCCTCAGGCCTGTCTGTAAATAGACTTTATTGTTGTATCATGTAGTTCTGGCTGAGCCGTTTTTAGGGAGCTTTGTATTGTTCACAGGCAGCAGCTGGACTTTTGCCTGCTCCCTCTGCTCCCATACCTTCTGCTTCTCTCCTGGGCTGTGCTCCAGGGATTCTGGTTTAGACAGAAAGCAGAAAGAATTAGAGGATTAGAGACACCACAGAAATTGCTTTTATGTTATGCTTTCCCAACTAAACACATAAGTTTAATGTCTCATATATATGCAAAAGGGTTCAACATTCTCCATTCCCCCTGCTGTTCAAGAACCATTATCTCTTCACTGATCATTCTAATTCTGATTGATCAAGCAGACTTTCAAATGTGAAAATGCTTGTAACTTGAACTGCTTGTTTTAGCTGAAATTCTTTCACGTGATGATATAGTTACTCGTTTGTACTCTGTATGCTCATGGTCTGGATGGTGTTTGTCCTTTTAGAGTAACCATATTTTTATGTTCACGACCATCTTACAAAATTCATTCATTCATCCATTATCCACAGCGCTTATCTTGATTAGTACCCAGGGAGAGTGAGAGAGCTATTGCAGGGCAAACAGAAAGAGAACCATTCTTACTCACATGCATGGCTTTAGACTGCAGGAGGAAACTGGAGCACCCAGAGTTTACCCATGTTGGCATGGGGAGATCATGCAAACTCCCCAGAGAAATGCCCTTGCCGAACACAGTGCTCAAAAATAGGACCTCCTTCTGTGAGGTGGGAGTGCTAACCACTATGCCACCATTCCCGCATGTCACATAATGTGGCACTAATTAAATATTCTAAATAACCTGCCAAGGGGTATTTTTAGAACTTTAAATTATGAGGGGCTCAATCCTTAGTGTTCTTACTGAACATCATCCATGGCATACCATAGATTAGCAGAACAACAGTGTGGATTCATCAAGAAAATGCACTGGCTTGTCTTCCTCCATAAGCATATTTTTTTCAGTTGTAAGCTACTACAACGAGCTTTGACAGATAACATCTGTTGAGCTAACACTTTAACTATAAACCTTAGACCTTCCTGCAAAGTGTGTTCTTTTACAAGCCAAGTTAAATACATTGCCAAATGGCATAATACTTGAATTTGTAATGGGACATTATAGACCTTGGTGACTGTCAGTGTACTATGACCAGTCATCCAAATGTGTCCTGTTCTGAGAAACAATGCAGGTGCTTTAGTATGCATACATTAATAAAGTACATGAAACAAATTCCTATGTTAATGCTGAAACCATACAGTAATCTATACATACACAATACAAGCCCATTAAGCATTAAGCAGGTTTTTAAATAACTGCCAGCTGAAAGCTTCTGCTTTGTCTGTGCACCATCAATCTCACTGCTTCACCTGTCTAAAATAAACATTGTTGCTTCAATTGGACAGGACGAAGCACTGCGGCATTATGTGTCAATAAATTAAAGTCAGCTGACAACCTAAATGTACTGAAATACTAGGTTATACCTTCTCTCATGGCATGGATATAAAATTGGGGCTCAAGTAGTAAAATAGTTGTTCAGAGAGAATGAACAATCATTTTCACACATGAACTGGCCCCGCAGAGTCCTGACCTTGACCCTATTGAAAGTTTTCGGGATGTGCTGGTGAAGATCTTATGGAGTGGTTCAATTTTTCCCTCATCAATTCAAGATGTTGGTGAAAAATGAACCCAGCACTGGACGGAAACAAATGTTGTGATGTTGCTTAAAATTGTCAAAACATTCCAATGGTGATTTTGTGCTCCAAGCAGGGCTAAAGGTGGTCCAACAAAATAATAAATTGTGTAATGTTGTATACTTAATATTAACCTTTACAGGAGCTAAGCTGATACCCTGAGAAGAGCACTAGACCGTTATTGCTCCTTCACCAGACCTTTCTCTTGGCAGCAGATGACTGTTTCTAAAAGAACATAGTGAAAAGGACTGTTTTAGTCACAGTTGTCAAGCTGTGAATTATCTATTTTGCTCTGTGTGATGCCATTTAATGTGAATAGAAGAATCATCACACTGCGGCACTGAGCATTACTGTGCTCAGCTGAATCCACATACATCAAAACGCAAACAAACCTGTACACTAGCAATGTCCAGGGCTCCTGATGCCATTTTCATAGCTACTCTATCTGTAATTATAAATGTCAAAACTTCAGTCTGTTTAAAAAGATAAACTTTGGGGTTGTGGTAAGTCCCCTGAGTTAGCGAGGGCACTTTTGTGTATTTGCATGTTCTCCCTGTGCTTGTGTGGGTCAACTCAGGGTTCCCCGGTTTCCTCTCACAGTCCAAAGACATGCACATAAGCAAGTTCCAAATTGCCACTAGGTGTGTGTGTGTGTGTGTGTTTGCATTGTGATGGACTAGCAAGCTTTTCAGGGTGTACCCTGAATCAACACAGATTCGCAACTCTGGTAGAATAAAGTGGCTTGACAAATGAATGTATGATTGAAGCTGGTAATGGCTATATTCAATTTAGGTTCAAAAACATGTGTCCATATTACCATTCTGGTAAATGACTATCCTGGTTCTCTGTCATGTTTTCTGTCATCATCAACTGCTTTTTCAGTCATGTCAAATAGTGTTTGCAAACAGTAAATAATGTTGTAATATTGTAAAAGTTTACAAAAGAAACACCACAATTTTGGTTTACGCTACTTGAGGTGGAAGCCATTAGATGTCATGAACACTATGGACTTAAGTCAATGGGGGAATCCATGTATAGGTTGAAAACTGCATAGCTGCCCAGGTAGCAAGGTTTCAGACATCTTTATTCACACTGCCAGTTCTTTCCATCATTCTTATTAAACTTGTTCTTTATCCAACATTATCCTCTCCAAAAAAAAACATTTAGGCAAGACTATCCATCTGTCCATCATCTTTTCTGTCAGGGTCATGGTGGAGCTTGGAGCCAATTTCAGCTGACTTCAGGCGAGAGGCAAGGCACACACTGAGGAGGTCAGTTGACCTGATGTGCATGTCTTTGGACTGTAAGAGAAAACGAGAATACCCAGAGGAAACCCCAACCTAAGCAGGGAGAACATTTTTTTTTCCATTCATTCTGACAGCAGAGCTATTTTTCCTTATTTTTTTCTTTTTTCCCCCTTTAATAAGGTTATATTTCATTATAATATTTATGACATTGTTTCCTTAAATAAATTGAAATTAAATATCTAAAATATCACTAAAAACCTGATGATGAAATGTTGTGCCACTATAGCAGAAGACATGTGCATACCATCTTCTCTTCTTTTGATGTCTAATGACATGTCAGATTTTTTTTATGAGTCTCTGATATAGCAGAAGAATACTAAGCTAAAAAGTCAGTTGTAATGACATTGTACAAATCACTGTAACGTTATTATCATCATTCACTTGACACATAGGTTAAATGGGTTTATTCTATTAAATTCATTAGTTATTAAATTATTAACCTTGTATTTAAGTTAAGTGATGCAAAATAATTTTTACTCAGAATATATTGCTTTGGAAACAAAACGAGTTTAATTTTCTCACTTTCAAAAAACAAATTTGATGTTTAAAGACTTTTAAATATGGGTATTAAAATCAGTTTAAAAAGGTTCAAATATACCATATAGTTAAAATAGGTTTTCACATAGATCTGCAGATGTGCAAGATCATCGGATAACCAGTACAAATTTGTACTTCAGCTATGAGAGGAATTTGATTGGATTTTTTTTTTTTGCACAGATAATTTCTAAAAGAAAAAAAAAAATGATGATTAACTCAACCTCAAAAGAACTGTGCAAATTCATTTAAAAGTGAATACTATTAATGCATAGTTTTAAATACATTCAAATTAATCCAAAACATTTTCAAAACAATCGTTTGCGATTCAAAAGTATTAAGAAAGTGTATTAACTTTATATCTCTGTTTATTTATTTTTTAAATTTTCTTTATTTATCTCAATATTTATTTATTTGGTTTAGTAATAAATTAATTTGCTTGTTTAATCAATTTACTGCAAATTATGGTGTGCTTCAGTGTAAATTGATTGAATTTTAAATTTACTTTACACAAAATTCTTCATAAAATAAATATCTACAATATAATTCAATCAAATATATAGAGGAGTATGCACTCACTTTAAGTGAGGCAGTGAAGAAGGTCATTACTGGCTAAACTGGAGGAAAATTAAACACTTGCTGTACATCCTGTGTAGCATCCTGTGTCGGCTATGGTCATGCATTACACAAATTTCCTCTTCACACCTCATCTGCCTTGGAAATTGGGTGGGCTGATCTGATTTCTGCACTGCTGCCTGCCAGGATATTAGTATTAATTGTCGGAAGATCCACCACTCCACCTGATTCGTATTTCTTTTTTCTCTGTAATCACAAAGCAGAACTTTCTGTATTTTTTAATAAGCATTAGCATATATCAATAGCACAAATATGGGTGCACCAAGCAAGACAAAATTTTAGTGGAAACGGACTTTTCAACAAACAGAAAATTCCCAATCCTTGTACTGAATATTGCAGGAATAATCTCTTCTTCTATATTATTTAAAACGTGTATTCCTCCAGGTAAAAAAAATCCACCTGAGGAGAAGCATTTCACTTTTCTTTTGTGAACTGTCTATAGTTTCCGTCCACCTCATTCCCTGCTCATGACCCTAGTGTCCTTGTTTGTGAGCTTTAATGCTGACTAACAGAAAATTTGCACTTAGTGCTATGTGAAAAACAAGCTTGAGGGAAGGTGTATAATCTTCGCTCTGGGTTGTGCAGCATGTGTGCTTTGGATTGCTAAATAGACACTGGCCTGTTTTTTGACATTATGAGTTCAGTTTTCTTGGGATGCATCTGGCTTCTGACTCATTTTGGTGTTGTGCTGCATACAAATGCTGACAAACCATGACATGGCTCATACTAGGCCTCCACTCCATTTTGGTTTTGTAAGTGGTAAATATTCTTCCAGACCTGTGATGTTTGGATCAGGTGAGCTTCGTGCACTGAGAGAGCCTTCAAACATTCAAAACGTAATGGTGAAAATGGTAAACTAATTAGTCACATGTGACCTCATTTGCAGAGAAACAAACTTGCTTCATTTTGTGAATTTAAATTGAAGTTTGATTAGAAAATTGCAAAAACAAAATTAAACTTAATAAAAGTAAAATTATATTAATAAAACTCCTTTTCCTACACTGGTCATTAGATCATGCAAATACTAAATAAAAAATACTGTTTTGAAAGACTTTCTGTAACATGGCACTCCTACCACCCAAGGCATTGTTTATTTAATCGCCAAGGCTTCCCAAGTGAATTGTATTCAGATGCTAAATGAAAAGTGCTCTATTAGTCAGCATATGTAATAGGCTGGCAAGATGATAAAAATATACTTGAGACATGTTGGCTGCAAGTCTGATTCAATGCTCTAATCACACAAGGTTTTAAACAGGTGAAAAGGGGGAACTATTCAAGGACTGAAAGCCCTTACTTTCATGCTTTATTTCTTTTCTTTTTTTCTTTTTTTTAAATCAAGAAACTCAGTTGGGCAACTGAGTGTGATTAATGGTTATGACACAAGAAGAGACTTTAAGTGCACACAAATACCAATGTTTAGAGTATACAATCCCAATCTAACTTATAGGAAAAATTATAGATTACCTATATGTATCATTTATGCATTCATTCATTTTCTGAACGATTTAATCCTAATTAGGGTCGCGGGGAGGCTGGTGCCCATCTCAGCCAACTCTGGGCAAGGGCAGAGTACACCCTGGACAGCTCACCAGGCCATCGCAGGGCAGAAACACGCTGACGGCTATGCAGCTACTCTTGACGAAAATCAGCAATGGTTCTTTTACAGGCCTTACACCACAGACAGTGAGAGACATTGCCGGCCTTTGATAACCCAGTTAGCTGCAATGGGGGACCTATGTGTATATGTAATAATAATAATAATAATAATAATAATGATGATGATGATGACGATGATATAAAAACCTGTCTATTAAACTGTTTAAACTGGGTTAAGTGCTGTCTAAATTCTCTGGAATTTTTGAATGTAAACGATTTTCCCAAAAAAAAAAAAAAAAAAAAATACTATTGTTTTTAACTTTAGGATGGGCTTCAATATATTATTCTTTATTTCACAGGAAAGACAGGGTATACGCAGAACAGCTTGCCAGACCATTGCAGGGCCAACACAGACACACAACCAATCACATTCATATTCATACCTGGAGCCAAATGAGAATATCTGATTAGCCAAATGTGCATGTCTTTGGACTGTGAGAGGAAATTGGTGAAATATTTTTTTTTTCTTCATTATACGAAGAACACCCATGCAAGCACAGGGAGAGCATGCAAACTTCACACAGAAACGGGCAAAGGGCTTGAATCCAGGACCTTCTATCTAGGCAGAAGTGCTTACCATTACATCACCATTCCACCCACTTTTGTGTGTGTGTGTGAATATATATATATATATATATATATATTTTTTTTTTTTTTTAAACAAAAATTAGTATGAGTGCCAAATCCAAACAATGCAGACCAATATGGAGATGAAAATGAAGTATAAGTGATACGTAAATACAAAGGAATAGCACAACTATTATAAATGCGCTAAAAGAGAAGAGCCTTGAGAGCTCATCAAAGGCATGCACAGGAAACATCACAAATCAAGACCAAAGAATCATTTCAATTGTGAACAAAATTCCTGGAAACAGATTAAATTTACCCTTGAGAGTGTTGTGCTGAGATGTGTCAAAGACCGCCATATGCTGAAAACTAGACCCTCAGGGGTACACCATATGACACAAACCACTAGCAAGGCTTGAGACCCCATTGCAGTTGTACCAAATTTACCCAAAGGAAATATATCACTTCTGTAGTTAAGCCTTTGGAAAAATAGCAGATGGAATGAAGGGGGGGGGGGGGGGGGGGGGGGGTCAT
>JAQMYF010000023.1:7600372-7611806 GCA_030014195.1 Neosilurus mollespiculum | reverse complement strand
TGTGATGGCCTGGCAAGCTGTCCAGGGTGTACTCTGCCCTCGCCCAGAGTCGGCTGAGATGGGCGCCAGCCTCCCCGAGACCCTAATTAGGGTTAAACGCTTCAGGAAATGAATGAATGAATGATGAGAGGCTCCTATGGGTCATCAGTGACCTTGGAGAAAAAAATATGAAAAAGCTCCAGTATTTCCATAATATATGATCTAGTTCTTGTAGATGCATCCAGGTATTTAAACCGTATGAAAAAAGAGGTTTGTGTTTTAATAAAGTTCTTGTTTTGTGGCTTCAGGTCAGCATCAGCTGATTATTTTTGCTTACTTCGGTTACTTCTGCACTGTGGGTGAAAAGTGCTGACCAGATTGTTCTTACAGTCCATAATCTTTTGAAAACTGCGCCGTACTACAAATCAAGTAACACCGTTCTCTTTCTTCTTGCCCAGAGTAACACAGGGGCAGTCTTCACCACCCCCATTCTTCTATAATTTTCTTGGTGGGACAGACTCATTTTCTCACAGTTCCAGAATCGGACAACAGTAATAGGTAATAGTTGGTGTTTCCCATCTATTAACATCATGCAGGTGGATTGGCAATTCCACATTTTTCCCTAGATGTGAGTCAATGTGTCATGGGGTGTGATTGAGTGGTATCAGGAAGCCAGTGTGTATTCACCCATACCATCATCTATCTTGTGGCCAGTCTTCCTGGGGTAGGGCTCCCTGGGATGTTACCAGGACCGAGACAAAGTGATACCTGCAGTAAAAAATTATTGTGAACTCAGCGGTATAATCAGAGGTTCCGCCACATACAATATTGCCATAGCATTTGACGTAGCATAGAATTCACTGTTTGTTATGAAAGAAACCTATAGAGACCTATTTTGTTTTACAGTACCGCCCCCCCATTTGCCTCCCCTAATTTTTGTCGTATCCAATACCCACCCTTCCAGTTTTGCCTACCCTATCACAAGTCCACCACCAACCAGGGCGAAGCATAAGCATGCCCTCTCCATGACATATACCCCTGCCTCCCGCCTCTTTACAAACTGCTGCGCATGCTCATTCGGGGTGGCCTAACACACACGGAGGGAAAGTGCCCCCCCCCCGTATGAATGAGCTCACAGGTGCCCATGATGCCTATTAGCAAACTTTTAACTTAATTAATTCTGACTTAACTTTTTCTTGTAAGTCAGTGAATGAAAATGGATTTAAGCAGAGAGAACTATGCTGTTTTTGCTTTCACAGACCTTGAGATCTTGTTGTTATGGGAAGAAAAATCACATGGTATTAAACTAAGCCTCCGAACCCTATAGTGAACTCTGTCAAACAATCAGCTCTGGTGAAGACAAAACTAGACAGATGAAGCATAGGTGACTTCAGTCATACAACAGCTTAACAGCTTCAAACATTAGGCTAACAGTGTGGTTATTCTCACTCTTACATTGCATCTGATGAAGTGGATTTATGTGCGCAGGATTGCTTGAGACGATGCCAATGTAACATCCAACCAAAATTAGCCATGCGTGGCATGTTAGTGGGTATGACAAGCTAAAACATAAAAACTAAGCATGTATCTGTGTCTTTATTAATGTTTTTATGTGTCTTGTTTCATCTACGCCAGAGCTGATTGGTAAAATGAGTTCTGTCCTGGGATTGGTTAGGTTAATAGCATTAGAAAAACCCATAGATTTTTACAAAAACAGCAAGATCTTAATGTTTGTGGGGAAAAAAACAACAACAAAAAACTAGAATAGCCTACTTTTCTACATTCATAAGAAAAAAAAGTAAGAATTGCAGTAAATAAATCACAGCAGTAATAATAACAACTTATGGAAAACTCAGCAATATGAGGAAAAAGTTTAAATTGAAAGAAATAAAGTTGGAATTCCAAGGAAAACAAGTTGCAATCAAGCAAACTTTTTGTTATGTGATAGAAACAGGCTTCCCTGGAAAACGTCATTTTTTATTATTATTATCATCCTATTCCACAACTTTTTATCCAAAGACTCATTTTTTTTTACCTGAGACATGGTAAGACTGCACTTCAAGGCTGCTTCACACACTCGGAGCAAAGCTCTGTCCACTCTCTTCCATGAGTTTACAGATGCAGATAATTAGCTAATATTGCTTTGACTGACAGGTGGAAGAGCTTATGCCCCAGCCATTTTTGCTCTCTTGAACTCCTTGAATGCCTGTGGTATTTTGCATTCATTTTGATGAATAGGTCGTTTATGGGGTGATAGTCAAGGTCTGCATGTTTATTATTGAATGCAATGACTGGCATGATCAGGACTGCAGATAGGACATACACTTTGTTAATCATATAAAGCAGCTTTATACAACCTGCTGGTTTATTATTATAATCCCATTCTGCACCCATGATGTATTTTCATGACCATGGTATTTTCATGGTTTTCTTTGCAATGTATAGTTTTATTTGGGAGGGGTGCGTGCCCTTTTTGGAACCTGTCTCTAGGACAAACATCCATTCACACTTCCATTAACACATAGGGACAATTTGGAATAGCCAATTAGTGTAATGTGCATGTCTTTTGACTGTGGTAGGACCACTGGGGCTTGAACCCAGGACCTTCTTGTTCTGTGGTGGCAGCGCTAACTACTACTCCACCTGCCCTGGTTGTTTAAAGGGTAATATGTCCTGTTAAATATCATTTTAATTAATCCTTGTTGTTATTTATGCTGTTATAATTAAGCCATCACATGCACAAACAAACTGGGGATTGTGACGGGGGATTCTATGTGGAGTTTGCATGTTCTCCCTGTGCTTTCCTCTAGGTACTCCAGTTTCCTCCCACAGTCCAAAGACATGTATATTCGGTTAACTGGCTGGTCCAAATTGCCCCTAGGTGTGAGTGTGAGTGTGGATAGTTGTGTGTATTGCCCTGGTCTGGCAAGCTGTTCATGGTGTACCCTGCCTTCACCCGGTGATGGCTGAGACCCTAATAGTAGGATTAAGTGGTTTGGTTAATGAGTGAGTGACTCCTTGTGGTAGCAATTCTGATATTTATTTAAAAATGAGAGCCAGTGTGCTGTTTTCAAATGATTCTAAAAATAATAAATCGTAAGTAGTCAGTGGTGTACAGTCAGTTCTTCAGTAGTGGTGCTTGAACCTGAAATTTTTTTCAAGTGACTGACTTGAGGTGATTGGCTTAATGAATGCAACCCCGGCTCAGTTGCTTGAAGTCATGTGCTCGGATGATTCTGGTGCATTTTTGCAGCATTCAGTCATCCTTGATCCCCATCTGTGAACGACTCACAGATCAAAAAGAGAATTAGCTCTGAAAGCCAGCCCACCTGCTGCTTTGGCTTTTAAGGACCATAAATGAACAGGGTGTTTACTTTCATTAACACACAGTCATTCTGGTCAAACATAATGCTGGCCTTTGTTACAAGGTTTCACCAATCAGATCCACGAGTGACATCTTGTCATATTAATAACTGTTTATTTTTCTTCATTCACTCATTAATTTGCCAAACCGCATAAACCTATGGGGTCATGTGGAGGCTGGAGCCTATTGCAGCCAAATTTGGGCAAAAGCCCAAAAGACACACCATGGACAGATTTCTGGTCAGTTACAGGGCCAACACACATGCACACATTCATTCACACTTACACCTAGGGGCATTCTGGAACTGGCAATTAGCCTAATGGAAAAGAAACCAGAGTATCCTGAGGAACTATATGTAGGCACGGGGAGAACATATAAATTCCACACAGAAATGTCCTCACCAAGCTGGGGCTTGAACCCAGGCCCTTCTTGCTATAAGGTGTATGTGCTAATCACTATTCCCCCATGCTGCCCATTATCATCATCATCATCATCATCATCATCATCTTATTTATTTATTTTTTTTTAAATCATGCTGTTTCCTATAAGTTGCGGGTGCAGCAGAAGTCAAGGCTGTATTATGAGTACAAGTTTTCTTCAGGGACCATAATAATTACTTGAGGCAAAGAGAAGAATATAAAGGGGACTTGTTCTCATTTTCTGAATTTTCCTCTCTTTTATCACTGTCTTTTTCCTGCTTTCTTTCTTCATTTTTAATTTTAATCCCAGGTTTGGTAGATTGCCATTACCTACTCTAACTGTCTACAAAATGACTTATTTGGCTGACAAATTAATTAGTCTAATATCTGTTTGGCATGACATTGTTTTAGTAGACTTTGATGAATTTCTACCTGAGTATGGAGGACTACTTAAAACAAATAAATAACTAAAAAAAAAAAAACCCTGCAGCGTTTTCATCCATACAGTAGAATCCAAAGGCCTTCATCTGCTATCATAACAGTTCGTCTGGAACAGTTTTATTCCTCTTGCAATAAATCACAATGATTTGCGAACAATTATTATTAATAAATGACTTGTCTTTTAGCAATTTATAATTACATTAAGTGTTGTGAAATGTCCACAAGACAAGTGAGTTCCGTCATCATGTATGCTGTAGCAGCTGTATAAACAGTCTGTCCATCATCAAACCTGTCTTTTGATCAATTGTAAAGCTAATGAGAAAAAAATTAATAAAAAAAAAACAGCTTTTCATAGTCAAAGACACTGGAAGACACTTTTGTGTGGAAAAAAAAAAACTGAATATATAAAACCCCTGATTATTACAAAGTGCTGACATTGGGGACTCCTTAAAAGAGAAAAAGAAAAGAAAAGAAAGCTTCCAAAAGCTATCAGTGGTTAGAGGAAAATAATTAAATAATTAAATAAATTAAATAGATAAATTGTTACTCTAGAAATGATGAAAGTGCATTAATGTAAGTTTTAAGAATTCCATATGGTTAAATCAAATAAATAAATAACTAGATAAATAAATAATAACCAATTTCACCACAAGGGCGGCGCAGTGGTGTAGTGGTTACCACGTCCACCTCACATCAGGATGATCCTAGGTTTGAGTCCCGAGCTCAGTTTCTGTGTAGAGTTTGCATGTTCTCCCTGTGCTTGCGTGTGTTTTCTCCAGGTTCTCTGGTTTCCACCTACAATCCAAAGACATGCACATTAGGCTAATTCAGTTTTTTCAAATGCCCTTATGTGGGAGCGTGAGTGTCAATGGTTTTGTGTGTGTTACCCTGCGATGGTCTGTCAAACTGTTCAGGTTGGCCATTGCCTTCCCGTGGCCCTAGTAGGATTAAGTGGCTTGGCAAATTTATGAGTGAGTGAATTTCATCACATGAAATGTTTCCCCATGCCTTCACACATATAGTTCTAATTTTAAATTTTACCTTGAATATAAGAATTTGGGTTTGTATGTATTATACATAAATGATTTGTCACCACCGCTCGAACATCATAACTCCGAATGAACATGTCTTCCCCAATAAGTGATAAACAGCTGAGCTATTTCAATCTGGTTCTGTTTATAGAAGCTATTTAGTACTTATTGACCAAGACATACTCGGTCCTATTCTCAAAGTAATACACTTTAGCGATGGTTATAAAAAATAATTACTGCCAACATGCCAAGTGCTACGAGAGTAGCACACTGGATGTGCCGAGTTTAGCAAAGAGGAGCGAAGCGTCAGCAGAGACGAGTCACACGTCAAGATAATAGGAATAATGGAAAAAAATAAAGCAATTTGGATGCTAAATTGAAGGAGATGGCACACTTTTCACTCTGCAGCGCCCTTTAGCAACCTTTCAGAATAACACACTGATCTTCACCGCCAGTAAGCTTTCATTTTGGTCTTGCAATTCAGTTGAAGTTCCGTGCCTCTCTCCTCTATCTCGCTCCCACACTTTCATCTCTCACATGCATTCAAACTCACTCACAGTGTTTTTTCTAACATAGACACTTACTGTTTTGTGTGTGTCTGTGTGTGTCTGTGTGTGTGCGTGTGTGTGTGTGTGTGTGTGTGTGTGTCAGCTTTCTCATATAAGCATATTTACATAAGTACACATGTTTGTCTGTCGCATATGAACAATTAGTTTTTATTTTTGGATCTGAGCTTTCATGGGCTATGAGGAATCTCTTAGTCTATACATACACAGATTAGCAATGACACTAACCACATAACACTCCATAACATTAACAGCACTAATAGTCGGTGTTTCATTACAGTCGCAACTGTCAAGGGGTGGGATATATGTGTAGCAGATAATAAAAGAAAAGTCAGTTCTCAAACTTGATATGTTGGAAGCAGAAAAAAATGGGCAAAAGTGTGAAAAGAATCTGAATGACTTTGACAAATTGTGACAGCTAGAAAACTGGGTAAGAGAGTCTCCTAGAAAGCAGGTCTTATGGGGTGTTCCTGGTATGCAGTGGTATGTACCCACCGAAAAATCTCTAGGGAAGGACCAAGTGGTTCAAATCGAGCATCTATGGAATGCTGGACAAGCAATACCAATCCATGGAGATCCCACTTACAACTTACATGACGTAAGGAATCTGCTGCCAACCTTTAAGTGCCACATACCACAGCACACCTTCAGAGGTGCTTCGGAGTTCATGGCGTGATGGATCAGAGTTGTTATGGCAGCACAATTGGGACCTACACAGTATTGGGCAGTTGGTGTAAATGTTGTTAATGTTATGGCTGACTGGTATAAATTATTCAGAGTTGAACCAGTAATGTGTTTTAAAAAGATAGTACTGTTACTTTTTTGGGTAGGCAGTGAGACTGTGCGCTGTACAATCCATTCACAGCACATATTTATTTCATCCTTAGTGACTGCCTGGTAAAGATTGTGCTGATTTAAATAAGGCTTATATTTTGTTTGTATTTAGGATCTTAACGTGGCCCCAAACATGCAGCAAAATCAGACAACGCAACGCATTAACAGATATGCATTGTAAATGCAAAGGACATGACACACACACACACACACACACACACACACACACACACTCGACAATAGAAGTGTTCCCAGAGGATGCTTAAGGGTGTTGAACATGTCTGTTATTAAGCTCTGTGCTAGCTATACATCATTATTAAATGAGCTAAATGTAGCTCAGATGTGTTTTGCTTTATTGTAGCATTGTAATCACATGACTCAGATATTATTGCGACATCTGCCGTTAGCCAGGCGTTGGCCTTTTGGTTATTGTTAGCCTGCCAATTCAAAATGCACACAACTAATTGTGAAGCAAGTTACGTTAACAGGCTGCACGCTTACAGGTCACAATAGATGTGTTCATCACTTTTAAGTGCCCTCTGGTAGCACTTCCATAAATATTTATGTTGTTGTTTTAAACACTTCTTTTTTTGGCCAAAGCCCTTATGAGTATTTATAATAATTTTTTTGAAGGTGTTGTGGCTCAGGCACCAGTTTAAGGTTCAATCTGCATGCAGATATGCATATTTATAGCACCAAACAGATACAGATAACGGTGTCGAGTTGTGTATATACATTTCAGAGGGTAAGACTTACTAATTTGCATTCCTGCACCAATTCAGTGTATCGTGATGTAATTTTCAGGTGGTATTGTAGTGAGCACTCTTGCCCCACAGCAAGAAGGTCCTGGGTTCAAACCCTGTCCCTGGTGAGGGTGTTTCTGTGTGGATGTGGTTTCTTCTGGGTGCTTTGGTTTTCTCCTACAGTCCAAAGACATTCGCATTAGGCTGCCTGAACCTTCTTGATAACCCCAAGATGTGAATGTGAGTGCGAATGGTTGTATGTTTGTGTGTGCTAGCCCTGCAATGGTACGGCAAGCTGTTCAGGGAGTACAATGACTTCCTGTATAAACTTCAGCCTCCCCATAACCCTTAAACAGCGATTTGGCAAACGGAATTAAGTGTGTGATTTCCCATTAAAACATGATATAGAAAAAAAAAATAGATATTATATATATATATATATATATATATAAGTAATCCAGGGTGTACTCTGCCCTCACCCAGAGTCGGCTGAGATGGGCACCATCCTCCCCATGACCCTAATTAGAATTAAGTGGTTCAGAAAATGAATGAATGAAGAGTTCTGCTCTTCTAAACTAGAATTATTAATCACATCATCTCTCCAGTCTCACATGAGTCTGAATTACACTCAGTTGAATGAAATCATGTTGAATTGCAGCACATTGCAATAGCCTGAATCGTATCGTAATGCATTAGCAGTTGCTTTATATGACTCTTGAATGTATTGGATCATTGGCAGTGCATAGAGATGTGTATCACATCATGACAGTGATGGAGATGCACATCTATAATACGTACGCTCTATCTCTGCCTGTCATAGTCACACTTACTTTCTCTCTCTCTCTCTCTCTCTCTTTCTCTCTCTCACACACACACACACTCACACACACACACACACACACACACACATACCAGGATTTCAGCGCATGACATCTCCAGAGACCCGTGCGGAGTCACTCTGGTAGAGTCGGTTAGTCCTCTGGGAACAGTATCATCTCCTCAGGTTAGGAGTCTGTCCTCACTGTCCCAAGACTGCTGAGACTTCCTAAAGAGAGGGCACTTGCAACATCCATTTACTAAACATCTCCCAATGACACCTGCTATTGATTCAATATTGTCATTTATCAGTCGCACAATATTATCCTTCTAATGTCTACTGCATTTAGTCAATAACGGCAAATTTATTTGACTTGGATTAGTAAGTATGATGAAATCTTGTCTGACCAATACGATCAGAGAAATTTGAATTCCTTTTTTAATACCTCATAAAACATACATCTTATTGTTTAATGAAACCCATCCATGGTTAAACTAAAGATGTCTAGTTTCACACTATGTGTTACCGATTTATTCTACCCAGTGCCTTCATAACACATTTATAAGCACTGCTTAAATCTTTTATAAAGCAATCCTTGTGGATTTCAAGCTGGCTTATGTCAACCTTTTTTGATATTTAAGGTTTTTTATGCAATTTGACTTTCTACTCATATGGAAGAGAGAGAGAGAAAAAAAAAAGATTAAAATGCTGAGTTTTTTACATTTTTTATTCCTTTTTTACTATTTTGGTTGTCTCTAACAGCACATTTATGAAACTTTACTCCCCTTGAGGTATGTTCTTCTAATCTTTTGGAATCTTTGTATTTATCTTGCTTTTATTCTTTACAACAGAAGGGGTTTGGTTCCTCTTAATGTCATTTACTTGATACACCTATCATGAAGCAACATGCTTTATTGTTATAGATGTTTTATAGATTTTCTTATAGAAAAAAAGAAAAATCAATATATCAGTCATAAGACTGTTTAAACAAAGCAGTTTTATGGTAGTTCTTGGCACAATTACAACTCTTGTTATATAAATAATGGAAAGTGTACTCAGTGCCAAAAACATTTCAAACTCTTATTATATTTGGAATCTGCACCCAAAATGTGCTAGACACAACCAGCCATATTTAATGCTTTTAAAGACCTTTCAGATTTGAGCAAAAGTAGGCCAACTCCACGTTTTAGTGTACAAGCTTCTGAGCTATGATCATGTCAAAGATTGAGTTGTGGTTGTGTTTTCTAGCTAAATTTGAATGAGGTTATTGCCAAGATTTCACAGCATGATATGAATATTAAATATTAACTGTGGATTAGCACTGGGCCATCACTCTTTTGCTATTTGGGATGGATCACCCATTGGCTTACTGGGTTTTCAACATGGGTTTAAAAGTGGCAATATATCTCTATTTTAGAGAATATGAAGGCGTAAACCTCAAATTGACTCCATGGTTGAGGCTGTGGTAAGATGTGAGGGAGTTGTGTAGGGTTTGTTGGTTTCAGACTGGTTTGTTTATATATATATATTTTATTATATATAGATTATATACCACCACATTTGTCTAAAGGTGCTCCTAATAAAAATAAATAAATAAATAAATAAAATTTACTTCTCTATAATGTTTTAGTGAAAATGTATTGAACAATGATATTGTAGGCAATGAAAACCAAAATAAATAAATAAAAAATCATTCAGACAAGTTTTTTGAGGTAAAAGTATGGCTAACAAACAAAAACACTGAAAAATCTCCTATGTGAAGGCATACAGAAGACTGAAGGTATGTTGCTCACAAAAAGGCAAAACAGTTGCATTTGGTAGGAGAAAAAAAAAAAAACTGTGTAATTCTTGAAAATTAGAAATGCCATTTTTGATCATGAAATACTTCCATACCAAATGTTGTTTGTTTTCATAGGAACAGGCTTGAATGAATGGTGAGGGAAAAAAAAGGCAAGGTAGGTGACGTTTGAGGTCACAATATATGAGCTTATATCCTAGGAGTAAATTAGCCAATCAGAGCTCTGCAATTCCTAGTGACCTAGGATAGAGAGAGAGAGAGAGAGAGAGAGAAAGAGAGAGAGAGAGAGAGAGAGAGAGAGAGAGAAAATCATCTGTTTAAAGTTTTCTTTTTAAAGGTCCATGTTTAAGGAACATTTTTCATTTAAACACACTTCTTTTATTCCAAAAACTAATTACAACATTTCCTTCAAATATTGTTAGTTACAGCATTTAAATGCAGAAAATAACAACTGGTCAAAAATAACCAAGAAGATGCAGTGTTTTCAGACATCGAATAATACATTGAAATCAAGATCACATTAAATTTTAAATGATACAACACTAATGTTTGAACTTTGGATGAGTTCAGGATCAGGACTTGGTAGAATAAGACCGACATTTTAATCACAGCTTTCCCGCGTCTCCACCAGTCTTTCACGTTGCTCCTGGGTGACTCTGTGCTACTCCTGCTGCAAAAATTCAATTTGCTCAGCTTTGTTTGATGGCTTGTAACTATCCACCTTCCTCTTGATCACATTCCACATCAATAATAAAGTGCCTCGTACGAGTTATGGTTCCTACCACTACATTCCGCCATTTAATTCCCCTAATTGCTGTCTCCACCTGTCCCTTATTACCTGCTTTGTAGAAAGCTTAATAGGACGCTTTCTAACCACATTTCTTTGCAAAGCCTTTTAGCTTCATTAAATATTTATGCAAAGCCTTTGTTTTATTGTTGGATTTTTGGTTCAATCTTGCTAGTTCTCCGGTCTTTGGTTTTCTTAGTATTGGTCTATAGTAATATGTTTGCCAATCACAGGAACCATGCTTGCTTGCCGATTTGGATATTTGTTCAGTATTTTGGAATTGTCTGCATTGACAATGGAATCCCCATCTCCTTTCCCCTCCATCCAGCATCCATCACATGCTCTTGACTTGACTTCTGGAGTGTCAAAGTAAATGAAATATAATTCACTGTATGTCTGATTAAATAAGATTAGATAGATATGACGAAAGAGATTAAAAAGATGCTTCCTTCCTAATAGGCCTGCAAGTCTCATACAAGGTTAACTGTGCTGATCAGCAAATGATTATGTATTCTTTTGTTTGTTGTTGGCAGTAGACTTTTAAATAAATAGAGATTTTAATTAAATCAAAGTGATGAGAGAAAAATGGCACCTATGCCGCAAAAAATAAATAAATAGATAGATAGATAGATAGATCGATAGATAGATAGATAGA
>JAQMYF010000023.1:7570320-7589491 GCA_030014195.1 Neosilurus mollespiculum | reverse complement strand
CCGTCAAGAGTAGGCTGCATAGCTGTCAGCGTGTTTCTGCCCTGCGATGGCCTGGCGAGCTGTCCAGGGTGTACTCTAATTAGGATTAAATGTGTCAGAAAATGAATGAATGAATGTAGGAGAGGGGAAGCTGAGGAATGATGGCTAGGTTGTGAGGCATGGAAAGGCAGAATGGAACAAGCTAAGTGATGGGATATTGCTAGGCATGCTTATCAACAGGTCTACTAGATGGTGGACTACAGGGCTAGGGGAACTGAGCCAACTCTCCATGTGAATTTTAAGTCTTGTATACATGTCATGTAAGTCTAGCTAATATTACAAGCTCAGCGGTGGAGACAGCAGGATGGTGAGGAAGAATCACTCAACTATGCTAGCTAAATGTATTTACAGGTCCGCAGGTCACAAACAGTGGGCAATGTACAAAAAAACCTCTTCAGTGCTCTGGGAAAATGCACCTAGTGATGGAATGAGAGGTAAGCGCTGTACTTAGCAGAACAGGAACAACACAACTGACTCACAGACAGAGCAGAAATGATAAATAACAAAGCTAGGACTCAACAAAGGGGCTCAACTGACTGAAGCTAGTAGTTCCAAATGGCCCCCAAAATATAAAATATACTCAACTCAGTCTGAACTGCTAAAAGGAAATTTAGTGGTGCTTTTGATTCGTTATCTGTATCTCTGAACTGTAGTCGAAAGGTGTTATTCTAATCTCACATAGCAGATTGATGCGTGAGATCCTTGCCTGGGACTACCATCACCATTCCTCGAGCATTCTGGGGGATTTTGCAGTGGCGTCTTGCATAAATATGGTTCAAGGAAATATGCATTTTGCCTGAGAAACTGGAGCATATGTGATGCATACTTTGCAGCTGTCATGTCGACTAGCTTTAACTGCGATGTATACATGGTGGTTGCTGTTCCATGTATATTTTTCCCCTCAGTGAAATCTATAGTGACATATGGTAGGCAATGTATGCCTCAGATTTCTTCACTGTTGCAATGGTTAAACTGATCCAATGCTTGACCTGCAGTGAATTTACAAACCTTTTGGAACTGGAAGCCACACCCTCCTGGTTCTCCCTGGCTCTCCGGGATCCCGACAGAAGTATGCGAAACACTTGCAGAGTATATGGCTGTTGAGCCCCAAAAGGCAAGAAATCATAATCTGTTGTCTACCATGAAGAATTTTGGCTAAGAGAACAGGGCTTTAGGCAGGTCTCTCCAAGGTGCACACTACATCTGATGTGTGCAAAGTGAGAATAAAGGAACAGTGGTGGTGAGAAAAGTAGTTATATAAAATAACTTTGATTTTCTTGAGCATGTGCACAAAAAGGTATGCAGTTGATTTATTACCTCTGGTTTTAAGGAGCCGAGATAGTCTTATAGTAGCTTTGTAATAGATTATGAGTCTCTCTGCAGAGACGTGATTTTGCATTTGTTTGACACCAACAGCTTTTTGTCTTCCCACCAAGGGACAGGAGTCGCGTTCGTTGACATGCAGACCTCCGTGTCGCCCATGCTTATGGGAGGAAATGAGCAATCTTCACGCTGGCTAGATGTCATTCGGAATGCATCTTGCTCGTGCTTGGGAAGCACAAAGATGCAACATGAAAACACAACATATGACCCCTTTGTTTCATTTTGTGTTTGAATTTCTTCTGATATGGAAATTTGGATAAATATGCATATAGCACAAGAGCCTGAAGACACACACTGTAAGATTAGGATTAGATAACGTCTAAAAAAAATGCACTGAATGTGACAAGACTTTGAAGTGAGCATTATTTAAATGCATGCCTATTTCAGCAGACAGACTTTGGCAGTGTTTTGACACTGATGCCATAGTAAGTCAAACCAGTTTTAAAAACGTCTTCCAAGGTAACCACTGATCTCACCCTATGGCATAATTTCAGATACAGGAGAACTGCCAACTTGCATAACTAACTATGAATGAAAGCTAAAGGTTACTGATTAGCATATACAACAGGGAAACCCAAATGATGAAACCTTGAGCGTTTAGCATGCTGAAACACCAAAACACTGTGTTGCCTGTTGCCCTGTTTCTCCAATCTATTATCAAAGCTTGAAAGATGTAAAACATTGCTAATGAGCATCTGTAGGATCGACTCCTGTTTGCCTGGCAGGATTCTTCTATTTATACATGCTGAGACAAAAGATAGAGCCCATGGCACAGAGCCTTAGCACAGAGCAAATTGCAACCAATTTTTTTTTTATGGTAAGCCGTAGGAATTTATTGGTAGACAGATTATGTTGCTGGGCTTGCTAATGTTATCTGAATCATCATCAGTCAAGTGATAGTCTAAAAGCAATAGGAAATTTTTCTTACATAGAATTAAGACTTCATTCTTTAGCCGATGACAAGTACCTGGCTCCAAATGAATCTTCCTCCCATTTAGCCCCATAATCTCCCACCTACACTGTACACAATCTGTCTTCACATGAACCAATTCCCATCCTGAAAACAATTAAGATGGTTTTTTTTTCCTTTTTTTCTCATTATCATCTTCCTCAATGAGGGTGATAGCAAGCTGCCAAGTTCCTAATTGTGCTTCATTGAGACTCCCAAGAAAGACCCTGGATGTCATATTAGCAAAATTATATGAATCATACTGCAACTCTGGCTCAGTTTCCCCTTATGCTAATGCAATTAAATGCTTAGGAGAGGGTTTGGAAAACGAGCGCTGATGAGCAGAAAGCAGGCTCTTCGTTTCCTCCCGAGACAAAGAGAGCGCACCCCGACTAGACGAGAGAGGAAATGAAAATGTTGAAGAAAAACAGCGAGGACAAGATTCCATTATCTCTTGATCAATACGGCTATTTGTGCCACCCATTCAATCCTGAGCCTGCTGGTGGTGAAGGAATGCCACAGAAATACGCACAGACATTTGTACTCCGGCAAATGTGATTTGTTTAGCTGTATAAATAATATTATGATGAGGATTACAGGGGGTATGTATCACTTTGGCTTTGATGGCTCTCTAGGGGCTGAGTCAGGGGAAGCGTGGTTAATATGCAAGCGTTATTTGTTTGTGATTTAAACCACATGCGTCCATTCATGGAGTTAATAACTGAATAAAGTATACAATTCCGAGATCCCCGTGTGCGTTGTAGTTCAGTGTAATGTATGTGGAATTGGAGATGACAATGGCTGTTAGTGAGAGAAATATGGCAAGCCCTTCGAAATTACATTGTGTTTCTTAGCATGGAATTTTAATGAGGCTCAAGCCAGACAAACATATACCCTGCTCTACTGTAGGCCTGCATTATCATTATTATTATTTTCTTTTTTACTGTAGCTCGGACACAGAATATGAGTTACTGACCAAACAAACAAATTGCAGCAGACTGGTGATGAATGACCCTGGCATTCGTTTAAAGCACTCAAGTTCTAGCTAAATACTGAATCTAACAATGAATCACTTAATTACATGACTTAATTTCTAATCTTTCTTGCTCACTATGCTTATCACACAGATGATCCAAAGAGATTGCTTTGATTGAGGTGGCTGATATGTGGCAAATTGGTCTTTTCATGCAAAAATACTCCTATTAATATGTTACCCCGGAGCTTTTCTTGTATCTCCGTAGAGACTCGTTTATCATTTTAATCCAACACTAGTCAGGGTCTAGCTTTGCAATTCTAATGATGCACGTTTTTTGTGTCACACAGACAGAAAGAATGTGAAAAGACCCATGCCCCCAGGTTTAAAACCATGTGAGATAATTAAGCACATAGCATTTTACATTGAGTTTGAACACATCTTAATGGCCTTATGTGTTCCAAGAACACCAGTGAGAAACAAATCAGATTAACAGATATTGCTGTATATTCTATGCTAATATCTAGTGCAGGGGTACCCAATCCTGCTCCTGGTGATCTACCTTCCTAAAGATTTTAACTCCAACCCTAATGGGGCCCATCTGTCAAATACAATCGTTGCTTTAAGTCTTCATCTCCATATCTTAAGTCTTGATTAGTTGATTGGATGGTCAGGTGGGCATAATTAGGAGTGGAGTGAACGTCTTCGGGAAGGTAGATCACCATGAACAGGATTGGGCACCCCTGATCTAGTAAGTAGCATATTTTATACCTCCTGACTCTCATTCATTCATTCATTCATTCATTTCTTTTCTAAGCAGCTTAATCCTAATTAGGTTGGGGACACCCTGAATAGCTCACACACACAAGCATGGGGAGAACATGAAAAGTCCACACAAAAACACCTGAGACCAGTAATCGAACCCATGCGTTCTTGCTGTGAGACATGCTCACCTGACTTTTTTTTTTTTTTTTTGGATTTATTTTTTTTTTTTAGCAGCAACTTTTCTCTGCTGTAGTTTTTTTTGTTGTTGTTGTTGTTGTTGTTGTTGATTTTGTTTTAGTTTGTTCCTATTGTCTGTTTCAGTGAGGATTTCTGAATGAATAGATCTTTAGTTTCACATGAAAATGTTACACTGGCACCAATAATTCTAGCTTGTCAACCCTTCTGGACTTGTTTTATTAATGAAAGAAATGGGCTTTGTTCCAGGCTGTAATTTCACAAATGTCATAAAATTCAGCTAAAATGTTTTAGTTTTGGACTTTTCTTTTTAAACTGTCCTTTTAAACATGAAATTCAAAGTTGATTTATGAAATTATATATCTATGCTTATTCAGTGGCTGACAAGATGTGCAGATTAAAAAAAGGCTCAATAAGATTCTTGCACATTTTTGTTCAAACTTCATACTTTCACATTTGCATACAGCACACTCACCTATTTACACACTGGCAAAATTATATCCAGTATTTTCCACTGACCACTGATGCATACATGCATACTGATGTATGTACCTGCATGCCTACACACCTAGCATATTCATTTACCCTGCGGCCCGATGCCCATGATTTCCACGATTTGAGAGAATCATGATGAGCGTGGGGGGTCGTGGGATCGAATTGTGATGATCTTGAGGGAACTTGTGTTGATCGTGGCAAAAGTTTTGACTGTTAAAAATTTTGCCATGGTTATTATGACGTAATCCGATTTGACGCCACTCGTGATAGAATGTGGGAAGCACGAAAGAGTGCAAGAAGAGCTTAACAGACCTTAACAGAGTGTTACAGACCTTGATGCGCCATCGTGGGGGATCTTGTAAACTTGGAAACACGATTCATTCAAGTTTTATCTATCTTCTTTATCTGCTAGCTGTTTCCATTTTATACCCCAATCATGCTTCCAGCGTGTTCATAAATTGTAGAGCTCGCGGACAGCTCAGTGTAAACCCAGGGTTATTGCATATTTGTTGATGAACATAGTAGCAGACTTGTACCTAGTATACATAGCAGCTTACCCACATGTTTGCATAGTTATAAATGTATATTCGGGGCACGTCCGCCTCACAGCAAAATGGTCTTGGGTTCGATGGGTTTGCTCTGGGAAAACCTCAGTTTTCTCCCACAGCCCAAAGACATCCACATTAGGCTAACTGCCTGTTCCAAATTGACACACGTATTGAGTGTGTGTTGGTGTATGTCCTGCCCCGCAGTGGTCTGGGGAGCTGTTCAGAGTGTACCCCACCTTTGCTTAGTGTCAGCTGAGAGAGGCTCCAAGCCTCCCTGAGACCCTAGTAGGATGAAGCGGTTCAGCTAATAAGGGAGAGTGAGGGATTCTCTCAGCTATTTCCAATGGTTTCTTCTATTCAGAAACACCTTAACAGACCATTTGTCTGCCGGATGAGGAAGTAGCAGATTTTTTATTATTATTTTTTTTTTGCTTCCTGTTTACAAATGTATATGTTTGGCATTAAAAAAAAACAAAAAAACATTGTATGATGACAAAGGAATCATGTTGCTTGACGTAGCTTAATACTGAGCTAATTTATTTAAAACCCCGGAAATAGCCGAGGGAATCCGGAAAGCCCCTTCCCCAGATAGAAAAGGTATGATCTGGTTCATCGGTTTTCTGCTTAAATATCATGTAAGTTTTATTTTCTCTTCATTGTTTTAGCCTTCTTTTTGGTGTGCTCACTATACTGTAGTTTTGTAGAGACATAGAAGCGAGGAAGATTTATGGTATTAGTTTCTATTAGCCGGTGGACTGGGCATGCACTGGGGCTTTTCCAGTGCCCATCATTAGCTCATCAGGAGGTCTCCAAGGGCCTGGATGCATCAATCTACCTGACAGGAGCAGCTGGATGTGGGAAAATAGGGACTGAATAAATGAGAGGACTGGGTAATTCAGCTAAATCAAAACTACTTTTGCAGACTGACAGCCGTTTTGCTCAAAGATTCAGGATCACATTTTGATCTGTTAAACTCTGTTCAACCCATTTTCATGGACAGAACATTGTCACACTGTAGGAAGGTTGGACACCTTGTGTAGCCACAGATACCCCTTTTCTACTCAAAGCTAATTGTGACTATCCAACCTACTTGATTTTTATGACATGCACTTAACAGGCTCTTTCTCATCAAGTGTAGGTGTGTGTGTGTGTGTGGGTCCCCCACCCCCCGAATGTTTCATCTCAAAGCTAGCAATCAAACTTTGATCACCCTCTTGGCTTGCTTTGACGATCAGGTAGTCAGTGCTACTTGGAGTCAGAATGTTAATCAAGGAGAAAATGTAACACAGATGAAGGTGTGTAGGCTAATTATGCACAGTGCTTCAGTTTTGGAAAAGGTTACATATAGATTTTACAAGGATTTCTGCCACTCTAACATGTCAGAGGTTTTTGCAAAACATTCTTGTTTTTGCTCCATGATCAACTTGATTTTGGTGAATTTTAGAACTGAAAGCACCCACAAATTTCCATGATGTTCTTTATGAGTCTTTATTCAGCCATTTAAAATTTAAAAGCTAAAACAATTCTTAGTATCCTAAAAAAAAAAAGTGTCATAGTAAACATGAGCTTACAACTGGCAAAGCTAACTAAATATTACTCAATCACTGATCAAGTTCGACCCTTGGTGATACCATAGTTGGTAGGGAATTCTAAACAGCTACACTGGCCCTGCATTATAAGGCATGCCATCTAATCTTTGGTGTCCCTCGGCTAACGTGCATGGAGGAATACAGTTAGTACTCTCATCTAAGCATGCTTAGCTGTGATGTGATGTTGCATTTTGAGATGTGGTGGCAGGATTCACATGTTGGCTGCTGTTGTGTGATAGAGCAGACACTGTATAGATAGCAGGTAGAAGTAGCTATGCTCTCAAGTGGTGGAATATAATTATACAATTGTTTATAATAAGCTACATAGGGGTCCTGGTAAAGACAAAATGGTTTTGGAGCCTTTACTGGGAACACTGGGTGCAGAGTGGGAATACAGCCTGGATGGGACGCCATTCAACTGCAGGGCCATGCAAACAAACATTTACACTTACCACCATTTAGAGTAGGTGGTGTAGTTCCTGAGAAACCGAGCAACCCAGAGGAATCCTGGAAAGCATGCGCCATACTTTAGACAGTACCCATAGCTCAGGATTGAAGCAAGAACTCTGAAGCTGTGAGGTATTAATGCTATCTGCTGCACCACCATGCCATCTGTAATGCTAACAGTTTGCTAAGATTTTGGTGGGGGTTTTGAGTCAAGATGATATTTGTCTGAAGTTGGGAATCTAAGTCTTCTAAGTTGCCCATGCTCTTTGAGAGGTGCCAGACAATCTGGTGTCCATTGGCTCATGGGTACAAACTTGGGCAACTAGCTTCTCTCTGTAAAGTAGGGTTGGATGCACATCAGCAGAAGTGGTGTGGTACCAGTAAGGTGGTATGTAGCTAATATAAACCTCATCCGGACTAAACCCACTGCCTTAGAAACCATAGAAACAGAGGTCATTAACCCAAGTATTAGCAAGGAGCTGTTTTCAGTTCAGTCACACTTGATGAATGAAGTGCAGCCAGAAATTTTGATTCTCCACTATCAATTCTTAATTCATTAGCCTTAGGTTTCTTATCACACTTTTCATTATACGTAACCTTACTCTCTCCTTTTGACCCCTCTATCTGACCTGCTTTCTCTCTTACTTTGATCTGCTCTACTTTTTCCTCATGCCAGATTACATGCTTGGATGAATATAGATGGCACACAATAAAAAATATACAAGGTACCTTGTCATCTTGAGAAATATTTATGCTACTGCAAACATTCATATTTGACTACACAATCTCCTAGGCTGCTATTATGGTGAGATTGCCGCTGTGCAGAAATTGACAATTCTTTTAGATAGCATATTGGTTGAAAATACTATTTTACAAACAACCTAGAAAATAATCACGTTGGGTGTCTTCTCAGATTGACCCTGTTTGTTCTACTAATTAATGCAAAAAAAAAAAGAAAAAAAGAAAACAAATTGGCAACTTGAAGTCAGTGCTAATGATCACCTTTATACTACATTCCCTAGCCTTGGAGGGGGCTACTTTCAATAGCAATCATATTTATAAAATCCTACCTGGCCTTGGACTAATACAATATTTACAATACAAGTCTACCAATTCCTCAGTGGTTAGCACTGACACCACACAGCAGGAAGGCTCTAGGTCATGAGAATGGGCCGTTCTGTGGAGCTTGCATGTTTCCCCTGTGCTTTAGTGGATTTCTTCAGGGTTCTCTGGTTTCCTCCAACAATCCAAAGACCTGTACATTACATAAACTGGTGAGAGTGAATGGTTGATTGTGTCTGTGTTAGCCCTGCTATACACTGGCGACCTGTTCAAGGTGTGCCCCACCTCTCGCCCAGAGTAAGATGGGATTGGGTCCAGCTTCCCCTTCCAAACTGAGAGACAAATTATATGAATAGATTATTTATTTACTGTACCCTTAATCTGTGTACTGTTAGATATGACACAGGCCATGAGCCGCCTTTGCAGTCACCTGCACACCTGTTATTGGTTAGGTCTTCATTTCTCACTTATCCTTGGGTTTTCTATTGACTGTCCAGTCTATTTACTCTTTACTTAAGCCAGTCTGACTATTTAGTTAATGTTTGTTCTCCATCTGTTATGTATTTTTGTATTTGCTCTCTTAAAATTTTGTCATTCTGTGTGCATTTCCAGGAACGCATCCTCCATGTCGGTATCCTGATGTTGTGTCCTTTGTTTTGTTTCTGGTCTGCGGATCAACCTGAGACATTGGCTCTTTCTCAGTACCGAGTTCACCAAGTTTGTACTCCTGTACAGATTTATCAAGTTCTTGCGCGGGAGTACAAACTCTGAGCAGGGAAGGACACTTAAGTCATTTGGCAATTGGATCAACAGTGTACTTGCTTCTGTATTTAATCCCGTTTGCCTTCCAGTTACTTTCTACATTAAAGTTTATGTTTATGGTTAAGATATTAATAAATATCAGTGATCTGTGGCTGATATGTAAAAAAGCCTGTTAGGCTAATTCCTCCAAATTGTTGGTAGGTATGAGTGTGTATTGCCCTGAGATTACCTGGCGAGCTGTTTAAGATGTACCCGTCTTTGCCCGAGTCCTCTGAGATAAGGCCCAGCCTCCCTGCAACCCTAGTAGGATTAAGGGGTTCAGCAAATAAATGCATTACACAGATATAATGGTTGGTGCGAAATCTGTGATACCAGACAGCTCTAGGTCCACAGAAGTCACCAGCCGATAAATCCTGTTAAAATAGGAGCAGGAAGACATCCAGGTTTTTGGAATTGAAGCAATATTGTTTGTGAATGGCTACAAGTTTTAACCTGTTTGCCTTATGAATTGTCTTCTTGTTTTGCTTTTTTGTTTGTATTTTTTTCTTCTTTTCTTTTTTTCGCGAGCCTGAGTTGAGGTCTCATGCACTTTTCTTTTGTGTATTTGTTAATTTGTGCCCTCAAAATTACACCAAGACTCATTTGCCTGTGTTGCCTAACTGTGGAAATCGTGACTGGCAAACTGAAAAAAATAATTTGGTAATTTTCCAAACACCTTTAACCACTTTAAAAACCATTAGAAAAATGTCTTCAGTCGCAAGAAAAAAGAAAATCCAAACGCTGAATCTGCTTTTAAGATTTTGTTCTTGTCCTTGCTTTTATCCCTGAAGTAAAAATTAGATAATGAGAAGGTAACCACAGCATGCATACGCAAATAAATGTGTTCTTTCAACAAATCTCAATTGAGAATCCACTTACCTGTAGTGTTATAATTACAGCTTGATTATTTCTAATTTACTCACATATGCAGATCTCTATCTGTTTAAAGAGAATATGGTGCTAAAAAAACACTGATATTTTACAGAGCAAGCTTGCAGCAGCAGTGGACAAGTAAAACGTATTAGCTAGCTCACTAGGCAAGTAAAAGTTGTATTGTACTAACCTAGTCTAATGTTCTGATTGCCTGGGTGGGAATATTTAACAAAGTGAAAAAAAAAAACACAAAAAAAAACAAAAACAAAAAAAACATGGACATTATTATAAGTTAACCCAGTATGACAAATATATAGGCCAGCACGGTGGTGCAGTGGTTAGCACATGCAACTCACTGCAATAAGGTCTTGGGTTCGGGTCATAGGCTCGGGTGTTTCTGTGTGTTCTGTATGTTTCTGTGAGTTTGCATGTTCTCCCCATGCTTGGGTGGGTTTCCCATTGGGCACTCTGATTTTGTCCTACAGTCCAGAGACATGCACATTAGGCTAATTGGTTGTTCCAAATTGCTCCTAGATAGTTTGAAAGTGTGAAAAGTTGTGTGTGAGGTGTCAAATTTTCACAGCCAGAAAACCCAGCTCATTATTTAAACGTGTACAAAAACTGGTGGTAGTTATTGTATGGAAGTGTTTTTATTCATGAAGTTTCCACAAATAGTATACATTAGGTGAAAATTGCTTTTAATTATTTATAACATTGTCTTATTTTTTTAGTTTTGAATTAAATCTCTTAAGGGGGCAGCTGTAGCCTAATGGTTAGCGAAGCGGTTTTGAGACTGAAAGGTTGCTGGTTCGATTCCCAAACCAGCAGGAAAAATGTATGGCGGTATGGGAGTGAGCTGCACCTTCCCTTCCTCCACATTCATGGCTGAAGTGCCCTTGAGCAAGGCACCTAACCCCCAACTGCTCTCTGGGTGCCCCAATGTGTGTGGCTACTCACTGTTTACGAGTGTGTGCTCACTTTGGATGGGTTAAATGCAGAGACAATTATTTCTCTTGTGGGATTAATACAGTTTGGAAAAAAAAAAAAGTACAACAATATGGCAACTTGCTAATAAATACATAAATAACTTGAGTTTCAATACTGTAACAAAACAAAAAAGAGCCTCTGCTTATGATTCATGAACCTCTGTGTAGTACAGCATGACTCCAGCATGAAATATGAGCCACCTGAAGCATGTTACATTTAAACATACATATTTCTTTCCTGCTTGGTGGACACATGAATATATTGTCGGCCTGTGGAAGCTACTTGTCTGCTGGGCAACTTCAAATAGAAAACTAATAGACACATAATCTGCATGTCCTAGTCCCACAGGCTGGTGATTTTTCACTTCCTCATCCCATCTCTACCCTATTTGTAACATCTATGAATATACCCTGTTTTTATTTGCATGTGTGTAATTAGGTGATATTTGAAAAAAAAAATAATTACAGTATGTTCCTTGACCTTATTTCAGATCAACTGAGTTATATTTGTTTGAATCATTGAAACATTTAGGTTTTTTTAATTACTCAAAGCAGACAAAAACCATTCAATTAAATATTCCACTTGACTCGTGAATTGTTTTATGAATATTAAGCACTGTGTTGCAGTTCATCTTAATCAACATCCTTTAGCAGTTTAATTTACAGTAGGATCATTTTAAGACTATTTATTTTCAAACTCATCCAGCTCAACCCAAAATACAAATTTAAGGATGTTTTATGTTCTTATGTGTTCCTCATGAGCCCCGTGAATGCTTGTTTATGTCTAATCTCAGAAGCTAAGCAGGGTTGGGCCTGGTTACTAACAATAAACATAGTATACAACATAGTATATTACTGCACACATTGGTTGAACAGGATGCCTACATTGATGTATCTTTTTGTTTTTGAAATGTTTAGCGAACAGCAAATGTTGTGATACCATCCTTCTCTCAGTCACATCAGTTTGTTTTCTTTTGTATCTGTGAATGTTCTGTCTTTTTAAATTTTTTTAATTTTTTTTGGTTTCAAACTCTGTATTTGTCTTTTCTTTTCCAACCCAACTCACTCTGCTAATTAGAGGCAAGGATGCATGTTTAACTTTTATTCATTTTCTGAGCCGCTTAATCCTAATTAGGGTCGCGGGGAGGCTGGCGCCCATCTCAGCCGACTGGCCATTGCAGGGCAGAAACACGCTGACGGTTATGTTCTCTTGACGAAAATCAGCAATGGTTCTTTTACATGCCTTTGACCAGTCAGCTTCGAGCATCCAACAGTGTTTTGGCTTAATGAAATGAGATTTATTAATAGTGTTTTAGGAGAGTCAAGGGATTTAATATCAATGTTCTCTTTGCTATTTCTGAACTTCTGCAATTATAGATATTTTATACATCATATCACATTTTGAAGAAATTACTCTTAATGCAAAGGGGTGTTGACGTTTTATTTATTTATTTATTTATTATTAGTTTTTTTAATCCAGTGTGATACTTTAAAAAAGTACCTTTTCTTTATTCATCTGAATCAGTAACTAAAATCTATCTATGATATAAATTTTGATGAGTATATTTTCCATTGAATGAAAACAAAGGGACTTTGCATACTAATGCACACATTAGCCTTGGTCTTGTATCCACCTGATACTGGTATACTAATATCTTTTCGCACCCATGTCCTTCGTTTCACCCTTGATCCCAATTCACTCAGCGTGCTTTTTCCCGTCCCTGCTAACAGCTCTGTGTCTTCTCACTGGTAACACGTTCGAGGCCAAATAAAGATGGATTTGTTGCTTTTGCTGTCTCAAAGGAGAGAGAGACGGCTTTGATATGTCATTATAATAGCATTTCAGCTGTGCTCTGCCACATATTAGCTCTCTCTCTTTATTCTCTCTTTATCTGTGCTCACTTTCTTTCACGCCAGCTTCTCCCTAGACTCCATCATCTTATCCCTACATATTTACTAAGCTTGGTCTCAAATCTCCACTTGTAAACACTGGCATCTTTAAACGTATGCTCATTCTCAGTCAACATGGGAGCTCTGGGTAATTTTCATGGCCTTTGAGCACATTTATTTCCCTTGTCCCATTGTATAGCTGCCGCCACTCAGTTGTGCTCTTGCATTGGACATAATAGTCAATACACTGAAAGAGGGGAAGGGGTCGATGAAGGAATCCTGGCCAAAGTAAGGGCGCAGCATTCCTGGCCACTCTCCAGAGATACAAGTGGATTTATGGAACTCCGGTGCTTGAGGCAATGAAACGGTGCGCTGTCGGCAGGATTTGGTGAAGAGCTTTACAAGCCACCGAGGCATGACTCGTTCGCTCTGTCATTTGCATTCTCTCGCCATGGCTACCACCCTCTCCCCTTGACTCATTCCCTCGCTCTGCTGCAGTTCCCAAAGAAGAGAAGGAACTAATCCTCTCTTTCTTTCAAAGTCCCTTGCTAGGAGATGATGCGAAGATGTGCTTAGCACTATCCTGCAGAGACTATTATGAGCGCTATCCTTGCGACTGAAGATACGAGCGGATTTATGGGTTGTCAGTGCTCACATGGATCACATCTGTGGTTTGGAATGTGAAGACAACTCAGAATAGATGTAAGACAACCACTGTCTTGTCAAGGAGCAGAATGTAACAGTGTCTGACCTGGACAAGACCTCATTCTATGATCATGTTTAGTTCATATTGATGTGTTTTGAAGATAAGAGATGCAGTTTTGTAGACAAGAGCACTTCCCATGTTGTCATGCCCCCCAACTGCCCTTTACATATGTCTTATTGACTTTTATTTAATCATTTTAATGTTGACCTTTTAGAAATGTCAAGTTGTTTAATGTTCTAAAAAGCATTGCTGACTTTAAAGGAGTGGTGCGAGAGGGTTGCTTTGTTTTAGTTGTTGATAAAAGCATATTTTATCAATGTACTTTTTTTTTTTTAATTATTGATTAATTTACAATGTCCGTGTGTGGTTTTATTTTATTGTTATTATTTTAAAATAAAATAAGTAGTGAAGGGCTGAGAACCAGAGTGGTCTAACCAACAGAAAGCTGTTTTTGAGAAAAATGACATGGAAGTTTTTGCAATATAAAAAATCAGGAGATAATGCTGACCACATGATTTAAGGTCATGATGAAAATGAAGGGACCATTCTTGCACGCATAGATCTTATCCGCATCTGCGCACGCATATGACCTTATCTCATTTTTTGGGGGGTTAGTGGCTCTCAGTCCTTCATTGAATTTCTGTGCAAACTTATTTATTTATTTATTTTGTGGGTTCTTTGGTGAAAGGGCCACTAAATTACCATCAGTAATTACAGGGGTGATAAAACTCCGGATTAATCCAGAATTTCCGGTTTTAGGGTCCCAGATGAATTCTGCTTTTTGGTTTTTAAGCAAGTTAAAATTACCTTTTAATAATTGCACACTTTGTTTCTTGATGTTTTTGGAACTTTTATTTTGCAGTTATCACCCCTGTAACAATTTGAGGTAGATAGTTCTTTCTTGTATTTTTACTTTTATATCGAACACTGAATTTTAATTTTTCTACTTTAACCTGAGTAACGATTTATTACCAAACATCAACTCTTATTAGAATATTTATTTAGATTAATAATGCCACTTTTGTTTGATACTTGTTGTACTGTAGGCTCATTAACTTTTACAAACATGCAGTCATCTGTATGGTAATGAAATAAAAAAAAAAACATTCACTTATTTGCCAGACTGCTTACTCCTATAAGGCGCGCTGGGAGGTTGGATACAAGCCGACATTGGGCGAAGGCAGGGTAAACCCTGAACCAGACCATCACAGGGCAAACACACACACCCATTCACTCTCACACCTAGAGGTGGTTTGAAACATTTACGTTTATATTTACGGCATTTGGCAGACACCCTCATCAAGAGTGACTTACTGGCACCTTGGCAGTATTGGGACTTGAACCGCCAACCTTCAGATCAGTAATCTAGAGCCTTAACCACTGAGCTACCACTGCCCACAAACAGCCACTTAGCCTAAGGTGCATGTCTTTGGACTGTGGGAGGAAACCAGTGTATGCGGAGGAACCCACGCTAGCACAGGCAAAATATGAAAGGCCAGAACCTGGGACTCAAACCCAGGACCTTCTTGCTCTTAGGCAGACGTGCTGACCACTATGCCACCCTAAAATATCCAGTGTAAATAAATTAAAGTAACCTTCTGCTCATGTTAATATAAAAGTTGCCTTATAATACATATTACATACACATACACATTATTAAGTATTAAATTTGCTCCCTTCCCCATTTGGTAATGTGTAAGTTGTCTGTAGAAGAATCACAAAAAATATAGCGGGCTGTCAACGTGCTGATCATTCAAGGCACATAATTCATTTTATTTATTTAATTAACACTCAAATGTAAAAAAAAAAGTACACAACTAATATACACCCCATTCATATGGGCTGTTGTCTTGGTTCCATTGTTATAGTATTGACATTACCTCTTCTTTAAAGAATATTCTCATATTAACAACGATGGGAAATTAAAAGTTACCAATTAACCTAATCTGCACTGGAGTATGGAAGAAAACTGGAGTACCCAGATGAAACCCACTCCAACATCGGGAGACATGGAAATTCTGCTGAGAAATGCCCAAGTGAGTCATGAGATCCAAACCAGGAATCTTCTTGCAATGAGGAGACCGTGTTAAACACTGCACCACAATGCTGCCCCCATTGATATCATGCGATCATGTAAAGTGCATACGGACAGACTGACTTTATATGTAAGTAACTGTACATTTTTAGGCTTTTTTACTCCAGTAATATGGGATTTTTGTAAAACTTCATGACATGTAATCCCAAGTAAATCCATTTTAGTTACAAACTGTAAAACTACAAAATGTGTAAAACTTCAAGAGTGGTGAAGACTTGTTTAACGCACTCTGTGTGCAGTTTCCATTAACTTGAGGGAATTGACTTTGTCTAGTCTTTTTTGTAAATTCCAATACACCCTAAAGTGAAAAGAGTCTGCAGACATAAAATATATATATATATATATATCAACCCCAAACACCTGAGAACAACAGCAATAAAGAAAATCCTTTAAAACAGGATTACGTTACATTGCATTAAGACTCGTATTAAGATTGATTTAAGATTTTTATTGGAGAAAACAGGTGGTGGCTGCTGTTGATATATTCTGAGCTTTAATTACCTTTCGTGTAAGCAACGCGGAAGGTGCTGTGATGCGCCAATGTTTTGTTCTGCAGGAAATTGTGTGAGTACTCGGTCCTAGTAAGTTATTACCTTTCATGTGAGCTATATATTGTTCATGTTATAATTACTATAAATTTGAGAGCTTGCGGGAATTGTAATGTCGGGGCCTAATTAGATCATTAGAAGTTCAACTTTGTCTTTAAGTTAAACAGAGTATGCATGTGTCCGAAGACTTGGAGGAGTAAGTTATAAGTTTTGAAATCGGAATTTCTCCACAGATGACATAGTGGCTAATGTCTTGACAGTGGTAATGTTATTAGTATTATTAGTGTAAACACGTCATTCAGGTAACTTAACATAACATTGGGCCCTATTATACAACAACAAGGATCTGACATTGTTGGTGCCGCATGAAATGTCAATGAATGCGTGTGTTCACTCCACCAGTCATTCAGTTTAATTACCTACATAATATCTGATGTATTTAATCTAATCAAAATTATTTATTTATTTATTTATTTATTTATGAACTAGTCATTCATCTCCACAAAATGGTAGAAAAAATATGCATACAAAACATTACAGCAATGTACAAGGAGAGAAATTAATTCCCCTTACTTTTCCCCACCGTTTATCCTGCAGTTTGATGATAAAAAGTGGTCCACATTAATAAATCAGAGCCCAATATCTCTGTTTTACAGATCACAACGTTATAGAATTGATAATAATTATTAAAACACTTCAAAATGTAAATCCTGCAGAAAAAGATAAATAATCTAGGACTGACTCTAACATCTCACATGACTAAATTATGATCATTTTGTGTTTCTTGTACTCAGAAGCTACTGTTGACATTTTTGATCTGTCCAAACTTTTTTTGCACTACATCAACTCTGTTGCATTTGCATGCCTACATTTTGTTCGATTCCCTGTTTCTTAGTAGACAGCAGTTATAAGAGTTTCAAAATGTAACATGCGGCTTTGAAACTTCATCCTCGCTGCTATTCATTCAGTCGAGTTGTCATCTTTCCTCAAAACAAGAGAAAAGAAAAGCCCAGGGGGTACTGATGGACAGACAGGGACCGTGGGAAATGCCATGTGAAGTCCCAGTATTGCTAGCAGTGTACAGCCCAGAGCTACAGCATTCTGAAGGTCATGGATAATAAAAGGGGAAGCTACGACCCTCTTCTGTAGATCAGACAAGCTCACTGCACAGCTCAAGGGTGTATGGAGGTCTCTGATGAAGCTTCCAGGTAGTAACAAAAAAAGAAGAAATGGGGGGGGAGATAAGAGGTTGATGCTAGCAAGCTGGAAGGGATTTTTTTAAAGGGTCTTAAAAGGTCATGAGCCAGAGAGAGAACAGACTCTAGAATTAACCTGAATGGCCTAATCTTCGGCAGGTGGACTGTAGTGGTTTAAAGTACTAGACGCTTTGTTGGGTACAAGCTATTGTGAGATTTCATGAGTAATATCCTTGAGCCTTGATGATGCTTTTTTCGATGAATTAGCCGTATGTACTAATGACAGAAGCATTGGAATCTTCATTTGGATGAAGCCTGTATTCCGATGGTGTTCGTGTCTCAGAATGTAGTATGTGTGAAGCTTGACATCAGATGAATCAATATAGATTTCAGCCTTTTTTTCCCCTAGTTTGTCGTGGATTAAATGATATATCAACTGCATTATATTAAACAATGCTTGATAATAAGGTGAGGCTGTCTGTACAACAAAGAAATGAAATTGTAGGTGTATCCTGTTTCAACAGGATAATGATCCTAAGCACACCAGCAAATCCATCAAGGAAAATATTGAATCGATTTATGGAATAGTCCATGAACTTTTTTTCTTCTTTGATGCGACAGTGCTAAACAATACATCACTATGCTGTCCATATAAATTTATCTATAGAAGAGATATAGCCTAGCAATCCTGAATATCATTATTCATTTGAGGCTTTGTAACTGTTGCTGTCATTATGTCACATTTAATTAACTTTATTTTGCTTATGAAGGACATCCAATGAAAGTTATATGGAAATTATAATTTCATGATTGCCCACATTGTTTGAAAAGGATTTCAGCACCTGCCTTTAACAAAAAAAATAAAAATAAAATAATAATAATAATTATAAATAAATAAATAAATAAATAGATAGATAGATAGATAGATAGATAGATAGATAGATAGATAGATAGATAGATAGATAATTAAATAAATAAATAAATCTGGATTTCATCAGAAATTCATGCAAGCTCAAACTCCCTTACATAAAGTTATAGCCTTATTCCCTTTTACATAAAGTTATAGCAGTGTTTCTGTGTGGAGTTGGGATGTTCTCCACGTGCTTGAGTGGGTTTCCTGTTGGTACCTCGGTTTACTCTCACAGTACAAAAACATGAACACCAGGCTAACTGGCTGTTCCAAATTGGTGTCGGAAATAATGATAAAGTTATAACAAAAGTGATAAACCTTAAAGCAGAATGAAATGAAAGCCTTTCAAACTCTGAACACTTAAAATATGTACAGTGCCTTGCAAAAGTATTCCCCTTGGCTTTTTACTTTTTTTTTTTTTTTTTTACATTACAACCTGTAATTTATTATTATTTTTTTAAATCTAAATTTTATGTAATGGATCTGCGCAAAATAGTCTAAGTTGGTGAAGTGAAATGAGAAAAATATATATAGAAAAGAATTTTTTTAAATAAAATTCTGAAAATTGGCATGTGTGTATGTATTCACCCCTTTTGCTAGGAAGCCCCTCTAAAGTTGTGGTGCAACCAATTACTTTCACAAGCCACATAATTAGTGAAATGAAGTCCACCTGTGTGCAATCTAAGTGTCACATGATCTGTCAGTATAAACACACCTTTTC
>JAQMYF010000023.1:7524538-7549875 GCA_030014195.1 Neosilurus mollespiculum | reverse complement strand
CTGTATATATTTAAACTTCGGCGCTGCAGCCATTTTTTTTCTTCCATTAATGTAGTAAAAGTCGATTTGGGCACGCACTAAATGCATTTGTGCCATGTGGTTCAGACCATGTTCTTAAATCCCTACAATAGGGTCTCAGTGGTAGGTCAAGGTCGAGGGGTTCAAGCCCTAGTACCACCAAGCTGCCACTGTTGGGCCCTTGAGAGAGGCCCTTAACCCTCAACTGTACAGTTGTATAACTAAGATTTAAAAAAAAAAAAATTGTAAGTCACTCTGGATAAGAGTATGTGCCATAAATGTAAATATAGCTAACTAGCAAGTGAAGTGCAATTATACAACACAAATGACAAACATCATAACATTTATTTCCACCCAGAGTGGGGTTTAAGTTTCATAGACATCTTAAATTGATGACAGGAAAACTGAACCACTCAGCAAAGTCTTCTCCAGCACATCTCAAACACTTTCAGTAGAGTTAAGCTCAGAGGTGCCAGTTCATGTGCGAAAATGAGTCTTCATGCTCCCTGAAGCACTCTTTCTCTATTTCTTTCAGTAATTTTATATCTGTAAATTCAGGGAGGTTGTTAAGTATAAGTACATTGATGTGAGAACCGTGATCATTCAGTACATGTAGGCTTTATTTGATTGCCACATAATGTTGCTGAGCCTCGACCTGACCAACTGAAGCAACTGTGGGCTGTAATCAAGGCTTAAGGTCCAACAAAACATTACAGCAATCTGACTTTTTTTTCTGGGCTGAGCAGGGAATGCTCCATATTATTTACTGGTGTTTGAATGACTGTTGTGGTGTTTTGCCCATAACACAGAAAATGTTCCCTATTTAAAAAAAAAAAAAAAAAAAAAAAATGCTGTATTTTTTTCTTAACCTGTTCAATTGTGAACAGGGTGCTGGTTGTACTAGCAGTCACAGGGAGCTTTATTTTTATCATTGTTTCCACCAAGCTGTCATATTGTACTCTTCAAGATACTGAAGAAGTTTTTGGCCAAAATTGTGTACAAAACGATTTCAGACACTCGTACGTGTGCAAATTGTCTGACGCTGTGACTAGCCATAACACAGTTCCAGACATGAAGAAACAATCCAATCCATCCATTGTTTTTACAGACAGGTAACATTTTTCTCGATACCTCACACAATTTTCCCTCTGTAAAGTAGTCTTTGTTGTCTGAGAGATGTAGTAGTTTATTCAGTCTGACAGATTTTACTCGAGTTTAGGTGAGTATGTTTTAACAGCTCAAAAAAAAAAAAAAAAAAAAAAGAAAGAGAGAAAGAAATAGAGGTGGTGGGACAATTTAAAAAGGGAAAATCAGCAGTGCCTGACAACACAGCTGGATTGCCTTTGTTCATCCCAAAATGGAGAGGATTAAAAAGTCGAAGCCTGTGACTCTGTTTGAAAGGCATGTGAAAGTGTGTAAGATTTCTGCAAGAACAGGATGGACAAAGGGGTTGTCATAAACTGAGTGGAAAGTGGGGGGTGGTGGTGGTGGTGGGGGGGAGGCTGGTGGATGAGAGAAAGCTCTTGATGAATCATTTATATTTAGATAAATCTTTTCTTTTTTTTTTTCTTAAAAAAAAAAAAAAAAAACAATCTAATTTGCATTTTATTTCTGACCAGAGTGTCTCTGGGTATGGAGAGCCTTGTGACTAGTGACTGGGGAAACTGTAAGTGACAGTACACAGAAAAGCATCTACGGGCTTTCATCATGACCCAAAGTGACATTTTTTTCTGGATATAAAAAAGCTCCATTTAAATGATAAGCAAGAGCTTACTTTTGATTGGATTTTGTATTATTTAGGTTGCAAGAATCGCTAAGAATGCTAACCCCATCTGCCACTCAAATGCTAACTTTTGTAGCTTTTGCTACGAGTTCTGAGAAGTTTAACATTCACTTTAAAAAAAAAAAAACAAACGAACATATTTTACAGCTGCCCTACAATGGCCTGGCGAGCTGTCCAGGGTGTACTCTGCCCTCTCCCAGAGTCGGCTTAGATGGGCGCCAGCCTCCCCACGACCCTAATTAGGATGGTTCAGAAAATGAATGAATAAATATTTTACTGCACATTTAGTACTTACTTTTCCTTTGGCACTGTGCTGAGCTTTCCCCAGTGTGACAAGTGCTGCTTGTGCGAGTTCATTGTTTTCCATGTGCATTTGTTTGTTTGGTCATGTGCCTGTGTTGGGTCCTGTTTGCTCATAATCTGGCATTAGTTAGTGTTCATTTGTTTAACGTTTTTTATTCCGTTTTTTCAACTCATTTTGATGAGGGATCATCTTTATTCTGTGTCACCTACATGTGTACTGACCCCATTCTCAATTCTTGGATATCTATCCAAAGACCATGTTGAGTATACACAATTTTGTTCTGCCTGTTTTATATGTATATCATCATATATGTATAATAATGTCAGCCAACTGTCTATCCTAATTCAACCTCATTTATTTTCCAAACCTCCCAGTCCTATTAGAGTCACTGGAAGGCCTATCTCAGCTGGCATGGGGCGGAGTTGGGGTACACATTGAACAACTTGCCAGACCATCACAATGCCAACACACATAACCGTCCACACTCTCATCCACACCTAAGGGCAATTTGGAATAGCTAATTAGCTATTCAGAAACGCCCTCGCCAAGCCCGGCACTTGAACCCAGGACCTTCTGGCTGTGAGGCCTGCCGCCTCGATACTAATTTATCAGCCAAAATTTGAAAAATCATAACCGGCCTTGAATCAGAATTGAAAGCCATCTTCAGGAAATGGCAGTAAGTTTTAGATCAAAACCCTGTTTTGACTACACGCATGGGTGAGTTTAGTAGATGACACGGTTTGTGGAAAATGACTTTGGACGCTCAGTAGGTGTAATGACCTGGTCGAGGTGTGTCTAAAGGAACCACAAAGGCTAGCTGAAGATCTGGGTCACATCTGAGAGAGTCATGGCCAACAGCTGTCTCTCAGGAGAGGCTTTAGTAAGTGCTGCCCTTTGTTGTGTAGTCTAGTGTGAAAACTGCAGTATGCCTCAGAGAAAAAAGGGAGAGAAAATAAAGTGATGGTTTGGCAAGGAGAAAAATAATAACAGCATCTACCATTTATCAGAAATGAATGAGTATCCAACAGAAAAAGATAGCTTCATTTTTGTAACCCCTTTTAAAGTAAGACAACATATGCAGTGACACTGTGTCTCTGTTTACAATTGGTTGTTTAATGCATCTAGAGTTTCATCAATATATTTGGATGCAGAGAACCCACATAAACACAAGAGTGTAAATGCACCCAAGACACAATTAAAGTTGAGTTATATCTGATTAAAATCATGGCAGGATGACTGGGACGGATTTTACCCATGACTTATAAGATTACAACACTGCTCAATTGAGTACTCTGTTCTTATTGGTCAATAATGGCACTCAGCGGTGCTAATATATAACTAATGAAATAACTTTTTCATTAAATATCTGTCAAATTAGGTATAATGAATATAACAGTAGTGCGGCACAGTGGTTAGCATGTCTGCCTTACAACAACAAGGTCTTGGGTCTGGGTTCTGGGGTTGGCGAGGGCATTGATATGTGGAGTTTGCATGTTCTACCTGTGCTTGCGTGGGTTTTCTTTTGGGGAAAAAAAAAATAGATTTTTTATGAAATTTCTGCCAGAGATGAAGACTATTCAGTTTTGGAGACCATTTGGATCAAATTCTGGATAAAGGATTCTTTAACATTGTGAATTTTTTTTTTTTTTTGACATCTCAGTTTATATATGGGGGATTGCTGGGCTTGGTGGAGGTTTGCGCTCGTGTTATTCATAAGAAAAGGAGGAACAGCAGAACTTTGTGTTAGAATTTATTGAGCTGATCTGCATATTAAAATGAGATATTGATATCAGATTTCAATTTGACCCAACAGGGACCAATCGTACTGCAAGTCTATATGCATCGGTTGATCATTTAATCTAGATAGTGTAGATCTGTAAACAAAGAACTGATGTTGTAATCATAAAGATTGCTCTGCCTGACTCTTACTTACTGTATGCTTCTATTTTACAGCTTAATTTGCATGAATATTCATGGTAGTAATGTAGACGCATGTCCACGAACAACTTGGAACATGTGTATGTAATATGTATTAGTATTAGGCAGACTAATATGGAATAATGTAAGTCAAACACGAATCTATATTCACACCCTCGAGTGAACCCTGAACACCACATGCTTTGTTTCATTCAGGGGCTTTAATATCATGTAATAAATGTGTGTTTTTGTTTTTTTTTTTTCCCTGAAATGGTGATTATGACTGGTTTCCACATAAAAGTTGATGAATGTCCCTTTCGTAAGCAGTATGCTTGTTTTGACAAATGCAAGGAATACTGTATTGATGGAGGGGATGGAAAACGAGATCCAGCATGTTGGCTTTAGGTGTGGTCACAGTTCATGTTTTAAGTGCTACACACACATTACACAAATGCCTTCAGTATAATGAATGCGTTTGTAAAAGGAGCTCATGTGATATGTTGTTGGAATAAGAAAATGCTGTCATTACAGCGTGCAGTGAGAGAGATCCACTTAGAAATAGGGCAGTCCTCAAGAGAAGACACAGTGAGCCAATGTTATTCCTTATGTTCTAAAATGTATAAACTGGAAATGTATTTCTTTTGCTAAACCTGTTTCGACTAAAATATATTTAGCAGCACTTTAGACAAAGTCTATAGAAATACACCATTAAATCCATACCTACAATTCTTTAAACACTGGTAATAATTATTTGCAAGCATTTTAATAAACTCTAATAAAGCTAAATAATCCTCTAATCACATGGTACTGTATAAATAATCCATAAACTTGCATTAGTCAGTGTGTCACATGACGTCGCCATGTTAACATCAGGACCTGTGTTACACCCATTTTCATGAAGCATAAGCGTTTGCAATCTGCAGTGGAGACCTTTGAAATGCTTTAGTAAAGCTACAGCAGAGAAAGCAGTGAGACAGACGAGGCGTTTTGTACTGTAGTCGCGCTTTAAGGTGGGTGGAATATGACTAGAGAACAACGTTCTGCTCCCCTTGTGGCACAAATGCTACTCAAAACATCTTGCCGGCTTCACCTCATGGCTTCATGGCCATAGGCTTGTTGAAACATTTTTAAAGGATTCTGTTGTAAACATCCTGAATTTGATTTGAAAATTAATGTTTACTCTTTGATTCATAGTATAATCAAAAATGTGCGTGGGCACATATTTGCAAAAGCACATGTCGCACAGGTAACAATGATAACAGGCTTCTTCATGGGAATATATGTGAAATTCACAGGACTCGCCTTTAGGCAGGCTCACTATAATTTCAGCCAAAAAAAAATTAAAATTCTATTCCTGGTAGCCTTGTGAGGGGTCCTCAATATTGTTACACTATTAAATGATTGGCGAGCACTAAAACAGTGATCATTCCTCCACTGGAAGTGTGCACTAAACCATGCATTATCTTTTCCTCTAGCTATATGAATGTGTTTTTGTATTGAATGTGGAATTGTTTCCATATTACATTACGAAAATATGGGTAATAGTGGGCAGCATGGTGGCGTAGTGGTTAGCAGGTCCGCCTAATAGCAAGCAGGTCCTGGATTCAAGTCATGGGTTTGGGTTTTTCTTTGTGGAGTTTGCATGTTCTCTATGTACTTGTGTAGGTTTCCTCTGAGTACTCCGGTTTCCTCCCACAGTCCAAAGACTTGCACATTAGGCTGACTAGGTGTACGTGTGTGTGTGTGTGTGTGTGTGTGTGTGTGTGTGTGTGTGTGTGTGTGCGTGTGAATGGTTGTGTGCTGGTCCTGTGATGGCCTGGCGAGCTGTTCAGGGTGTGCATCGCCTTCACGGTGTCAGCTGAGGTTTTGGCCAGGCTGGCGTGTGAGTGAGTGAATAGGTTAATAGTGTGAGATATAACACTCATTTTACTTGAAACATGATACCATTTGAAATATTCCTTTATATTTAATGTAATAATTAAAGATTAACTCTTTAGCTGTGCAGTTTTGGTGAGTTTCAAGTGACAGGAGTGGAAGCTGATGTGGAGGTCTGTTGGAGGTCACCCGTGTCATTAATTGATCTATTACTTGTTCTGTGATGCCATTCTGCTCACCATGGTGGTAAAGAGTGGTTATTTGACTTACTATACCCTTCCTGTTAGCTTGAACCAGTTTGCCTACTTTCCTCTGACCTCTGTCATCAGTAGGGTGTTTCACCCTGCAGAACTGTCACTCACTGACACTTTTTGCACCATACTGTGTAAACTTTAGAGTGAGTTGTGTGCGAAAATCCCAGGAGATCAGCAGTTTCTGAAACACTCAACCCAGCACCAACAACCATGAAACAGTCAATGTCACTGAGATGATATATTTTATGCCTTCCTATGTTTGAAGTAAACATTAACTCAGCTAAGCTCTTAACATGCTTGTAAATGATTTTTGTGTTGTGCTGCCGCTGTACGAATGGCTGATTGGATATCCACTCCCACCCCCCCAAACACACACACACACACACACACACACACACAAAACCACACAAAGTACTGCATATTGCACTTATCTCCCAAACTACTAAATATTGAACTTATCCCTTTAAGCTAATCTGTTTCAGCAGTCGGCTGCACAAGGGATTGTTAACTATGCATTGATCGCCTAGATAAACTGAATGGGAAGAGAGAATGAAGGCCGGGGAGAAAGAGAGAGCGAGATAGAGGGAGAGATAAAAAAGAACAGATACTCCCCGAGCGCATGGTCCTCATGTGGTTACCATGGAAACCATCTTTTTGGACTGGGAGAGCTGAGCGTTTTCATATGAATACATCAGAAATGCTAGTGGGCTAAAAATGCCAAATTACAGGGTGCATTGTAATCCAGTGCTTATTGTTTTCTACCGATAATTGCATTGTTTCAATTCCCTATTTTTTGGCACTCGTAGACTTCGCCACTGCAGTATGTAACGCAGAGATAATTTTATTCACAGTGTCGAGAGTCTGCGAGGTCCTGGCTGAGAAAACATGGGTGTTGTCAGATGCAATAGATCTATCAAGAGGATTGTTTTTTTCTATTTCGCGGCAGTTAGGTGTAAATTGTTCCCATTATACTCTGCAGGTCACGAGGCGACACATGACATTTGTTTGTTTTGTTTTGTTTGTTTGTTTGTTTTTGTTTTGGTTTTCTTTTCTTTTTTCTTTCTTTCTTTTTTTTTTTTTTTGCTAAAAAATGCATCCAAATATGAATTCCATACAACTCTGAAAAGACTTGAACAGTCAAATTCTAAAGGTTGATGATTATCTAAAAATTACTGTTTCCGTTTACACAAAGGGAGCTGCTTTTTCATAGTTTTAACCCAGTGGGACTCCGTCACCCCCTTTTTTACATTCATTATTTTAGGACACATTAATGGAATGGCAAATCACGACTCTCGCTATTTCTCATGCAAAATAATGAAGCCATGTCCAAGGATCAATTTAATTTAATTGGGCACGAGGCTCCAACCTAGAGGAATTACAATAGATTGTGATTGCTATTCAAACCTCCCAGTGACATTATGCCAGCTTAGGTGTATAATACAATGTAATTTCACTATATTTCACTAGTTTATGAGTGGATAAGGTGATACTCTCTTCACTTTGGATGGTACAGACAAACGAAAGTGTTGTAAACGGTATTAAAAAGACTCTCGGGAACTCTTGGGAACACTTTATTGTGTTACTGATTCAGGAGTCTGATGGTAGAAGAATCCTCAGCAAATATTTGCAGTCACATATCTGCAGGTAGAAGGAGATAACCATTTATTTTCTATAAAAGTGCCAAGACCAAAATAAGGGCCTTGAAAATTGCTAAATTCGCCACATGACTTCCACAGAGCCTGGCATTTATTTCCCCCAAAGTATGTGGTGATCCTGCGGCCTTGTGAGCAAAACAATTACCATCACCCAGTAAACCCCAGTAATAGAGCTAGAGCACAGTAAAATCACCAGGTGTTAAATTAGCAACTACGGACTTTGCATGTTCCTGTTCCACCTGGAGTGTGTCTGCATGCAATTTCTGGCAGAGTAGTTTAGTGTAAGTGTAGTGTAAGTGTGTAGTTTACAGAGAAGCAAGAACCACTTCTGTCTTCCCTCTGACATCATTCATAAAGATGGGATTAAAATGGCACCAGAGTAGTGCACTTCCTTCCAATTAACCCATTTCATTTGCCCCGCCAGCCTCTTTGCATGCACGTCGCGCTTGCTCTCTACGGCTTTGATCTTTCCTCCGTGCTCCGCTCAACGTTCTCAGAGGTGAAGTTGCCATTTGTATTCAGGCTGACTGGAATGGCGTCCGGTCGGGATGAGACGGAAAAGAGATGGGAGGGTTTCTTGTGGCACCCTGCTGTGGCTCCCACTGTTTGCCTCAACATGTTTCAGGATTGCAGGGTATGTTGCGAGAAGGTTCCGGCGATAACGAGCAGCTTTGTTCTTGCAAGAATGAGCTTGCCTCTGCGGTCCTCTTAAATCTCTGAACATGTGCAATGTTTCTGAGATATATTTTTTTTTTTTGGGGGGGGGTTCTCACCTGCTCATTTATCAAGGGTTTGGGTCTGATTTTGTCACACACACACACACACACACACACACACAAAAAAAAGAAAGTAAAAGAAGAAGAAGAAGGTTGTGAGATGAGGTCTTACAATTCAAAAATCCTGTCGGTGACAGTGAGGTTTGATTAAAATATCAGAGCTCTTGTAATCCTAGATTAGATAAACAAAGGCAACCAATAGGATGGGGCAGAGTCAAATTCCGTTCATCACAATGGCAAAAAATACAAAAAAACATGCTAATACACAGCTAATACACCATGTATCTGTTTAAGCAGCCCCATTTTCTGATTGATGATGATGTCAGCAGTCATTTTCTTAATCACAGGTCCATCCTTAGCACATCTTTATCAATAAACATGACAAGGAGAATGCATTAATGCTGCATCTACTATAGAATTTGGCCGAGATTTTATTGGAATCGTGGCATACAGCAGAAATAAAGAAAAACTGCTGAAATCACCCAGTCTAAAACCAGCTTTTACGCTCTTTAGCCACTATGATTTCGGTAACAATCCCATCCCCGACTGCTCCGTGAAAAGACTACATAAGGAATCGGCTGTGTCGAGATATCCCACTGTGATATAATATAACCGTGCTAAGTTCTAAGGGGGTGAGAGGTACACCTAAGTATCTTGAACACTATAGAATCGCCTTCATGCATTCCAATGGCTTACACTGGTATGTGTGTTCAGTCAACATCTCTCGCCTTCCCTAAAATCCCTTCCCACATTCCACATACTTTACCCACCTCAGATCAACAAACACACAAAGGCCTTTAGTTTTCCTTCAACTCCACACGAAAGTGCTGCTTTATTTAGTCTTATAAAAAAGTCACAGAACCATCAGATATGAATAAAAGAAAACTTCATTTTCCATCATATTTATATTTTTATCTTCATTTCTGTTACTGTTAATTAATAGATTTTTTTTTTCTTAATTTTTTTTTCATGGTTCAGTTAATTTTCAGTGATTTTTACACAATACATTTAGTTCCATGTTAATGTTTTTCACATGCAGATCATAAGGGCCATGCAATGGTCTGGCAAACTGTTCAGGAAGTACCCCGCCTTTGCCTGGATCCGGCTGGGATGGGCTCCAGGCTCCGTGTGACCCTAATAAAGGATAAAGAAATGAAGAATGTAAAGCCAGAAAGAAGGTCCTTGGTTTAATCCCGATGCCAGGCGAGAGCTTTTCTGTGTAGAGTTTGCATGTTCTCCCCATACTTGCATAGGTTCACTCTGGGTGCACCGGTTTCCTCCTGAAGTCCAAAGATATACACATTTGGTTAATGAGATATTCTTGGTTGACCCTTGGTGTGAATGGTTGTTTGTGTGTTGGCCCCGGATGGACTGGTGTGTTCAGGGTGTACTGTGCCTTCACCTGAAGTCGGCTGCAAAGGACTCCAACCTACCGTAATATAGGAGTTGACTTCGATTAGCTTCAGGATGAGTCAGTTCAGAAAATTAAAGTAAAATGATGTGTGTGTCTCTACTTTGTTTTCTTCTACATCTGACAAAATGATGCTGTTTCATCTTTTCTCACATGAAATGTTCTGAAGTTTTTGCATCACCCCAGTTTTCCATTTGTCATGTCGTCATGTCTTTGGCTGTTCTGAAAAGTTGCCTTTCAATTATTAAGCCCAGAAGTAATAAAAGCTTGCAAGTATAATTTGTCCATGCTCACCCATACATGCCATTGTTAATACAAGCTTTTTTGTACAATTAAAAAGAAATCAAATAATAAATCCTCATGCAGGGGGGCACCATTGTTCCCCAAAAAGTGGGGCAAAAGTGCCGACAGCTGCTGCCAAAGTCTTTTCTGCTACAAATAGTGAACTGAGCAAACAAATCAGAGTTTTAGTTGTGGGTACCTTTTCTGTTCATGTGGGTTTCAGAGGAGGTTTGGTATTGGAAAAAAAAAAATCCTGTCGCCTTACCTTGCTCACGCACCCAAGATGCCTGGCATTCCGGCATCTTGCCTTCTTGGAACTGGCATGTCTACATCATACTCTTCTGATTTCGCACTCTAACAAGCTCTCACTCTAACAGCTTTACAAATGTGTACTCAAGGCTAATACAAATTATCAAATGCATTTTAACAAGTTGCAGATGTCATAAATTGTAGATGTAAGTAAAATCCACCTGCTAATAATATACATATTTTCAGTATGACAGGAGACACATTGAATCATTATTCATATTCTGGTTTGTCATGCACTACTTTACAATGTACAGTGTGAAGAAGAAATCCAAACATTTCATAGCCTGTCAGAAAATATATCCATAAACCAATAGAAAGATTCTGAAATGTGAAAATTGTAAAATATTTACATGTTCTGTGAAACTAATACCTAAAATCAGAACTGACTAAAAATAAAATACAATTAAAATATGTAAACTAATGTTATGAAAGAAATTTAAAAGCGTTTTTAAAATCAATATTTACGGACAGATACCCGTAGCCTTTTTTGCCTCTCATTTTTCATAAAAATGCATTTAATTTTGGGATGGCTCACAGGAAGAGAACTCTTTCTTGCATTTATATACGGTCATCATAAAGTACATCCTAAGGGGACACATGTCTAAATTTCTAACTTTTTACTGGTTGTAAAGATAAAAAATCTGAAATCTGGAAAGGTGCCAAATACCAAAATAAACCCAGTTTCATGGAAATATTCTGATCTAAAATAACACCATGTTTTCCCACTATATTAAAAACTGTGTCAATAAACAGGTAGAAGTTTTCATTTTACCATTATGTAATCTCACCTCATTTCACTTATATGCCGAATCACTTAATCTTCTATTAGGGTTGCAGGGATGTGGGAGACACCAGGCAAAGGCAGGGTACACGTGAAACAACTCCCCAGACCATCGCAGGACACCCAACCATCCATGCTCACATTCTCATCTATGGGCAATTTGGAACAGCCACTTAGCCTAATGTGCATGTCTTTGGATTGTCCCAGGACCTTCTTGCTTCTTGCAAATTTCTTTAGGATATCTCCGTGGCAGCCATCTTAAAAAAAAAAATGAATAAATAAAACTAAAAAAAAGTTTACATAATAATTCCTAAATGCTAAAATGCAACTTGACGTGAAATACGCTATGGCTCACAAACAGATTTTGTTTTTCAGTTATGTCTAACCAGGTTAAGATGCTTTAAGATGATGCTGAATGAGAGAAGAAGAAAAAGAGAAACACACACAGACTCTCATACTTTCTTCTCTAGGTAACACCTCTCTCTCTCTCTCGTTCTCTCTGCCTTCAGGGTAATCAAGTGCTACAGAAAGTCTGAAAAGCTCCTGAGCACCCGGACGAGTGTGAGAGTGTGTTTGTGTATGCCGAGTAGGAGTATTGGCATGTATTCTTTTCACTCTTTATATATTTTTTCCCCTCAGCCCCATTTTGATTTATTCATTCTGGTTATTTTAAGCAAGCTGTGAGCCAAGAGGTCTTCAGAGCAGCATGTATTGATCTAATCAGTCTTTAATTCAAGCTCTCTCTCTCTCTCTCTCTCTCTCTCTCTCTCTCTCTCTCTCTTTGCATCACTCCTGCTCAGACTGAGGACCCAATAACTTTACAGCTGAAGGTATGTGGATCATAACAGCCAGGATTGAACAAACACGTCCGTTTATTTTCACATTCATTTCAAGCTCCAGTTCTTCATTGACTGAGTGCTAGTTTTGGGTTTCAGTGAGTAGGACATAATCAAACGAGTTTGCCACTAGGCCATTGATTCATGCCAGACTAATCACAGCTTTGGTTGATAAATTATTCAGTTCATTTGTAGGGTTCGCCTGCCATTTTCCTGATCCAGCCTTCATCATCACAAAAGGCTTGAAATCTCTCACATCAGGCTGAGTGCAAAAATGGTGGATGTCTAGTACTTAGTGCTTATTGAGTTCACTTATACAGACCAAGATCCCCAAGGGCCTTTACTACATACTGAGTGTTGTCAAAAGCAAAAACCTGAGTTGTACTTCATATGAAAGAAGCACAGAGACTACCAGGCTTATTTTGTGTTTCTCACCAATTCAGTTTTGCTTTTTTTTTTTTTTTTTTTTTTCTCCCTTTTTTTGGAAGCCCTTTTACAAAATGCTTAATGGTTAGAGGAAAAATACAACAGGGCACACTTTTATAGGAAAATAATCAATGTAGGGGTGGTATAATGTACCGTGACGTGAAGTGGAGATACTATTGCCATTACAAACCTGATTATTTTCCTATAACAGCACACCCGGACGTTTTTTTTTTTTTTTTTTTTTTTTTTTTTTTTTGTCTGTTCCTCATTGCAACAAACAAGGTATATTGTCAGTAGGCATCCTTTCAGGGCATTTTTCAGAACAGCCATTGGAGTGCCTGTTTGCGTTTCACTTTGGGGTGACTTGGTGGCATAGCCGTTAGCATGTCCAACTCACAGAAAAAAGGTTTTCTAGGTTTGAGCCCAACGGTATTTCTGTGTGGAGTCTTCTCCAGCATCAACTCTAGTTTCCTCCAGTCCAAAGACATGCACAGGCTAATATGCTGTTTCAAATTGCTGCTATATGCAAGTGTGAGTGTGAATGACTGCATACTGTCCTGCAATGGTGTAGCAGGATGTATTCCTGCCTTCACCCAGCGTTGACTGAGATAGGCTCCAGCCTCCCCGCGGCCATGATAGGATTAATCAGTTAAACAAATGAGTGAGTGTCTCTACTACGTTCTTTTTTTTTTCGTCTTTTGTTTTCTTCTACATCTGACAATTTTCAGGCAATATCTTGAGAAAGACTTTACTAATTCTCATCAACCTTTTGTGTTTCCCCAGAAGCCTAATATTTTTCAGAATGATACAAATTTAAGAGTTTCTGGGTTTATTAGCATTGTTGTTGTTGTCGCCGCTGTAACCGTGGCTCAATCCAGATATTGTTTTTTTATGGACTGTACCATGTGGGTTTTCAGTGCAGGGGTGGTGGTGACACACACTGACATTTCTCTCTGTATTATATGTATATCATTCCAATTAGAATTAGCAATATATAACCTTTAAACATGTAGACACTTTACAGTCTTTGACAATTTACACCCACAGTGCAGTGAACTGGGTTATCAAAGGACAGCCATTTCTCTCACCGTATGTGATGAGAGGCATCTAAAAGAGCGATTGATGTCGTTTGAAATGAGTAGCGAGTTTCTGCCCTGCGATGGCCTGGCGAGCTGTCCATGTGTACCTTGCCCTCGCCCAGAGTTGGCTGAGATGGGCGGCAGCCTCCCCGCAACCCTTATCAAGGTTAAGCGGTTCAGAAAATGAATGAATGACAATTTACAATCCCCACCCCCACCTCCACCACCATGACAGCTATTTGAAACAGTGCAGGTCTGCAGGAGAAGAAAAAGAAGCGTAGATCTGGTTTTATGATGTAAAATGGCATTTCCTATTCATTAGTACTTCCATCTTATATGAGTCATTTTCAATGGATATGTCATACTGGTGTTTTATTTCCTACTTACTACCTACTTTTTCTATGACTCTTATCCCAAATGCATGAGCTTATCATGGTTATTCATTTAATAGTACTGATTTTATATAACACATTTCCTCACCTTCCCCTAAAATGAATTCCTGCCTATGCCACTGCACAGAAGAGGGTAAAGTGTACCGTGAATAAGAGATGAACTTGTGTAAGCACTCCATGCTCCTGTTTGTTTTTCCGCTTGAAAACACACCGGCCACGCAACACTGATTTAAATCAGCAAGACCAGCATGTCTTATCCAAACACCAGCACATACCTTTACATCAGCTTTCCAGTGAAGAGCATGATGAGGCCTGTGGTTGCAAAGGGTTAGTTAATAGCTTGACATGTTAAGATGATTAAAAATTAGGTTTTAAGGGTCAAATTAAGTTGTGTCTTTACGACAGGTTAAACCTTGGTTTACACCTCCACACTGAAGATATTACCGAAAGTTTGTTTGGCCACTTTCTCCGTAATAAACTTCTCCACGCTAATTGACTTTCTCTGTTTTTTTTTTATTTATCTATCTATCGCTTTATCTCTTTTGCCATATATATATATATATATATATATATATATATATATATATGTATGTGTGTATATTTATGTCACTATACGCTTTAAAAAAAGCTTTATATATTTTTAACAAAAACAAAGGAGTCATTGCAGTTTTACTTGCTAGACTTACCATCACGTTTCAATGCCTTCAGCCACCTCCAGACGCAGGCCTCTCCGACATTTTGCAGCATCCATTTCCCCCACCTTGCTACAGGCCATGCGGATGCTTTCCTCAAGCTTGACAGCTGGCGCTTTACCCAACCAGAGAGGTGAAGGATAGACTCATCGAGCTCCAGTGCAGCCCTCTGGATAAAGATCCCCTGACTAGTAGTAGCAGGCCTTCTACTGTGGGGTTTGTCAAGAATAGATCCTGTTTCAAGAAACTTGATATGGATAGGGTAAATTGTGCAGTGTGATGGTCATAAAGCTTCTCAAACTCACATAACCGCATTCGGCGACTGAAAAACTTCTTACCAGGCGACGATTTTGCAACGCTGCTTCAATGTCAATTGGCAAAAAGGGGCACAAATATATATATATATCAGTCATTAAAAACTTTGAGAGACAAATTTCTGTATATCTGTTCTCATTTTGTCACGCTTCACTACACATATGTAGGTCACTTTGCAAATGTGGACCAAATGCAGTTTAAGCAACACGCAATCTGCACAATTTGAGGGGTGGTTTGGAAAGCCTATATAAAGGCTCAAAAATATCCATTATTGTAAGTCTAGTGCACGTCATAATGCCACATCTATCACGTGAACAACTTCTCCGGGTAATGGGTATGGTGGAGGACGGGTTGCGCTACAGGGAGGTAACGAGACATATGGGCTGTACATAACCCAACAACAAACCTGACTGACCGCCACAACATGACAGGGTCAGTTGACAACAGGCCACGTCCAGTGCGAGAGAGAGTGATGACTCCTGAACAGGATTGCTACATCCAGTTGCAGCACTTGCGGTAACGGATTCACAGTGCTGTATCACTGCCTGTATCACCGCCTGTACCACCGCAAATGAAGGCCATAACCGATACTGACTGTTGTGACTTTCATTTTGGCAGGTGCCATTTTGTTTTGTTTTTGATGTGCATACTTAATTCTTGACACTTGACATTGTTTGTTGTTTTATGAAGCCAACATGCTAAACAAAATATATTGAAATAGTTAAATGTTTCTACAAGAAAACTGAAATGCTATACTAAGAGCATTAAACACTAAGAGCAGTAACCAATAATAATATGTGTGTTTATTGTGTGTTCAATAATGATAACCCTGCTTTGTTAAAATTAAATAAATAAATAAAAAAGTATCCTCATCTGCAGCTCTTGTGGAGGTTTAAAATGTCACACTTCCTTCTTATTTTTGCAGCAAAACCCAGTAGCCTCATTATGTTTGTCAAAAAAAATCTTTTGTGTTACTGATTTGTATATCAGTTTCTTTACTGATATACAAATATTTTTCCATCACATTTAATTTTCTGCTGAAAAAAAAAATCTTGTTTTTTGTATTCAATAATGCATAAATCATAAACATTTAATATATATCATACATGCATGTGTGTGTGTGTATGTATGTATGTATGTAAATTTTTATTATTTTATTTAGTCATGTGCTTTAATTTGGTTGTTTCTGCCAAGCTAATGCTACAAGTTCTTTCACCTCCCACAATTTTCAGTCACAAAAATGTTCAAACTGCCAACTGAAGTTCAAGAAGCTGTTTAATCTCATCACCGATCTCTTGTGTCCTCTTCGATTATCAATCTTGAAGGATATCCACATTGTGATCGAACTTTCTCCTCTTGTAACCAGGCATCTGTTTCTTCAGGAAATGTTGTTGCATTCTTCCTTTTAAAATTGTTGTTGCATTCGTTTTGGTGTGAATGATTGCAGAGCCATGATGAGAAAACATCTCACTGCATAGTATTTTTTATCTCAGCTTTAAAACAACATTATTATTATCTAACACTCAAGAGCTTAATCATGCCTTAAGGTAAAATTAAATAAATAAATAACTAAAATACAGCTGGTTAAAATATTGTACACATAAATTCAAGTGTTCAACAGAAGCCCGATTTTCTAAACGCCTACACAGAGGTGCAGTACAATCATTCAAATTATAAAGCTTTCTGTGTGCAGCAGCAGTTACACTGACATTTTCTCATTGAAATTGCACACATTTACGGTTTTGGCAAATGTGGCTATAAATATACACAACACTTTTGCTTTGTGAAAATGGTGAAGCATTTTCAGGCTTTTGTGGAAAATGTTTATCTTCAAATGATACTCGAATTGTCTGATTGTATTTAGTTTCAGTACATTTCTAGACGGTGGAAGAATGGCAGTCTGAAAATCTTTTGTTTGTTTTTTTTTACTTTTTGTCTAAGTCCTGTGTAAACCTTTTGTTGGGATTTTCCAGGGAAAAGCGCCACTACAGTGGGATGATTCACCATCTTAAATGATGTTCTGATGTTTACATCATTACTGACTTAAACTTGTTTTTGCAGGTTTTCATTTGAAGAGTTCCTGTGAGAATACGGTTAGAGAATCGCACTTAATGAGAAAAAAAAAAAAACCCTTCTGTCCTTTAACTGTTTCACAAATATATTAAAAACAAACAAGAACACGCAAAGTGCAAACCTTTACCAAGCCCAGCAATCAACCAAAATGTTTAAAAAAAACAAAAACAAACAAGAAACATCCAATCTCACAATGTTAAAGAATCATTAAAAGATTCCTGGATGCAAAATTTGATCTGGATCATATCCAAAATTTGTCTTCCCTGTCCAACTTTTTGTGTAATCCTGCGAACAAGAACACAAAGAGAATATAAAACATAATCTTATTTGCGGCGGTGAAAAGACATTCACATATACATGTCATATTACCTTACAGCCTGATTTTACACTGTGAGATTCCTGTTCTCTTTCAAGATTTGACAAGATTATATCATCAAAATCCTCTCCTGATAGACCTGTGACCAAAGAAACTCGCTGTCTTGCTAACTTCATCAATCAGTCATACAACTGTCACATTCTTTCTTCCTGCCACTTCAGTGCTGCCCTTATTTTAATTCCTATGTATTTCATTTGCATTTTGCCACCTCCACCACTATATCTCTAGTTGTTATATGAGTTTTGCATCATCAGATGAGTCTCAGCAGTGGTCACACTCTTAAACTCTGACACTACCAAAATCTTTTTTACAGTGGCTCTAAATTGGCTGCCACTTATAACAAATTATGCATCTTCTATTACCTCCAACCACAAATCATGAATTCTCTTGTAATTTTTTTTTTTCAGGGACAGCATAATCTGGCTGAAAAAACTGCAGTGTAAAGTACAAGGGTGGGTGGGAAAATTCACAGTCTCACCATGATGTGATGCTCACATTTAACCAAATGAAGTATATTTTCCACCATTGTCTTCCATCAGTGTTGTAGTGCTTGGACCCCATTGGTATACAAGCTCTCTTCCTGATGGTGAGATAGATTACTATGAACCTTACAGCCTTTTTAGCTTTACAGAACTCTCAAATCGGCCGCAAGCCGGAAGCTAGGAGCACAATACGCAGACGGAGCACAATACGCAGACAATCCACTAGAGAAGAACCACCCATCTGCAGGGAAAGCCCGTGAAACCACCTAATAAACCTGATGGACACTACTGCACACATGAAAACCCTCCTACTTGACACTGCTTGTGTTCAGACAGCAAGTTGCAAATGGAACAACTGGGACAACTTGTGAGGCAAGTTGTGCTCACCAGTGTCAAGTGGTTCAGGCACAAATAGTTTTTTTTTATGCAGGCAGTTGCACTGGGGCAACTTGTTTTGGGAACAAGTTGTGCAAGTGTAAACGCAGCTATAGTGCAGCGTAAATGTAGTGATGGGAATTTTGTTAATGAAAAAACAAGTTAGTTTTACATTATTGTAAAGTCCAAAAATTGTACAAGCTCTATGTCGTGCATTTTCCTATTCACAAAGAATTCCGAGTAGAAGCAAAAGACACCTAATTATCCAGTGTATCCTTAGACCTAAAAAAAAAAAAAAAAAACTTTTCTTTTAAGAATGCACTGAATAAATTCAGCCCCTGGTACAAAAACAGCTTTATCAAAAACGTGTTCCAATCATATCAAATTGCCCACATGGTTCAGTTTCCTTGGGGGACTTTATTACCAACTTTTAGCTTAAGAAGTGGCATAAAACTTTCCTTGATATCATTACTTCCCGCCATCATTGCTACAAAGTGGGCTCCAGTGGCGGAGGTTAATCCCTGCAATGCTGATAAACCCTGCTGGTGCTAAATCATACTCCTGGTGGGATAGCTCATGGTAGAAAAGATTGGTCTCTCAATATGCACAGCTGGGGAGACTTTGGCAGCATTTTTCTCTGGGAATTTCCAAGCAATAAGCCAGAATTATTTGTTTCTAAAAAATGAAAAAAAGAAGAAAAAACAAAGAAAGAAAAAGCTCATGAAAAAAGGGGCTTGATTTATTTTTCCATTTCCAACCACACATATTCAGGTGCTTGGGAAGTACAGGGGTGTATAATTATGCAATGTGTAAATGTATCCTTGAGCGATCATCCAACACGGCCCTGTATTTATGCAATCATTTACCCCAATGCCAGCGTTCAGATCCTTTTCCCAATTTCATTTTAGCTTCTTACAATTACCATATAGATTATTTGCAATAATATAATAGAATGCTAAGGCTTAGCATGAAGACCTGTAAATTAAAGTAAGAAAGATAGCAAGGTATGCTTAGCCATACTTACTGCACAGTAAGTGTACAGACAGTGTTTTTATTGCAAATACTTTAAAAAGTCTCCCTTGTCTGTTAGGTTTAGGATTAAAATTTATTATCTTGAGACAAATCACTGACTGTTCATAATCCGTCCTACAGTATGTTTTAGTCTTATAGAAAAGGCTTCTTTTGTGTTTTAATAGGAGATTATCCCAGACAGAAGGGTAACCCTGTTTATATTGGGGGAGATCTAGCAGCTTATAAGATTTTACTCTTGAATGTTAGGGTTGTCTTGTTCTGGGTAATTTGGGACAAAGCCTTTGTAGACTTAAAATACTGCCTCACAGCAAGAAGGTCCTAGGTTCAATTCCCGGACTCGGGCGTTTCTGTGTGGAGTTTGCATGTTCTTTCTGTGCTAGTGTGGGTTTCCTCTGGGTAATCCAGTTTCCTCATACAGTCCAAAGACATGCACATTAAGTCAGTTTAAACACACGCCTGTGGCTCAAGCACATACAAGCAGGCTAATATTTATATTAGAGGGAGAACGAATAAAAAGCAAATGATGACTGCGTGACATTTAGGTAATTAAAGTGTGTGTGTGTTGGAGGGGAGGGGTATTTCTGCTGAGAAATTGGTATTGATCAAATACGAACATTGATATAAGACATAATGCAAAGACATTTATTCATTCATTTGCCGGACCATTTTATCCTACTTGGGACTTTGGATCAAAAAGTATGATGAAAAAAAAAAATATATATATATATATATATATATATGTCATTAAGTCTATATTACCTTTTTAAAGCTTTTCAGTTAAACTGATTAAAAATACATCTGCATATATTTGAGTTTATTAGGGTTGGGGTTCAGACTAAACAAAGAGCATTGTATTAAACCTGGAAAATTTAAAACTCCTCTCTGTTTAAATGTCAGTTTGTAACCTTTTCCTTTTCGATAGGAACTCCTTAATTAACTGGTAATGATTTCTATAAGGATATTTATTGATACCAGCATTGAGGTATAATTGAACTTAGGGCACTATTACCATTTTAATGACCCTTATCTTTAACCCAGACCTTCTTTTGCAGTAGTAGAGATAAATTGATCAGTACTGTATGTTTTATTCCCTGGGAACACACAATTAACCCCTAGCAGTCAGGTGATTGTTTTTCTTGCTTGTGCAAATTAATTATTTATTTGATTTTTGCTTCTTTAAGTAGTTGGGCTTTCATTTTAATAAATATTTAAATAAATAATAATGGATTTGAGCGGCAGGGTGGCAAAGTGGTTAGCCCTCTCGCTTCACAGCAAAAAGGTCTTGGGGTCAAGTCTCATGGTTGGTAAGGGTGTTTTGGTGTGGCTTTGTATTTTCTTCCTAGGCTTGTGTGAAGCACATCCTATGGTTTAAAGACATGCATTTTAGGCTAATTGGCTATTCTGGATTGCCCTTGAGAGTGAATATGAGTATGAATGGTTGTTTCATACTCACAGCTTAGTGAGCTGTCCAGGGTGTACTCCACCTTTCAGATCTCCAGCCTCCCCGTAACCCCAAACATGATGAACAGTGCAGAGAATGAATGAATTTAATGGATTTCTTTTTTATTTTTTTTTATTATATTTGTCGTCAATCACTGTGCGACTCCTGCTTGTTTTTGACCCACTGACCTGATGTTCTTGCTCTGTTATGTAACATATGTCTTATGTATTTACATCCATTTCTTCGTTACACCCCCTAAGGAGTCCTTACATTTGAATATCATCACACTGTTTACTGCCTGATGACGAGTTTGACACGTACATTACTTCAAAGTCTGAGGTAATGCAAATATTCACAAAACTTGTAGTTTCCTTCTTTCCTTCCCCAGGGCAATTCCCAAATCGAATGTTCCCAAACAAAAGTGAAAAATAAATAAATAAATGAATGAATGAATAAGATTTGTGCTGGACATTTAAAGGTTGTATAATATACAGTACTCACCAGTCAGTGGTCATTCTAATCGATCTCATTTATGAATCATTAATTATCAGAAAAGATCCTTGAGAAACTTTTAAAGAAACTAAGTATAGTATAGTAAGTCAGTCCAGGTCCAGTGTTTCTGCTGAGTCATTCTTTTAAATTCCAAGTTTGGCTGGTTGGGTGATTAATAGTATTGTTTTGTTTTATTTTGTTTTATTCTTTTTTTTTTTTTTTTAGTACCATATTTTCTCTGATCCCAGCCTTGTTATTCATCTTTCATCAGTTAAATAATATACTGACTTGAAATATCTTGTATTGCCTGGTCCTGACTGTCTTGAGATTATTTTCTGTTCTACTGATGTTCTTGTCTGAACTAAATGCTGTTCAGGTGTTTTTTGACAGCAAGGTCAGGATCTTACACATCTTAAAAGGCTATCCAACCTAAGCATGCCCCAGTCATAATCTCACCCTATTCATTCACACATACGGCCTGATCAAATATCAATGATTTTTTTCAAAAGCTCCAATAACTTCCACACATCATACATTTTAAGTATGTAAGCTGCCTCAGCATAAAATATGGATCTGTTTATGCTCCCTAGCTTGAATTACCTTCAGCATCAATGCACACAGACATCACGTAGACTTTTCAATAATATTTTTTCTGACCAAGGAATAGGAATTATTGAAAAAAAACAAAACAAGTGTAATATATCTTTATGAAATTTAAAGGGTAAAGACAAATAAGGCCATTTTTAATTTTTTTTTTACATTGTAAAAAATAGTGACATAATAGAAAATTAATATGGTTCTAACAATTTTAATAGTTAGCTGGAGTAACTAAAGCATTTGTTACAATACAGTTTCCAAATGTATATAGTATAATATACAATATAATTTCCAAATGTATAGGGTGACCCAGCACAACCACCCACATTTCTAAGACAAGTGAAGAAAAAAAAAAAAAAAAAAAAAAAACATGATTAAAGATAATCAAAATGTTATATAAAATAAATAAAATGATGCAAAGGAATAAACAAAATGATTATTATTTGCACACATGCAACTTCATTCTATACAGTTTTTTATAGATCCATGGCTCAACAGGTTATACTGGGTGGAACTTAAGGGCTTCCAGAGTTTGAGGTTGATGATTTAAGGTATTAAAAAAATAAAAACAAGGCTGGTTCAGGGGACTGGGCTGGTCACCAAACATCACCATACAATGAGATCATTCAATCCAGAAAAAAAAAAATCTCAGCACTTCCAGTGATATTAAAACCATGCGTGCCATAGGTCCATCTTACTGAAACCACACATCAAGTTCTTTAAGCTCAAGGTGCTCAAGTTGGGGTTGGGCTACCAACAGACCTTAGCACTGCCTCTCCTGCTTCACTTAGTTTTATGTGTGCAAATAATAATGATGAATAAATACTGTATTGAATGAAGTTTCATGTGTGCAAATAATAATTTGATTATCTTTTAACCTTTTGTGATTCACTCTGTATTACAAACATTTGATCATACCCTGCCACACGTAGATAAAGAGCATGAAGACCACACTGCAAGCTAAAACCAAGTTCTAACTGCATCTAACATGTTCCCACAAATTTATTAGCATGTGCAGGATTCATAAGGAAGTATCATTTGGAAGTGTCTCTACTATTTTTGGCAATTTCTGCTATGAAAATCACACCTCAGGTGTACTAAGTATCTTGTGTTTTAAAGAGACGTGGTGGGATGAACCGGTTTTTATATCCATCTGAACCAGTAAATAATGTTCTATGATAACACACTCTTTTGACTTCCTGTGTACAAATGTAGGCCTGCATTAAAGAAAACATTAAACGACAACTAAGGAATCAGTTAATACATTATACTAAGCTAACTTACGAATTTTTAGTTAAACAGTGAGCCCAAGAAGCAATATGGCAGTCACTCAGGGAAACCATAGAGATTACTATTAAGGGATGTCTATGGGGGGAAACCTGTAAGTCCCTGCCTTCAGATATAAAAAGTAGCATTGGCTCCAAAGTGGTACTCCCACCGCCCGCTTTTGTCGCACTGATATTATGTACCCTACAACCTAGCTTGTTGGTATAAATCCGCTAAAAGCTGGTATGGAAGAGTTTCTGAATTACTACTATTTCACCACTGTAAACAAATTATTTGAGGGAAAAGTAATTTGTTTTCCAAACCGCTTAATCCTATTAGGGTTACGGGGATACAGGAGACTATCTCATTCAACCCTGGGCAATGGTGGCGTAGACCCTGAACAGCTTGCCGGACCATCGCATCTAGGGTGTTTTGAAACAACCAGTTAGCCTATTGTGCATGTCTTTTGGCTGTGGGACGGTACTGATCATTTGAGTAAACTACCCAACAAAAGTTTGTCTTTAACAGTGCAAGAGTAACAATAATTTAAAAACTCAATAGATTTTTTTTTAGCATGGGATGGGTACTTGTTGCCAAATTGGCAAGTCCAACGAGATTAATTTAATCAGATAATTATATAAATATAAAATGATTACACATAACGGTTGGTTTAATGGTTCAACTGCAAACAGATATACATACAAAAACAATCAAGTTGGCGTGACATACAGGATTAGTTTGTTAGCACAAAGCTTAATCCCAATTCCCAGTGCTGAGGTAATCTTTATGAGGTCAGAGTTGACTGAGCGGAAATCTCCATAGGCAGCGAGCCTAAACCACTAAGGTCACCAAAGAGCAGTAAAGCCTTTTGGCAGACAAACAGATTTCTTGCATTAGCTACATCCCAGGAGCAATGCTAAGCTAATTGTGTTTTTGTAAAACAAATCTTGAAGAGTGAGTGGCAAAGTCAAATGTCAGCGATCACAGCTGACTTCTTTGAGCCACCCAGAGGCAATACAATTTATAAACAGCAGATAAGAGGGCACTTGTGTAGACAGAGGGCAAAAGGGCAGGACATCAAACCTCAGTGGTACTTGTGTACATGTGCCTGATGGTTCATGTCATGTTGTCACTTCTTAAACATGTCTACCTATAGTCCATCTTCTAGACATTGCATGTTGTCTGTGCAACTCATAACTGAAGAACATGTAACTACATTTGGAGGACCACATACAGGTATGTCAGGGAAATCATAAAAAAAATTCATTAAATTATCCTACAGAATTAGGCACTGCATAAAAATGGACTACCAGTGAGATTGTTGTGGGCTATGTGTCTTTTCTATTCCTAATTAATTAAAATCATCCACATCAAGATCTGGTAATCTCCATAAACAACTCGTTGATCTCTCCTTCAGTCACTGCACAAAGCCTTGGAGTAACCATGGCTAATCGCCTGTCTTTCTCCTCTCATATTGCTAATCTTTCTCAATCATGTTGATTTCTCCTCTTCAACTTCCAAAGTGTTCATCCATAGCTTTCCACTAAGGCCACTCAGATACTTGTTTAGTCCCTTGTCATTTCAATGCTAGACTACTTCAACTCACTCTTAGCAGGTCTGCCTTTGATTGTGCCATTCTGATACAGAATGCAATGGCATGGCTTGTTTTTCAAAATTCCAAAGTTCTCTCACATCACTTCACTGCTATGTTCTTTGCACTGGCTTCAAAACACTAATGCTAGCCTACAAAGCCAAAAATGGACCTGCACTTATATCCCACACTGCACCATTGAAGAGTGTTCCTAGGTGTCTGGGTAAATGAACGACCTGTCTCCTGGAGAAATTATAAATATATGATTTATAAACTAAGCATTGATCCATCGATAAGGAGTTAAAATTAAAGATGGTTACATAAAAACAAAATGTAATAATGTAGTTTAAATAGCAATAAATAAGTGGATTCACAGACTTACCAATCAAACACCCAATGTGTTACAAATTGCTAATGGAAAAAGGAGAAGTATCTTTAAAATGAAAATGCAAATATAAAAAAAAAAATGTCCTTTTAAATGTGTGTGTGTACGTGTACATATATATA
>JAQMYF010000023.1:7490553-7503195 GCA_030014195.1 Neosilurus mollespiculum | reverse complement strand
AATATGTAATTTTTTTTTTACCCAAAATGCTCTATCCTTTATAAGTTTCATTGAGGGAGTGGAGCCCATCTGAGCTGAAACCAGGTGAAGGTGGGGTGCCATTAACAACCTACCAGATCATCACGTGGTCAACACAGACAGACAGCCATTTACACTTGCCAATATCCAATAGCCTAATGTGCATGTCCTTGGTTAGTGGCACAGTGGTGTAGTGGTTAGCACGTCCGAATCACAGCGAAAAAGTCCTGGGTTTGATTCATGGATCCGTGCATTTCTGTGTTGAGTTTGCATGGTCTTCCCATGCTTGTGTGGGTTTTCTCCAGCTACACACAACCATCCATACTCACATCTACACCTAGGGTCAATTTGGAACATCTCGCTAGAGTAATGTGCATGTCTTTGGACTGTGGGAGGAAACCAGAGTACTTGGAGGAAACCCATGGAAGCAAGGGAAAAACATGCAAACTCCACACAGAAATGCCCAGTTTAGCCCAGTACCTTCTTACTGTGAGGTGGACATGCTAACCACTACGCAACGGTGCCACCCTATATCTCTGTTTCTCTCTCTCTCTCCCTCTCTCTCTCTCTCTCTCTCTCTCTCTCTGTAGTGGGTTAAATAGATCAATAGAAAATTTACATATTGCAGTCAAAGTTTTTTATTGTACTATATAGTCAATTAAAAGGTGGGGTGATGTCCGGTTCAAAGAAAAAGAAAAAAACAGAGTGCTGAAAAAGCTGACATTAAAGAAAACATGTGGTCTCTCTCCACAAAACTATTGCCTACTTCATGTTCTGATGCAGCAAATGAAACCACATGATTATGGGCCTTACAAAAGGATTAGTAAACACACTGAAATTCGACTGAATGTATCTGAGCCATGGAAGAAAAGAGGAGGAGGAAAGAGAGATAAACAAAACAGCGGCATTTTTTCAGGGCAAAGCAATTAGACGTTGCTGGGGCAACAGCGGTGGATGTGACCTCATCAGGCCACATTTTGTCCTCCCTCTTGCAAAAGGGAGATGGTAAAGGCAAGACCTGCAAAATTAAAAGGCAACCTTCAAAGCCCAGTCTCATTCATTTTCCTCCACCCTTAGCCCAAACATTTCAGCCTTGTTAGGGAAGAGGCCAGATACCGCCTTTGACATTTTTACTGGAAATCAAAACTTGACATTCTTGTTGTACCATTACTATTTATTTTAAGCACCTCATGTGGTGATGTACATGTTAAAGACCACATGGAATTGCTTGAGATTTGATTTGATTACGTAAGTAGATCGATTTCATTTTTGGAACAGGAAATCCGAGTGACTGGGTGATGTGCTTGATTAATTTGCACAACTGCCAATAATGTTTACAACATCACACATCCTGGTGAAATTAAAATTTGACCAAAATTAAAAGAGCATTGGGGAATTTAATAGACCTTTAAAAAAAGGATTTTTAATTTTTTTTTTAGCACTGCCTTCTTCCACACTTAGCGGCTTAAACAAGACTCTAGACTAGACACTGAAATGCCCTGTGTTTTTGGAGTTATGGTTTTCAAAGTTGCTGTGCTGATGGGGACTGAGAGGTGCAGAGTCATCTCGGAGACACTTATCCTGTCCGAGTGATTGGTTTATAGCTAAATACTTTGGGTTACGTAAATCTGTTAACTGAAAAGAAAGGGTAAAAAAAAAGATCTTACTCTTGGGTTGGCATGGTGGCTCTGTGTTTAGTGCTTAACATTGTCACTTCGTGGAGATACGGCTCTGGGTTCGAGACCTGCAGCTGACGAGGGCCTTCCTGTTTTCCGTTCTTGCATGGGCTTCCTCCAGGTGCTTTCCTTTCTATTTCAATGCAATAGATCAGCTGGCTACTCTAAATAGCCAAAGGTACGAGTGTGAATGGCAGTTCATGTTCGTGTTAGCCCTGCAATAGACTAGGCATGCCTCACCTCTTCCCCGAAGTCATCTGGAATTGGCACCAGCTTCCCAATTTACCCTGGTGGATAAGTGGTATAGGTGATTCATGGATACATGGATGTGACAATATACACAAAAATGAACAAAACATGCATCCTATTTGAATGGAATTTGCTATGCATATTTAGAATCAGAACATTTGATGTCCTATCAAATTTCATCCATTCAGTGGCCATTTAAATTCAGCATGGTAGTACAGCAGGCTCAGCAGGAAGTGATTTGTAATTTTTTTTTTCTTGCTTGGTGGAGGTTTGCACTCCCCGAGTTCTCTTTTTACATTTACTGAACCATCACTATCCATAATATTAAGGGATAAGAAGCATTGAACTACAAACGTGTAGTGGTTAGCATGTCTGCCTCACAAACCCGGGTTCGTGTCTCAGGCTCCACAAGTGCGTTTTGGTTTGGAGTTTGCATGTTCTCCCCGTGTTTGCATGGGTGTCCTCCTGGTACGCCTGTTTCCTTCCATAATCTAACGACATGTACATTAGGCTAATTGGCTGTTCCGAATTGCCCCTAGGAGCAAGTTTGAGTGTGAATGGTTGTGGGCGTTGACCATGCAATAGATTAATGAGCTGTTCAGAGTGTACCCTGCCTTCGCCTAGAGTCGGTGGAGATAGGCTCTATCCTTCCCGTGACCCTAGCAGAATTAAGTGCTTTGGCAAAAGAATGCTATCCGATTGGTCACTTTTACTCGATGTTGACTTTTCTTGGATGCTCAGTTAGTTAATGAAATAATCTGATGTGGTAGCTATGGTATGTTGGCTTCTTTAACCATAGACCTGTGGAAAGTTACTGGACCACTGACCATGTTATTCTGAAGCAGAAGCCAAAGGAGTCACCTGCATTTGAGTGATCTTTCTGGCTTAAAATAAAACTGAGGCCTGAGGAGAAAGCTGCTTTTTTCCCCCTCACAATGTCTATGTGAAGTGTTGCTCTTTATCTGTGCTAAGGGTTGATCCTGACTAGGGAAAAGGTGCAGGGCTGTAAAATTGAAAGAAGAAACACATCAAAGCGGGGTAATGAACCTTGTCCAATCCCAGCCTAACCGAGAGGCTCTCGGGGCCAGACGATGGGGAGAATTCTGATGAAGCTGTTTTCTTCACCAGAGTAATGGGCAGTGTGGGAGTGTATTCGTGTATATGTGTGTGTGTTTATACATGCGTAGGAGTCTGCGAGGCATGCAAGAAGTGGTGGCGTAGGTGGAGTGCTCTCATGACTCTAAACAGTCCAAAGCTTCTGTTCAAAAACTTCGCAGTCCGAGACTTCCAATTGGGAACGATGGGCACTCAAGGTGGAGTAATCCTAGCAGGCAGCCAATGTACACCTCATTAAGCGCTGAGGTCCTGGAGGGCCCGGTAACATCTGGGAGTGGCTTAACTAGTCTCAATACCAGGACAGAACTTTCTTCTTTTTGAAAATCAAGTGAAAAACTTTTCCATTAAGCCCAAGCTATGTTGGTTCTGGCACAGATATTTACTTGAAGGCTTTCAAAATGGCTCTTGTACTGTTTATGGTTCACAAATAATTTCTGTTTTTCCTGATTCTGGATAAAGCAGGGGTATTCCCGTACATTTAAAATGGTCTGGACTGAAAGGTAACCACAAGCTAACTGTTTATGGCTATAAATGATGATTAGCAGCTTCTAGAGAAGAATTCAGCTTTTTCATGAAAAGCAAAGGTAATACAGGGAATATCCTAAAGGATAAAGAGTCTATGAAGTCCCCAGAGTACTCACTGTTCGCCAGAAAGCTCTTGTTCAGCTCAGGAAGGGAAACAAGCCTAAAGTGACCAAAGCCATTACCGACACAGATGAAGACGCCTTGCTCAGAAGTGCGGAAGTAAAAACGCCTGAAGTGAATTGAAAAAAGACACCATTTTAAATGGCATACCGTAAACCACTTTCAACTAGATTGCTCGGTTTGAACAGAGAAATCTCAGCCCTTGGTCTTTTTGTACAGACCTCGCCTTAGGCTTGGTCTCTACTAAGACAATGGGCTGAAATTTCTCTGTACCAACCTTACGTTTGGTTAATAAGAAGTATCTAGACCTCCAGTTGATGATTAGTAATACAAAGAAAGAAGAGGCAAGAACATGTTAACAGATGGATACAGTAAGAAAAAGTGCCAGAACATTGCTGATATTAAGGGTTTCCTCAAGAACTCAAATCTGTCACCAAAACATATCTATGTGCAAATCTCCCTGGGAAGAAAAAGAAACTGGTTGCTCTTTTGGTTGTGCATTGTAGAGCATACCATCTGTTCTATTTCTGGTAAGGTTGGTTATATCTTCTTAAAGTAGTGTCTTCTGCATCTTGTGAGTTGAAGGGCTCGCAGTTGGGGTGGAGAGAACACTGGCTCTCTTGTGATTTAATGGACTAAATGGACTGTGCTTGTAGCCGGATGTTTCAGCCTGTCCTCATTATCCAAGAGGAGCCGTGCACCATCTATGAACATCAAACACAAGCATAGCAGCTTTTCAGTGAACATGAATAACAAAGGTAATATGGGATTTGGCTTCTGAGAGATTGTCTCGGATGAGGTGAACAAGTATATGCTCAGTAGAGCTGAAGGAACAGGATTAAAAGAGATGCCTGATCTGTTCTTCTCACTCCATGATGTTTACCACATGTTGCTAATCGATCTTAATATCGTTTTGTTTAGTTTTATGATATGCATGCTGGGAGACTTTAAAAGAAAACTGACCATTCTTAATAGTTTTTTATTTTTATTATTATTTTTTTCTTTTTTTTTTGGTGATATCATAACTGTTGAATTCTTGAATCAGAATCTGTAGCTTGACTGTGCATAACACCACAGCTTGGACAGTAGATCTTTGTGTAACACAAATGATAGATTATAATTAGTATACAAATTATAATACACTGCCCAGCCAAAAGAAAAGTGATGCACACTAACTAATTTTGTTGGACTGTCTTTAGCCTTGATTATAGCATGTAATTGCCATGGCGTTGTTTTGGAAAAACATAAGCATCATCAGAATGTTTATTTCCATCCAGAGTTGGGTTCATTTTTTACTGAAGTCTTGAACTGATGATGGGAAAACTGAACAACTCAATAAAGTCTACTGCTACACATCCCAAAGACTTTTAATGTGGTTGAGGTCAAGACTCTGGGGTGCCAGTTCATATGTGAATATGATTCCTTTTGCTCCTTGAACTACTCTTTCACTATTCAAGCCCCAATTTTATATCCATGCCATCAAGAAAGAAAAAGTCTTTTGATGGGATAAGCTGGTAATTCAGTACACTTCATTTCATTTTATTGCCGCATAATGTTGCTGAGCCTCGACCTGACCAACTGAAGCAACAAAACCATGGCAATTATAACCTGTAATCAAGGCTAAAGGTGCTCCAATATATATATATAAGCTTTTTTTTAATTAATAAATTTATTTATTTATTTATTTATTTTGTCAGGCAATGCATGTTGTCATTTCAACTGTATAGTAACCATCTAGATGTTATATGGTGGATAAACTTCATAATCCATGATTCTCTGTAGGAGATATTTTTTTAACATTTCTTCAGTGTCAGTGTCTCCAGTATGTCCAGTCTCAGCACTTTTGTGTGAATAGACCGAGGAGTTTGCCTAATATAATATATTCTTAATAATGTGACCCGCTCTCTTTTTTTGTCTTATTAATTTCAAGAGAGAGGAAAAAAAAAAACAGACACTGTTGGAGGAATTACAAAGGAACTTGTTTCAAGGAAGTTCCAGAAGATGAACTATGAAGTATGAATTAATTAAAACTTGTAATGTATCATTTCTTAATGAACTACAAATTGTAATCTGGACGTGGTACGGTGGAGTAGTAGTTAGCACTCTTGCGTCAGAGCAAGAAGGTTCAAGTGTTGAGGGTATATCTGTGTGGAGTTTGCAGACTCTTCCAGTGCTCGCGGGTGCTCTGGTTTCCTCCTACAGTATGAGGGTGTACATACCTAATTAGCTATTCCAAAATGCCACTGAGGGTGAATGGTTGTTTATCTGTATTGGCCCTGCAATGGACTGGCAAGCTGTTCAGGGTGTACCCATATTTTGCCCAGAGTCAGCTAGGAGTGGCTCCACCTTCCATGTGACCCTTAGGCAGTACAGATAATGAAATGAAAATTGTAATCTTTGCCATTTTGTCGTGGTTTAGGAGCAGCACAACACTCTGTGCTGTTATAGCAAAAATAATCCATTTTAGCCACTGTCATGTTTTAATTCGTGCTTTAATACATATCCCATCCGCTGTCTAAAAGCGTGAACATGCAGAATTAGTATCTGGTGCTTATGCAGAAATACAGAGAGTAGTATGACATGACTAATGCATGGGGCTGCTTAGATAATCCACAAAACAATAGGTGCTCTTCAGGTCTAATTGCTTTCCTTTCACATGATTGCTAAGTCTTGCTCATGAAATGCTTCCCATCGGGATTCCCAAGACAAGCTATTCTTTTTGGATTTATTTATTACTTTGGGCCAGTTTTTAAAGGCTCCTGCCTTGCAGTTTGGCAAAATATCTGAGAAATACTTTTGCCTCACTTTGGCATGATAATACAAAGTTTCTGGCTTTGGGATAAGATAGTAACAGGGGTATGTGTGAACAAAGAAGCTGCGAGTACATTCCATCCCACCGAACATGTCCTGACCTGTCATCAGGAAGTTTTCTGGGGAGTTTTCCCCCCAGATAAAAGAGAATTTTTATCTTGTCTCAATGTGCTTTAGTTCCTTCAGTGTCTCCATGATGATGTTTTTAAAAGATAAAAAGTTTGGAGAATTGTCTTAACTTCCTAACTTTTAGGAATACCTCCTAAACAGCACTGTTTTATGGTATTTACCTTCATCCCTCATGTTTTTATGGGCAGGAGGGCTGGCTTAGTGGCTAAAGGCTTGACTTCTCTTTTACCTCTTTGGTCAAAGATGCCTGCTGATGAAGCTGCAGCAACCATTTTGTACATTATTACTGGAGAGTGCTATTATCATCATCAGAGAGGCTTTGTAGTTGGCATAAGCCCCCACCCCCCCTCTTTTTTTTTTTTTTAAGTGATCCTTGGACACTTGCTTCATTACTATCCTTTGGTAGTGGCTTTTTCCTGCAGTAATTACCCCCTCCTTATCTCTCAGCAGCCCTCAAATTGTCACCTCCCAATCATAAATCAAGCCTTCCCTTGCCGTTCATATCAAACAAACAATTAATGACAGTCAGTTCTAATTACAGCTTCACAAAAAGTGGTGGAAATAGAATGCAGGAACACAACCCACCCTGTTTGTATAGATTTTATAATAAAAATTAGCTCTTTTCCTTAGGCACTCTAAAGGCTTACTTTTAGTATTTGAACCAGAGATATCTAAAATTGTATTTGTGTGATTTATTAAAGCAAAAAAATAGATAGATAGATAGATAGATAGATAGATTTGGTCATCACACACTGCCATTAAGAGACATTTGTATGGCTATGTAGGCTGGTATTATAAATGAAAACATCATATAATAATAATAATAATAATAATAATAATAATACAATAATAATAATAACAACAACAACAACAATAATTTATTCGCTCATCTCACTCATTTGCTGAACCACTTAATTAAATTAATTAGGGTCGCGTGAAGGCTGGAGCCTATCTCAGCCTATCTCAGCTGACACTGGGTGAAGGCGGGGTACATCCTAAACTGTTCGCCAGACCACCACAGTGCAACACACACTCACACCTGGGGCAATTTGGAACAGCCACTTAGCCTAATGCGCATGTCTTTGGACTGTGGGAGGAAACCCCGAGCAAACCCAAACAAGCATGGGGAGAACATGCAAACTCCAAACAGAAATGCCAGAACCTGGGACTCAAACTCTGGACGTTTTTGGTGTGAGGCAGATGTGCAAACCACTATGCCATGTGCCATCCTTACAACAACACCAACTATCACCATGTAGAAAAAAGGATAGAAAATCCACGTCCTCAGCTTAGTCTGATGCACATTATGCTAAACTGGCAGCACACACACACACACACACACACACACACACACACACATTGCTTACTGGTACAACCAGAACCTGAAATGGAATTACTTAAGATTATACAAATTACTGCATGCATAATAAGTTGAACAGAGTCGGCAGTGTGGAGAAAGTATCTACTCTACCTGATTCTGAAAAAAAAAAAAAACAAACCCTGGAGATGATTTGGCATGCATTTATTTTTTAAAAAAGGCACTATTAAAGTATGTTTGGGACAAAACTCTAGAACAGACTAAATTCAGGGTTTGGTTACAAAAACATTCACAATTTTAAGTATCATGTGGTGCATCATTAAGACCACCCAGTCTTTCTTAGTTCTTACTGAAGATCTCTCTCCTCGGTCTGTTTCCAATCTGGTTGTTTCAGCATGAGAACTAAAAATAAGTCACGTATCAGCACGAAGCTTTCACAGTGTCTCAATATACTCAAAAAACAGATCGAGTTTGATTCCTGCATTTGTCTGAAATCAATGAGCTGTTATTTGTGGTGATAGTATCCAGCTATGTGTTTGTATAGTGTAGCACAGAAGCAGACAACCAGCATATGGTTTTCCAGTTCGTACGCCATGGCGCTCATACATTCGTCGATACAGGTAGATAACCACATTTTTATGACTTTGCAGAGGCGAAATTGACCATCAAATCATAAGAATTTGATTGAAGCTGTGAAAAGATGCGAGTAAACTTATTTAACTTAGAAATGCAATAACATTTCAATGAATAAAATAAAGAATTCAGTAGAAATTGGCCCTAGCCGCTAGCCTCAGCTTGTTTCCTAACAACATGAAATTGGCGCTTGATGCTGGCCTCCACTTGTCTCTCAACACGCACAATGTATGTGCACATTTAAGCAGCCTTCAAGTTCACCACACTCACAGTTTTTTTTCTAGTTTTATGTTATTAAAAACTGAAGCAATATGACACAACCATGATGCTGCCTAGCGGTCCTCATCCTAAAGCCATGTCCAAGCATTAGTCAGTAAAGAAACAAATGATAGCGTTTAACACTCACTGTGATGCAACCATGCCCATGCTTTACTGTGGGGATGGTCCAAGTCATGTCCTTTTACACTGTACAGAAATCGACAAGAACATATTCATTCATTCATTCATTCATTCACTCTGATTGACATTTAGGGTATGTTATGAAATTGTGTTCATGTCTTTTTATGTGAGTCATTATTTACTTTTTTTCCATTATACTTAGCTGTAATAGAGCAATGTTGCTCATTTTATATATCTTAATTCACAGCAATATCTCTCTGGAGTATTTTGTATTGAATCATATGCATTCTGGTTTAAATCCTCCAAATAATAATAGTGTGCTTTGTCACGCATGTGATGATGACATTAAAAAAAGGGTCATGGAGGAAAAAATCTCGATCTCTACATTCGGTGAGTCGAGACGTACAGGTCTCAGGAGGTCTTTCAGCAGCTCGCCCAGTTGCGTTTTCTTTTTCCAAAGGCAGGTCTTTGATTTATGTGTTTAATAACATAAAGAAGCAGTAATCCAGAACTAATTCCAAATTAGCTATCTAATTGTAGCGCCTATATTACCAGAAGGCGGTCAGTGCTCTGTGTGATGTAATTACTTTTGAAGGTGGACAAGAACCTTTTTCTGTTTGCATGCATATGGTCGTGAGAGAGAGATGTCCATATTCGGGTTCCCTTTTATGATTATGACCCTCTGAGATATAGATATAAAATTAACAGTTCATTAGCATTTCTGTCTGCAATAATTTCCACGAGCAACCATTATTAAGGCCAAAGAAGCTCATCGCAGGTGCAGAGCTTGGTGGGGCAATTTGTGATATTTTAAATTTATAGACTGAAAAGTCTGAACTCAGCTAAAAAACTTTCAATCATGGCATCCTGGAATGGTTACACATGCTTTTGATCTAATTTTCAAAAACATTCCAACCTCTTAACTTCTTTTTCCTTATTTTATTGTAGGAAGCTCATCATTGTAGTAAAAAAGGTATCATAAAAGAAAAAACAGACAATGAGGAACATAAAAATCTGGGCAATCAATTCACATTATACCCCTCGGGCCAAAACAGCCGAGTAATGAGGTAGATCATTTACTGTTTCAAAGTGAAGGGAATCAAAATCAGTGCATTTCTTTAGGCTGGGTCTTTTGTTCATCAGCTAAGTGGGGAAAATGTTGGATATTAATTTCATATTTAACATTTAAATGGTTATATCTGGTAGCTACCTCTTACCATTGCGGCCTATTTTGCTGCTTGCTAGTGGGCATTTTTCCAGCATGAGCTGATGTCCAATTAAGCATCGTTCTTTTTTTTTCTTTCTTTCTTTCTTTTTTATTTTATTATTTTATTTTATTATTATTTTTTTTTTTTGTAAAATCTTGACCTGATTGACTAAACATAACATGGTGGCAAACATTCTTTTGTATAACAATGGGTACAGTTGACCTTTTGCTACCCCTCACGAAAAATATTGAAGTTGCAAATGGACACAGACCCTTATAAAGTAAAAAGGTCACCAGTAAATGTTTCAGTCTCTCCTTCAGATTCTTTTTTTCCCCACAACAATAAATGCTTTCCACACAAGACTCATTTAGAATGTTTGAGTCATCAGCCATCCACAGACCACTCAATAAACCCATGTATTTATTAGTGTATCAGTATTATAGCAAGAACTTGGACATTTCTATTGGTAAGACAGCTTTACATTAAAGACATTAATAAATGTTTTTAATCTTTTTCTTTGGTCTCTGTATGTTCTCATGAGGGTTTCATCTGGGTTATCGGTTATCTCACAAAAATCTCAGTGCTAACTTAACTATGCTCAGTTACCCTTCAGTTGTGTGTCTGCTAGCCTCCTGTACACAGTGGACCCCTCCTCGCTTTCTTAGACTCTGAATCAATGGCGATCCTGAAAAGAATAAAGCACGTACTGAAGATGAAGGTATGAATAAATCAACAAAATGTATTATTGTGTAAATCAAGGGCAGCTAATTGTCAGACTAGCACAGATGCTTAGCCATAATCTCAGCCTTCCAGATGCCTGGGGTGACATTTTATTGCACAGATGTGAGGAATTACTTTTGATACTCGAAACAAAACTGTATTGTTGTAATATCTTCAAGAACCCTTTGTACAGTTAAAGGCTGTATTACCCCCCCCCCCCGCCAATTTATTAATAATTAAATAAATAAAATAAAATAAAATAAAATAAAAATAAAAATTAAAATAAAATAAAATAAAATAAAATAAAATAAAATAAAATAAAATAAAATAAAAATAAATAAAATAATAATAATAATAATAATAATAATAATAATAATAATCGCATACTGACCCAAGTCAGTCCCGGTCAGGGGTTCAAGCCCCTCTGTCACCGGGGTGTTACTGCTGTCCCCTTAGTGCAGGTAACTGGGTTATCAAAGGCCAGCCATGCATCTAGCGTACGCACCTAGCAACTTACTTTTTATAACATATCTATAAACAATTACCTTGTTTTTCAATGTGGAATGTCCACCTGCCTGTTGCAATCCCTGGGTACATTGTGGTGATAAAATACTAAGGTATTAGATGATATATTAAAACAATTTATTCATAGTCCAGGCCACAAGGCAAGGGAAGTATGTTGAAGTTTTTTGCTTGACCCGAGTGAATGGCAGCAGCCTTGATGTACATGATTAGCATGAAAGCTCTTTCTGCATTCACTTTTAACGAACTTCATTTAAATTACAATTTATTTTGAATTAGGCATAAGCCTGAGCAGTTATAAACCATAAGGTGCAAATGAAAAAGGCATTAGCGGGCTGCAGTAGTGAGCTCCATTTTGCCTGGCAAAAGATAACAGCAAACTCTTCCCATTCCCAAAAAAAAAAAAGAAAGAAAAAAAAAAAAAAAAAACTAAACACGCTACCATTAACTTACTGTATTAATACACATACACTACTTTAAAGTGAATCTTGCTTATCTTCAATTTGCAATTCAGAAGCATCTAATCACAACATTTGCCAGCTTGGGCTAGAAAACCAGTTCTGCTTTTGCATTACCCCGCGCAGAGCCAGATAAAGACTAATTGGGACTGCAAGTCTCAAGAGTAGCAAGTTGACTTGCAAAAGAATGTACTGCTTCCAAATCGTGCTGAAAACCCCTCTGAGGAAAATCCAGCTATATTAACATGGCCTTTTGGATACTTGAGAAACAAACTTGAAGTTTTAATGTGTTTTCTTTCTTTTTTTTTTCTTTTTTTTTTATGTGGGTGTTTAGTAGCAGTGTCATTTTATAGGTACCTGTCTAATTAGCCAGCTTTTTAACTGTTCAACCTTTAGTACTTTCACAGTGCCAGCGTTCAACCCTGAGTTTGAGTTACTGTCTTTTTTTTTTTTTTTTTTCAAATGTTCTCCCTCTGTGCCAATTCTTATGGCTCTAACCTCCACCTCATGTCCCTGTACTGTAGGTGGGCTGGCTTCTCTAAAAAGCCCTTAGGTACTGTATGAATGTGGGTATGGGTGCATGTTTGTGTAATGTGCTATGGTGGACCGGTGTCATGGCTATTGTGTATTCCTGCCTTACTTTCAGTGTTCCTGACAAGTTCAAAGCAGATGTTGAAGCAGAATGGATCACTTTCATGTTTTCAATAAGTACAGTCCATGGTAAGAAATATTTCTGTAAT
>JAQMYF010000023.1:7447726-7469112 GCA_030014195.1 Neosilurus mollespiculum | reverse complement strand
ACAAACACACACACTGTACATATATCCACTGTGTGTATGTATATATATATATATATATATATATATATTGTATGTGGGAAAAAATAACAGTATACTTCGACGTATCGAGCACTGTTCTACGGAAAATCGACTCAAGATCTTGTATATATATATATATATAAATATGTTTGAGTGTTCAAGGAAATCTGTTTTGTTTTCTTTATTGTTGATGCGTTCATGGATCTATTTTAGCTCTGATTGTGCAGCAGAAATGTGACTTGGCCTTGCCAACTTCTGCTATCGTGTTAAAAGTAAAGTGGGTGTTGAAAAAGAGTGGGAGAGCATTAAATCCCACCCTATATGGAATGAGCCTTGGGTCCCCTGTGGTGCATGGTATGCGGCTCTGCATGTGTTATTGTGTGTTAGTGTGGAAAGTGGCAGAAGGTGGAAAGTGACCCGCAGTGTCCTTCATGCTGGATGCATAGTGTGTGGTCTGGTCACGGAGCCACACGACCAGACGATCTCTCGTTCATGCTTATTTTAAACCCTTCTCTGGCAAGTACGTTTTGTTTCTAAGTCTGTTCTCAAGTCAGATCTTAGAGGGCACAACGACCCAACGATGGCTTCAGCAAGGCACTGGCTAATTTTAATCCCTCCTGCTCTTGCTGACATATTTGGGCAAAGTGGATGCTACCTTCAGCTGTCCCTTGGCTCCAATTACATCCCATTTAAAAAGTAGGCATAAAAATAAATGGAGGTGAGAATGTTCAGAGAAGACAGTGAGCCTGACACAAATACTGAGATGTTGGTCCAAAGCGTACAGCAGTGATTTGGTCCAAAATTGAACAATGGCAAGAAGAGTGACAATGGCTCAAATGTTTTGGCTTATTTAGGAATCAAAACCATGAACCATTTTCCATAATGGGATCATTGTTCTTCCAAATATAGCCGATAGCAGTGGCTTAGCACAATCAAAGGTTTAATGGTGTAATGTAGTTCCACTATCTGTATCAGATTAGTGTTCATACATATCAGTTTTTAATAGTAAATGGGTGTGGTGTGCACCAGATTATTATTTTTTCAACCTTACTATATTTTTTTACTTACAATGTTTATACTCCGCCAGTTCTGCAGCTCTTGATTGCTTTACCCTGGGATTAACAAAGAGAGGGATTGGCTACCTATATTGGCCTCCCATTGGTCTACCCTGGCCTGGGAAGTCACTCCCAACAGAATTCTAGCACGTGTGACAATCTGGGACACACTCAAGTGAAAACATTTCGAAGATGGCTGGCATTGGCTATCAGTATCACTCTACACTTGTGCCTAGGCATAGAAGTTGTAGCTTTTACTCTGAATGTTTCTTCAGTCAATACTGTGACCAGTATAGAGATACTTTTCCAGTTTAAAATGAAACACAACCCTGGTTTTAGAGACTGGGTAGAGCTGGTTTTGAATAATTACGCAGATGTTGTTGGCGAGCATGATAGTAGTAGTAGTGATACACACATTTGGCCAGTCGAGGACAGTAAGCTTGCCGACCTTTTTACTTAGCTGTCTGCCAACAGCGTATGCACTGCAGACGTCAATTACCAGTACTAATGCCCTGAATGCCAGTATAAGGTTGCCAGTCATATTAAACAACCACAGATATTAAATGACTACAGATATGGAATTACTGTGCACGGACATTGATTTAAGGTAGGTGAACATTAATTAACACTTGTTCTGAAAACTGACCGAGTATCATTACATTCTGATGATAAGAGTATTTCCCCATGTTTGCACGAGCTTCATCCAGGTACTTCAGTTTCCTTCCACAGTCCCATGCACATCAGGCTAACTGGCTGTTCCAATTTTGTGAGTCTGAATGGTTTGTTTGTGTGTGGGCATTGTGGTGCGAGCTATTCAGGGTGTACACCACCTTCTCCCAGAGTTGGCTGAGAAAGGCTCCAGCCTCCCCATGTCCCTAGTACCCTAGCGATTAAGTGGTTCGGCAAATGAATTAATAGTGCACCTCCAGCTTATCTGTATTTGTGTCTGCTTAAAAGACCTTACCTGTGGGCTTTTGAGTGGTGCAAAGGAAGAGTATGCCAAGAGTTTGGAAATTCAAGCCCTGGGTGATGCACATAGCCATTTATGGCCAAGAGCCCACGAGTGCAAATTGGCTGATGTTCTCTTTTCTGTCACATAAGTGACAACTAACCAGTGGGTGTCTGTGAGCTCATGCATTTATTTCCTTCATGTGTTTAATGTCACTCTTTAATATGCATGTGCAGGGGGAAGCATGTCCTTGCCTTCACGTTCCCTGGTTGGTAGTCATGTAATGGGGTAGTATTACCTGATGGTTGGGAATCGGACATGAGAAATAGGGGAGAAAATCAGGCAGACCCCACGACCACCACCCAGTCCCCCAACCCCCCATTTACATTACTATTACCTATTACTTTGAGTATACTGTATATACATATAGTGTATATATTGCACTTGCTGCTAACTGCACTTCTGATTAGACGCTAAACTGTATTTCGTTACTCTGTATTCATACATGTGTAATGACAATTAAGTTGAATCTAATCTAATGTATTTGCGTTTGGTTACATCGATGCACCATGCATGCTCTGCGTAAATTCACCCAATTTTTGCAAAAAGATCTCATTTTAAAATCTCATGATGCCCTCAGTGATTTATCTACATATTCATGTTTAACACTTGCAACATCTCTCATGACATTTTTATCTGTGTCTGTAAATGTTGTTTGTTCAATCTGTAAGGTGTAATCAATCCCTTGTGAGGTGCTTAATTGTGCAGATCAAGGTTTATTGAGCGACTCAATGGCACCATTAACGTGAGGTGAGCGAAACTACTGTTGCGGATCCGGCTGACCAAATCAAACTCTTTCTCTCTTTCTGTCTCCGTCTCTGTCTCTCCTAGTCTCTGTCTCTCCGTTTCTGTCTCTCTCTCTCACACACACACACACACACACACACACACACAAGGATGTAGTGCTGTTTTCAGTTACTCTAAAAGTTGCCTAGTCATGAACTGTCCACATGGAGACTTGTTCTTGAACTGAATTCTTAAAGGGATATTGTAAGAAAGACATCCTTCAGTGCACCAATCCATCTATTATCTATACTGCTTATCGAACAGGGTCACTGAGGAAACTGGAGCCAATCCCAGCTGACTTTTGGAGAGGGGTGGGTACACCCTGAACAGATCACCAGCCGGTTGCAAAGCTAATACAGACACAACCAACAATTCATACTCATATTCCCAAGTATGGACAATTCAGAGGAGCTAGGTAATCTAATGTGCATGTCTTTGGACTGTGGGAGAAATCAACCCACACAAAGCACCCGAAGAGCATGCAAACTCCATATAGAAAGGCACTTGGTCAAGATTCAAACTTTGAATCTTCTCGCTGTGAGGTGACACCACTGAACCCAACTCAAACTCCGTCTTCTTTGTTGGCACTTGGCTATTTCTCATATTTTAAGTGGAACACTCAATCAGAGGTTCAGGAAGTGGACAGTGACGGACGGCTGATCTCAGAGAAGTGGATATGCACTTACATCTGGTGCAGGTAGAGCTCAAGGCGATACCTGGGTCAGCGCAGACCTGCGGTTTAATGGAGGAGATTTGTCATGCTCCTATTTCTGTTTGGATGCTACATGTGCCGAGGGCAGAAAAGCAGTACGGCATAGTCATGGAGAGCTATCACTATGCTATGAGCTCATATTACTATTCAGCATCTGTAAGAATTCTGCTCTGGGAAAATGCTAATGCATTGCCTTTGCTGTGGGACTTTAACTGGTAGAGCCTTTTATTTATAAATAAGGATGTTTTAAGGATTAGGTGAATAAAATGATTAAAAGGATTTTGGTTATTTAAATTCAGTGACAATTCCTGTTCTTCAAGTAAGGGAAAGAAGAGATACTGATTAAGAACAGGTAGGAGCATTAAAAATAACTCACTTACTCACTCATTCTCCAAGCTGCTTAATCCTACTAAGGTTGCGAGGAGGCTGGAGCCTATCTCAGCCAACACTGGGGGAAGGCGGGATACACCCTGAACAGCTTGCAAAACAGTCACAGGACCACCACATATAACAGCTCACATTCACACTCGTTTTTTGGACCAATTTGGAACAGCTGATTAGCCTAATGTGCATGTCTTCAGACTGTGGGAGGAAACCGGAGTACCCAGAGGAAACCCACACAAACATGGGGAAAACATGCAAACTCCACACAAAAACGCCTGGGACTCGAACCCAGGACCTTCTTACCTTGACGCGGTCGTGCTAACTACTACACGGCTACATTACCCCATTATTATTTTTTTTTTCCTATAACAGCCAGATGTTTCATTCCCCACATAACTATTCACCAAAACCCTTGGGGACATACTTTGATTTAAGAATGTAGACTGGGACAATGCCTTTAACTCTTGTTTTCTAACTAGTTTATTATTTTTAGAGTAGATTCTTTGGATTTTATACTAGTAAATTAATAATAATGACTAACTATATATAGTGGGTTTGCTGGATTCCCTCGTTCAAGTTCTTTCTCCAATCAGACAGCCTGCCAATAGAGGGTGTTCTTAATGGGCTTAACCAGAATAAAAAAAGTTTTATGTTGTTGTTATTGCCAGAGCGGAGGTTCTACTTGTAGTCATGGCTTCAATGAGCTTAATCCATTCATCTGACAACACAGTTTGCACATCAGGACAGGAATTTGTACATAAATCCATGGCACTGGTGAGCTTTTGGGATGTTTCATTTTTGCTATGACACAACCTAAGGTTTATGTGCATCAGACCATCAGAAGCCAGTGTAAGATGTAGATTAGTAAAGATGCATCTGGTATTGGATGTTGACTTGGTGCAATTTACTTATAATTATTTTCAAAAATGCTCCCATACCAACAGATGTCATATAATATATTATACTGTGCAATGCACTCACCAATGAATAAAAAGAAAGAAAGAAAAAAAAAAAGAAAAACATGGAATCATGTGTTAGGGTTTTAACTGTGAAGCCAAGGGCAGCCATCTTGCTGAGACCTCCTTGGTATAGGACCTCAATATGGAGTCAAATGTTTGAAGGCCAGAAAATTTCACTGCTAGAGGTCAGAAAGTTATAAATTCATATTTTTCTTTTTATACTTTCACTTAAACTTGAAATTATTATTATTTTTATTATTAAAAAAGCACTAGCTAATATTTTCATTAAAACATGTTTTCTGAATGAAATGTACACCTCAGGGGTTATCATTTCACTTTTTACCCATCCTTCTGCTTTTTTTTTACAGGGCAGGTGCGAACCTGGTCAGACTCATGCAAGGCACCACCCAATTGGTACCAATTTATACTGCTGGGAGGACAAAGGCACACTTGTAGTTAAGACCGTTCCCAGGGGTATCTGGGAATATGTGGGGATCTAACGGGGATTCCAAACCACGCCCAGCTTCCTAACCACTACACCACCTGATGCAAATTTAAAATTTTATTTTATTCTTTCCATGCCCCTCAAGTATAACACAATAAAGAGGTCTCACCAAGGTGGCTCCAGTCTGGCTTCATTTTATTTTTTTTTTAAATTTTTTTTTTTTTGCCTTAATTAACACTCACAATCTATTTTATTTTATTTATTTATTTGTTTGTTTTTGGGGTCTGGCAAGCTGTTCAAGGTGTACCCTGCCTTCGCTCAGTGTCAGCTGAGATAGGCTCCAGCCTCCCCATAGTAGTATTAAGTGGTTCTGCAAAAAAAGTAAGACAAATTACACTCTGTTAAAAACCTGAACTTCCTCATGACCATATTAGAATTGAGCGGTTCGGCAAATGAATGAATGACCATCGAATGAATCATTATCCAGCTAATCATGTGATCCCACGAGACCAAATAACCTATGGGATCAGGGATCAAGATCGAGTGGATCAATAATTGAGATTCTACTCAAAAAGCTCACTGAATGATTTTTTTGGCCAGACTGGCCATAACCAGTATTTAAACTTGATCTTAGACCGCATGAGGGCATGGATAACCTGGTAGATGGAGTGTAGGATCTATACTTCAGCATACACTGAGCACCAAGACTCAAGCTTCGTACTCAATTACTCACCAGGGTCTACACTCTCCTGCTAAGTTGAGCACTACACCAGTTCCTTGCGCTCATTTTTTAATAACCACACTCATTGCTATGGTTGCGCTCGCTCAGGTCAGGTCAGCCATTTTTAATGACCACACTCACTTATATTGCTCGAGTCACTCAGGCCAGCTGCTCCTGTGCTCTCTATTAAAGATATGGTTTAAAATGGCATAACATCTTGAACAGAAAACTCGGCACACTGTGTTCATTGCAGCAACACACTTCAGCATCCAACATAAACAGAGCTAAATGAAATGTTCCCAGATTTGTTTGTGTTTTTCATGTACAGTATCCATACAGATTAACATTCCACGTTTGTTTTCAAACAGGGCAAAGTATTATGTTTTCTCAAAGGCCTTTTTTTCATTGCCAATGATTTATAGCTACACAGTTTGTTTTCTCTGGAGCCTGAAAACAGCACAGTGGTGTCATGGTTATCACATCCGCCTCTCAGCAAGAAAGTCCTAGGTTTGAGTCCCGGGCTCTGTGTTCCTGTGTGAAGTTTGCATGTTCTCCCCATAATTGTGTGGGTTTCCTCTGAGTGCTCCAGTTTCCTCCCACAGTCCAAAGACATGCAGATTAGGCTAATTGGCTGCTCCAAATTGCCCCTAGGTGTAAATGTGATTGTAAATGGTTGTGTGTGTGAGTATTTATCCTGTGATGGTCTTGCAAGCTGTTGACTGTGAACCCTGCCTTCACCCAGTGTTGGCTGAGATAGGCTCCAGCCTCACTGTGACCCTAATAGGATTAAGTGGTTCAGCAAATGAGTAAGTGAGTGAGTGGAGCCTGAAAAACTAAAGTATTCATATGTACAGGCCAGCACCTTGAAGCTGCAACTACACAACTGATGATTTTTACCAAAACAACATTGCATGAATGTCAAAAGTAGTTTTTCAAGATTTTTGAAAATCAACAGACTATATCTAATGGAAAGTTTTTTTCAATGTCAAATGTAGAGAATGAATTGATCTTTTCTAAAGCTTTAACTGACTTGGCCCTGGGTACCTATTTCTTTGTATAAGCCTACAGGTTGCTTTTATCCAGCATGACAAAAAAGTGAGACCGTATACAATACAAGCATATACAACAGTGCTTGAAATGTCGAGTTTTCTATATTTCTGCAAAAATATAATTTAAAACATTGTACGAGTCCTAAAAGTAGATAAAGAGCACCTGATTTAACAAATGACACAAAATATTACACTTGGTCCTTGATTTATTGAGGAAAATGATCCAACATTACATATCACTGAGTGGCAAAAGTATTCAACGAAGTATCTATGAGTGGCAGAAGTATCTCTGAGTGGCAAAAGTATGCGTATGTTGCTTTTAGACCCCCTTGTACAATAATAGCTGCACCTAAACGTTTGTGGTGTCTGCTGATCAGTCATGCATATTGACTTGGAGAGATTTTAATCAATTTCTCTGTACATAATAGCTTGTACCTTGAGACCTTGGTGGGTTTGTTGTAAGACTTGTGGGACAATATGATGTTTTAAATCATATTTATGCAAAAATATAGAACGTTTTTCAGGGTTCACAAACTCTTGAGTACCTGCTTGTGCAGTTTAGGTTTAAATGGTCTTGCTGAAGTTTCTGAATGAGGGTTGATAAAAGATGTGGAATTTTCTTTTTTTTTTTTTTCTTTTTTTTCATCCCATTGTCTAAATTCGAGAATGGGCTGAGAAAATCATAGGCTGACTATGATGCAATGGTCCAATTTTGACCAAATTTATTTTTTAACATAGCCTCATCTGCAGTCTGCACACTTCTTCCATCTATGTTGCAGCACTTCGCTCCCCTTGGTATAGAATTTCTCAAATTTCATTGCTCCAGCATAATGCCTTATTAGTCAACCTATGACCTTTTCACCCTAACCTCATAGAATGCAAAACGCTAAATGTAAAAGAAAACAATAATTTATGGTTGGACCAGAGAGGGTGGTTCATCATGACTGGAAGTCACAAATATCCTGGCTACATACTGCGCCTAATTTATGGGATACCGACTAACAGATGTATTATGATGCTGAAGGTCGAATTAGGACACTTCACAGAAAAGAATGTCTTGTAATAACAGTTATTAGTTGGTCCCCTCACTATTCAGCCAATTGATGAGGAACGCCAACCTACCATTGTTTTGTTTTGTTTTGGTTTTTTTTTTTCCGATAGCTTTTTAAAGCATGCTGCCTTCCTGCCCAAGAGGCAACTTAATAATCAACTATAGTCTTATGTAATGGAAATGGGTCCTGGCTATTTTTGGAGGTTGGTGGGCTGAATATGCAAATATGCTTCCTGTAAGCCCAATCATGTGCAATAGAATGAAAGAAATTGCACAGATGTTCTCAACCATAGGGTATTAAGTGGCACCATGATCCTAAAAACCAATATGGCGGTAATGTGTAGCAGCGAAAGCTGTGTGGAGCTGATAAATAGCTTGGAGTCAATGATATGTCTATATGTTTGCATGAGGGTGAAATACTCATTAGCATATATTCTTTGGGGAACTACCGTTGTGTAACCATGTGATCAGCAAACCTGTCACTTCCCATTTTATCACTTGAATAAAGACTTGAAGGCATTTGCATTGATTCCTGACAGATTTATTGGCCAGATTCCTTTGGGAGTCTTTAGCATGTTTCTACGAGCGCTAATCAATTTAGTCAAAACATGATTATGACCAAGCAAAGCACTTTTCGACTTACCCTGAATGTCTTCAATCAGGCAGAACATGTTCGCGGTTTAATGTTTATGTGACGGGTTTGGGTTTGCTCCTTTGCTTTTTGAGCTCTTACATTTGTTATGTGCCGGATTTGCTAATTCATGGCCACTTTAAGGAGGCAGTGCCATGTTTGTTGAGTGTCGGTGGCATAGTCTGTCCATATACATTTCAGTACCCCCTTCCTCTCCCCTGCTTACACCACAATTGCTTATTGAGTTTTCCACTAGCACGTTAATGCTAAAATAGCTAACAAATGGAACTTAGAGCTTGAAAGCTGGCAGAAGTTTTTGAATATTAATAACGTATATATTTCAATTAAATGCTGTTAGGTTTTAATTTTGGATTTTGTGTACGCTGAACATCAAGAGAAAAAGACGCGATTGATTGCAATTTAAACAAAGAAATTCCTACGTGCTCAGTTTTAGATAGCCCCACCCCTGCCCAGACATTTTCAGAATGGTTGAACTCTGTGATCATGCCCATGTCCATAATGTGATATGTAGAGACACTAGAGTATGGTGAAGTAGCTAAATTCCTATGAAGGAGCTAACGTTAGCTGAGAAGTAACAGCAAGCTTAAGTTAGCATCGGTTAACTAGCTAGGATACCTATATGGTCATGTTGGGTGTAGCTTGGATTGAAAATTGAATAGGGGTGGGGCATAATATCTAAGAATTTACAAGAATATATAATATTACAACCTTTTATATATATTAATAAATTAACCAGTATTAAAATTTAATGTTTTGTGGGACTCCCAACCACCTCCACCTTGGTGTAATTTACATAACATTTGTATGTTTTTGCCTCCCGGGGAGGGTAATAGCAAAACATTTGCTCTATCATATGGAGATCACAGATTTAAATCACAGCTATCCATGGCGACATCCCAAGAGAGCTAATTGGTTGAGCTATTAGGGAGAGATGGACTACTCTTTCTCCACTGTCACTCACAGTAACACTAGGCAATCATGGGTGCCTGTGAACTCAGAGGTTCCTGGTTGGTATCTGCAGTGAGGCAAGTAAAATGTTTAATGTCCGATAGATGAGAACTGGTCATGACTAAACTATTTATTTGTTTATTCTTATTTATTTATTTATTTATTTATTTTTAGGAAATTGTTGAGATTTGTGCTAAGGGTTTTGTAACGCATAACTATGAGAGTGGAATAATGTTGATTCTTGAGTTTGTTATTGAATAATAAATTAAGTCAAATGAGAAACTCTCCCTACTCAGAGGCTAGCCTGCTCGATAAGAGTGTTTATCCAGCTCACTGCTGATCTTTGAACCTTCGGCTCTGAAGTAGGCCTATAATCAAGCATTCTGCAAGCACTTTGCAATTGCACACTCAAGGTGCTTTTGGCTGATTGAGCCTGGCTCTAATCTACAGGGCGAGAAACACTTATGACAGATCCCTGCTCACACTACAGGGGCAAAGTTTTGTTTATGAAAGAGTTCCATGCGATTGACATGAGCACTGTTTGCTCAATACGTGTTTACATTGAAGTGTAACAAGAAGTGCATGCATGTTAGAGGGCATGTCTTACACCTGGGGAAATTGGAAAAACCCTGGGGGGGGGTCTATGTGAGCAAGATTGTTTTGCAAAAAACAAAATAGTATGCCTGGTTTTTGTGCTTGTTTTTGCCTAAACGTGTCGTATAAATGACGATTGTGTCCACAATTTGACATGACAAGGAGGCAGGTATTAAATTTGTCAATCCACTACCACCATTAAAATATTTTATATAAAATAATATAGTATATATGCAAAAAAAATAAAAAAAGAAATATTAAATATTAAATAATGCAAATTAATAGAATCAATAATAAATGGAAGGAAGGGTGGCACAGTGGTGCAGATGTTAGCACGTCCGCCTCACACCAAGAAGGTTCTGGGTTCGGGCTCAGCACGGGTGTTTCTGTGAGGAGTCGGCATGTTCTCCCTGTGCTTGCCTAGGTTTCCTACGGGTGCTCCGGTTTCCTCTCACAGTCCAAAGACATGCACATTTCGCTAACTGGCTTTTCCAAATTGCCCCTAGGAGTAACTGTGAATAGTTGTGTGTATGCGTGTGTGTGTGTGTGTGTGTGTGTGTGTGTGTGTGTGTGTGTGTGTGTGTGTGTGTGTGTTGGCCCTGCAATGAACTGGCGAGCCATTCAGGGTATACCCCACCTTTGCCCAGTGTCTGGGTTGAGATAGGCTTCAGTCTCCCCGCGACCATAATAGAATTAAGTGGATCTTATATAATCAGCAAATGTGAGTGAGTAAATTATAATATATATTGCCTAAAGAAAAATTTTTAAATGCTTATACTTCTAATGTGCACTCTATTCATTTGTGTTTAAATAGTATTTAGCTGTTTAATGCATCTCATGATCTTCAGTCAGTGTTATTTTTTGTCCCATACTCATGCAAAAATGTACACTTTAGGAATAGAATTTATGATGTGAGTTTATTTATTTATTTATGTAATGTGCGTAAGTGGTAAGTGGAAAAGCTTTTTGCGTCTGTAATAAAGACGTACTTCTGCGTTCTACTATATACATGTTTATTAAATTAATATGTGTAACATCCCATATGGAAACGATTTATGCAAGCGCCACTAAATATATGCACAATTTATTGAATTGCGCACGCAAATTAGCATTTGGCATTCTAGCAAATCAGGTTCATGCTTTGCCGTAACACTGGGCCTCATTTTATAAGCTGAATATTTATTTATTTACGTATTTACGTATTTACGTATTTACGTATTTACGTATTTATTTATTTACTTACTTACTTACTTACTTACTTACTTACTTACTTATTAATTTATTTATTTGTTTGTTTGTTATTTATTTATTTACACAAGCCAATTCATAAATATGAAAAAGCTCTAACTTCTGAAAACGTGACTATCCCACTCATGCTCCTGACTGTGTCAATTTACGCATAAGACAAACTAATGTAAGAGTTTTAGTACGTAGTATAGTACTCATAAACATAAAGAAAAGCAAACTAAAATGTGATTTTTAATAGTTTATTTTTTACATTTTAACCATTACAAAAGGCAGCTCAGGTGATGTCTGTGTGCTCTGAGCAGAAGTAGCTAAACATTAGCTAGTGTAGCTAAAGTCATCTGTCAAGCCTCTTATTCAAAGTTCAGTACATACAACACAGAAACAAAAGGTAACCACACTCTGTAAAGGTAGCAAAATGTATATACTACATGGAAACACAAGAAAAACAAACTAACACGAGATTTTATGTTGTTTTTTTTGTTTTTTTTCATTTTAAAGTATGATAATGAGGATGCCGCTTGTTCCAAGTGACCATTACAGACTTGTCCCCATTGTTTTCAACCAAACATCATCCACCCGCTAAATCCTGAGACAGCTAGTTAATCAGATTTCTATTTATTATATACTAATGAATGTTATTCACTCACCCACTCATTCAATTGCTGAGCAGTTTAATCCTATTAGGGTCATGGCGAGGCTGGAGCCTATCTCAGCCGACCATGGGCAGATTCAAGTAATAGCCTGCACGGCATGACAGACCATCACAGGACTAACAAACACACAACCATTCACCATCACACCTGGGGCAATTTAAAACAGCCAGATTAGCCTAATGTGCATGTCTCTGGACTGCAGGAGGAAAACGGAGTACCCGGAGGAAACCCACATAAGCATGGGGAGAACATACAAACTCCACACAGAAACACCCGTGCCAAGCCCGGAACTCGAACCCAGGACCGTCCTGCTGTGAGGCGGATGTGCTAACCACTACGCCACTGTGCCGCCCCAACGTTATTCACTTTACCTTTAATGTTGAGGCTGAATAGTGTATACTGTATATGACTTATACAAATGTTTTCAAACAAGTTTATGCAAAGATTTTTTCTAAATGAAGTTCATTATTGACAAAAACAAATTTTAACTGCATGAATGACCACAGCAGTTGCACGGCACTGAGCCAGAATTAATCGCGAGCTCTCCCATGCTAAAAAATGCAAGAATTTTCGATGCAAGATTAATGCTAAAAGAATATCCTGTCTGGGTTAAAATGGAATCCGTGTTGCTGACTTGACAGCAGTGTTAAGTGAGATTGGAGCAGAGATTACAGAAGCATGCAGGCCTGTGTATCTGTCTTTCTCTCTCTCTTTCTCCCTCCTCTCTCCCTCTCTAACCGAGCTGACCTCCACGAAAGAGCTCCAGGGGCTCAGGGACTGTGTTGGCTGTCTGCTTCGCTCTGCAAGCGCCTGATTAATGTGACTGGCAGTTCTACGTACTGTTATTAATGTGCTCTGTCCTACACTTTTAATGTCCCAACTGCTATGAGGGCTGCTACAGAAGCATGTTCTCTCTCTCTCTCTCTCTCTCTCTCTCTCTCTCTCTCTCTCTCTCTCGCTCTCGCACACTCTCTCTCTCTCTCTCACCTCTATGCTTTGGCCTGGGATAACAGAATGTAATCCCAGCATTTACACCATAGCACTAAAACCCCTCTCACATTTTGTTGCCTTACAAAATATTTATTATTACTAAAAAAAAATTTTAGCTACTGGTCTGGGGATGCTAACTCTTCCATTGCGGAAGGCCTCGCTGATTTTCACCCTCTTGCTGTATGAGGAGGGCTCATGTTGTGCCATGCAGTACTTTTAAACGTTAATCTTTGACGTCATTATACATGAAAGCTTTCGTGTGTGTTTAAATGTGCATGTGTGGCCACTGTGGGTTTCAGCAGAACGCTAGTATTGACGTATCTAATTCCTAAGCCGGTCCAAAAATAGTCAAGTCTGATAAATAGCAGCATGAAATGGATCTGCGGAGAAGCACTGAAGAATTGATTTCACTGTGACTCAGTTATTTGGCTCCTTTATTAAGAATAACAAAGTTAGCTACTTGGGACAGTGCTTGCCAAAACTTGAAAAACTCATGTCCACTTCCTTTCCTTTGGCAATCCTTGAGCACGGAAATTAATTTCAGTGTTTTTTTTCACTCACAACTTTTGGGTTGGCCCGATCTAGATAGCATAGCCCCTTTTCCACCGACTCAGTGGCAGTGCTGGAGGCGGTGCGCTGAGCTTTTTTAAAAAAAGCCAATCACATTTTCGCTGGTTTAAAATGTACATTATTACATAATTAAATGTAGGAGTTTCCTAATACACTGTGTACTTATAATCCCAACTATGTGAGGTTTTATGCCTTGTTAAAAGAATATATTTCATTTTGAGTAAAATTTGATGTTATCAAATAACACAAGTTTCATTCATTCATTCATTTATTTGCCGAACCACCTAATCCTACTAGTGTCGCGAGGAGGCTGGAGCCTATGTCAGCCGACTCTGTTTGAAGGTGGGGTACACCCTAAACAGCTTGCCAGTTCATCGCAGGGCCAACACAAATACACACACACACATACACACAAACAACCATTCATACTCACACCTCGGGTCAATTTGGAACAGCCGATTAGCCTAACATGCATGTCTTTGGAGTATGGGAGGAAACTGGAGTACCTGGAAGAAACCCACACAACCATAGGAAGAACATGCAAACTCCACACAGAAACGCCCAAGCCTGGGACTCAAACCCACGACCTTCTTGGTGTGAGGCAGACGTGCTAACCACTGCGCCACCACAGTGGATATATTCGATTTTCTGAATCTCCAATAAATTAAATATAAAGATGAGGTATAAATGCCAAATTAAAAAAAAAAAGCTAATTTTACCCTTGATTTTTTATTTATTTTTAATTTTTTTTAGGTTATGTGAATAGAACATGCGTTCACACAATTTCCTCTGGGATCAATAAAGTATTCTGAATCTGAATGAAATGTATGCAGGTTTCACACTTTTTTGCATGTATTTATTTCCGCATGGCAGTGTTTCTAAGGCATGTTTCTAAGGCATATCAGTGGATAGGACTGTCACCTCACAATGCAAAGGTTTAGGATTTGAATCTTTGCCACGGGCCTCTGTGTGGAGTTTCACATGCTCTCCATGTGCTTGTATGGGTTTTATTCAGGTGCGCCTCCCGTTACATGCACATTTGGTAAATTGGCTACTCTAAACTGCCCATAGGTGTGAATGTGAGTGTGAATGTATGTTTATCTCAGTGTCAGCCCTGAAAAAGACTGGCAGCCCATTCAGCGAGTACCCCACCTCTCACCCAGAGTCAGCTGGGATTGGTTCCAGCTTCCCTGTGACCTTAGCTGTTTACAGATCTTTACATCTACAGCATTTGGATGACGCTCTTATCCAGAGCGACTTACAATTATTATTTTTCTACAACTGAGCAATTGAGGGTTAAGGGCCTTGCTCAACCGCTGACCTTCGGATCATTAACCCATCGCCTTAACCACTAAGCCTCCACTGCCCTGATGATCTATATATAGATGGTAGTTTTTTATTCCTTTTTAACCAAAATGTTTCTTTTTTTCTCCACCACTTATTTACAGTTCCCTTCCTGTTCCTGCATGGGTTTTCTCCAGGTATCCTGGGTTCCTCCCACTGTCCAAATACATACGCGTTATGCTAATGAAATATTTACTAACTGTGATAGTGTACCTATATCTCAGGAACTGCTTGGCATATCACAGTCAAACTTTCAGGGCAGCAACTTGGGAGCAAAAGCTGAAATAAGTTGTGGTAAGGCTGGTGCAGTTTTTTCATCAAGGTCCCTCTGGTCTTGATTACCCCAGGTGTGAGTGTGAATGTGTCTGTGTTGCCCTGAGATGGTCCGGTGAGCTGTTCATGGTGTATCCTACCTCTGCGTGGAATAGGCTGGGATGGGCTCCAGCCTCCCGGCAACCCTAATAAAGGATAAAGGGTTTCGAAAATGAACAATTAAATGAGATCATGTTAGTTGTTTATTCTGCTTAGAGGAAATTCCTTTCTGTATCTTTTCTTGTGATCACCAAAAAAAAATATCGCAGCTCCCTGAGGAAGAAACTTTGAAAGGATCCAGACTTAACAAGGACGTTCATATTATCAATGAGTCCAGGAGTGAGCACAGGACAGTCTTTATAATAAGAGAAACAGTTTTTGGGTACAAATCTACACAATGCAAACGAGGCTATCCATTAGTGTATTCCAATATTATAATTGTGACCCCCCCCCCAAAAAAAAAAAATAAAATAAAATAAAATAAATTGTAAACCCTGCGCATTGTTCATGTCATTTTATTGCAATTATGACATATTGAGTTTGAGTTTTTAACTTGTACCATATGTGGTCACTATACTAAAATACAGTATATTGCATGACAGTCTGCTCTACTGTATACATGAATATGGCTGGAAGGATCATGAATTGCTCTAGTCTTAACTTCATGACCATTAGCAGTGCTTGGGTGTAGCTGAGCAATATTTAACTGCAGGAACCGAGTCCAATTGATCATCCAAAAATGTGCACTTTCATACTGGAAACCATGGAATAATTTGAGATTGGGCATCATGTCAGACACTCATACCAGCATCTTGTTGGTGGTGAAAGGATATTAGTGGCAACGAATGGGAGATAGCACCGAAATGCCAGGAGCTACTCGATTAAACAGCTTGAAGTCGTTTGAAAGCCATCTCATCTACTAGATAGCTCTGGCCCCATAAAACTATAGAGGGGGATAAGATAACTTAATTTTGTTGTGTGTCTCCGTGTGTGTGCTGAGAAGGTAGGGGTTTAAAATCGTCACTCTTATTCCCTGATGTGAAATCCATTACCTCCTGGACATGTGAAGAATAGGGTTTTTTTTTTTTTTTTTTGTCTGTTTGTTTGCTTTTTGTTTTTTTTCTTTGAGGCAGGGGAAATCCAACTCGAAAACCAAGAAAGACTCTCTAGCAAAAGCCTGGTGGATTTCCACAGAGGCAATAACCCAGCAGATTTTTAACGAGGTTTGGACTTGATGATGGAAAACTATTGGAAATATTGGAAGTTAACAAGTAGAAAAGAAGCAGAATTGAATTGAGTTTGAAAGCCCTGAAATGTTTTCAGGTTGTGAGTTGGGGAAAGGGTGGGGCGGTGGGGTGTTAGAGGGGGGTGGGGGTGTTAGGGGGGGATCTGGCAGGGGGGAAAAAAGTGTTAAATTTTTGGTAAACATTCCATCGTTCATGTGAATGCCACATTTCCTTTTTAAAAAATGATGTTTCAACATTGCTGATAAAAGTAAACAAGCACATTGGGAAATTGCCAATACTCTATGTTTAGAGTATTAGTATTGCTCTTTATTGCTTTGCTTTTATCTCCTGATTAGAAATGCATGCGAATCAATCATGACGTCTCAGAGCAATGCACTGGCATCAGCAGCGAGCATGTTTTGAATTAAAGCAAGAGACATTAAACTGCCCATCTGCCCACGAGTTGAACCGAGTCATTCAGTAGGTCCTCATGCATTTTTCATTACTCAATAAAAGGATTTTTGGATTAATCATCTCTGGCTTGGACAGGTTTTAGTGTTGGCTATGAAATATGAATAGAGCCTAGTTACACTTCTGACAGGGCTGCAGGGGTGTTCACAGACCTTCACCCAGTGTCCAAGTCATTATTGTAGCTTGTCATGGCACTGAGGAAAAGGGGAACATGGTCACCTAATGTGAATTCCCACTTCAGGTTCGTGGCACAGGTTAGCCCATGGTGACTAGCATTAACTTTGGTGCTACCAATCTGTTTTTTGCCTGTGCACACCAAAAGAAAAATGTAGACCCAATTTAGCCAAAGGAAATTTCTCACAAAATGAAAACAAATTCTGTTTATATCAATTGATAAATTTGATGAAAATTGGGATTCCATTGGGAGTTTCTTCCCAGACTTGGGAGCCTGAATGCCCGCACATTAGCTGTATTTTTATCAACTAAATGAGTGATGGGCAGCACCATGGTGTAAAGGTTAGCATGTCTGCCTCACAGCTAGAAGGTCCTGGGTTCAAATCCCAGGCCTGGCGAGGCTGGTTCTTTGTGGAGTTTGCATGTTCTCCCTGTGCTTGTGTGGGTTTTCTCCGGGTACTCCGGTTTTCTCCCACAGTCCAAAGACATGCACATTAGACTTATTGGCTGTTGTAAAAAGTGTGATTGTGATTGATTATGTGTGTGTATCCAGCCTCCGCTGACCCGAGAAGGATTATGCAGTTCGGCAAATGGATGAATGGATAAATTAGTGTGACCCTATAAGGCGAAATGGAAAGATGCTCAACAGAATCCTTTACCATGTAGAGGAGAAGTCCTGAGACAGGTGGACAGTGTTTTAAGGGCCTATGCAATGCACAATTTCTGTGGGACCTAGGGAGGTCTGTGTGAGTACTTCACTCTGGTAAGTGAGTGCTGCGGTCGGCTAAGGCAGTGTTTGATGTGTTTAGCAAACTGATGCTCGTGCTGTGTCATAGGGCAACATAATATAAAAAATAGAAGCCGTATAGACCCTCTATTGCATACATGGCCTCACAGACCACTAAGGATTAACTAGTGTTGCTGTGACTGACAAAAGTCACAGAGTCTGCTATCTCTTCCACCCAGAAACAACAATTTCGCTTCCAATTTCCTTCCTGCTCATGTACAGTGCATGATCCAATTTTCTCAATCTGATGAATGCCAAGGTGCCAATATTTTTAATATTGTTATATGCTCAACGATATACATTCTAGCATAAGCCTATCTGTGTCGATCGCCAAAGTACAGCAGTGAGAAACGGCCAGTGCAAGTGGAAATCGAATTAATCTGCTGTCCTGCGCAGCAGATCCCTGAATCCAGTTTATCACCTATTGGCGAGGTGAGGGCGAAATGTAATCACAAACACTACTGCTAAGATATCGGTCATGTCATCCCCAATCCTAGCTACCCACATCTCCCTAACCAATATTTAAACAAGAGTTTTGTCTTTTTTTAGTAAAAAAAAAAAAAAAAAAGTAACGAATCCACATAATAAACATGTTTATTTTTGGAAAAATTAATTTTGTTATTTTTTTCCACAATCAACCACACACTCATCTCACTCGCTGTCTCATTTGCTGAACTGCCTAAACCTATTTGGGATGCCGGGAGGTTGATACCTATCTCATACGACTCTCTGCGAAGGCGGGAACTGCCTCCATGAACAGCTCAGCAGAGCATCGCAGGGCCAACCCACACATGCACACAGTCATTCATACTCATACCTAGGGGCAATCTGGGAGAGTCAGTTAGGTTAATGTGCGCGTCTTTTTGATTGTGCAAGGAAACCAGAGCTCCCGGAGGAAACCCACACAGAAAGAACAGGCAAAGTGCACACGGAAATGCCAGAGTCCAGGATTTGAACACAGGACCTTCTTACTGTGAGGTGGTCATGTTAACCACTATGACACAGTGCCACCCAACCACACATAAAAAATTATTATATTTATTTGCATTGTTATTTAGTTAATCCCTTGAATTGAGTGATTTCTGTAAAGGTGTTTCGCAATTGTGCTCTGCGACATTAAATTGGACTGAATAAATCCAAACCTAATAACTTAAAAGCAATTACCGATTTCAATTAGGACCTGCTGTCTCCAAAAAAACAGACAATTATTTCAACAGCTCCATTATTGTACACATTTAAATAATGTTCATGTAATAAATTTGTACTGAGGAGTTTAATGGTATTTATTTTAAAGTTAAAAGCATCCTTGGCTACAAAACAGTTCGGAAACCTCTGCACTAACTAATGGTATTGATGCTCTCGATGATTCCTGTCATCAGAAATTCAAAATCTAAATCTAGGTAACCAAGCAACCGGCCCTCATAAATTAATCACAGCTAAAAGGTGTGTAAGGCCTCTTTAATGGAGCTTCAGGACCTGACAGATGCTAAGTTGCCTGCTGGGTGAAGTGTAAAAGACATGGCTAAATGCAAGCGCAATAAAATCATAAAAGAGAGTGTGAAAAGCTGTCACTGGCCGTTTCTTAGGTGCTTTTAGCACCGCAGTTTGACCTGAAGTTCAACCCCATTCATTTTACATAGCCCTAAACAAATGTGCTAAATAACGACCTCGAAATCAACAAATGTTCAGTGGACACTATTGAAAGAGTTAACTTGCTTCTTCTCAACACAGGAGACTTACATGTGTTGCAGAAAATTATAGACCAGCTTTATGTTTTATGTTATGATATAAAGTGCGGATTGATTTTTCTCAGAATTATCAAAACAATTTCTGATGTTCTGGAGTGATATAAGCCATCTCAACATTAAATATTATTATTATTATTATTATTATTATTATTATTATTATTATTATTATTATTATTACAGCATTTGGCAGGTGCTCTTATCCAGAGTGACTTAAATTTATCATTTATCAGGGCAGTGGTGGCTCAGTGCTTAATGCTTTGGATTACTGATCAGAAGGTCGGCAGTATAAGCCCCAGTACCCCCAGTACCCCCAGTGCCACTGTTGGGTCCTTGAGCAAGGCATTTAACCCTCAACTGCTCAGTTAATAAATGCAAGTCGCTCTGGATAAGGGTATTTGCCAGATGCCGTAAATGTAAATTTTTTGAGCAGTTGGGGGTTAAGGGTGATGCAGGGGACTGAACCCCAACCTTTGGATCAGTAACCCAGAGCTGCTAATAATAATTCATTCATTCATTTATTTTCTGAAGCGCTTAATCCTAATTAGGGTCACGGGGAGGCTGGCACCCATCTCAGCCGACTCTGGGCGAGGGCAGAGTACACCCTGGACAGCTCGCCAGGCCATCGCAGGGCAGAAAAATGCGGCCTACTCTTGACAAAAATCAGCAATGGTTCTTTTACATGTCTCTTACCACAGACAGTGAGAGACATGGCCGGCATTTGATACCCCAATTAGCTGCACTAGGGGGACAGCAGTGAGAACCCGCTATAATAATAATAATAATAATAATAATAATAAGCTACATATTTATGAACCAGGAAGTCTAACATCTCAAATCTTATTCTAAACCCCCTGGGCACTCTGACTTTCTTTCCCTTTAGTTTATTTATTTATTTATTTATTTATTTTTCTCCCCCCCCTATGATTTGCTTTGACTTGATATGTGTTGTTGTACATTTTGTTCAAAATTCCAAATAATAAAACAAACAAATTCCTTCAGCAAATATCGTGGAAATAATTGCTTGGCTGATTAACGTATCGATTTAGGCACTGCTTCAAAGCAGAGCTTGAGAGAGATGTCTTTACTGATAGGGGTCCAAGCTTGGATTTGCTTTTCACCCCATTTCCTTTCACTAGCTGATCACGTGTCTTGTTAGGTTAATTATTTGTTTAATGAGTGCATTTCGGCAGTTGTTCCACAAAAACTTGTTAACCTGCACGTTTGTCTGCCTATGTGAGTTAGATTGTGTGAGTGGTGTTGTCTGATTCTCTATTTTTTCAGGTTTCATTTTTATTAAGTTGTTTTTTTTTTTTTATTGTTTTTTTCTTTTTTTTTAATTGCTGCTCATCATGCAAGTGAGTGATACATAATAGCCGTTTAGCATCAACCCCTTCTTCTGTGTCTCCCTTCCCAAAGTGGGTGTTTAGCTTGTAGCATTAAAGTGATTACTTTTCTTTCTCATAGAAATCTCCAAATATAT
>JAQMYF010000023.1:7373722-7386680 GCA_030014195.1 Neosilurus mollespiculum | reverse complement strand
CCCCCCCCCCAAACAATCTGTCCACTTTGTTCTTAGTTTTCTGCCACATCAAAATAACTCACTCACATTTGCCGAGCCGCTTAATCCTGTTACGGTTGCACAGAGGCATCTTAGCCAACAGGGGGCGAAAGCGGGGTACACCCTGAACAGCTCGCTAGACCATTGCAGGGCCAACACACACACAACCATTCACACTCACATCCACACCTATGGGCAGTCAGTTAGTCTAATGTGCATGTCTTTGGACTGTGAGAGGAAACCGGAGTACCCAGAGGAAACCCACAAAAGCATGGTAACTCCACACAGAAACGCCCGAGCGTGGGAATCAAACCCTAGACCTTCTTGCTGTGAGGCGGACATGCTGCCCCATGTAGAGATAAGGTCAAGAGAATTTTATTTCTTATCCAGTACAATAGACACCACGGCTTGAAATTGTATAATGTTTGGTCTCATTGACTTTTTATTTTATTTATTTATTATTATTTTTAAAGAATAGTATATTTAGTAATAGTAGTAATAGTATATTAATAAGTATATTTACAAATAAAAAGACGTTTAGATTACATTTAGGTTAGCTTTACTGAGTTTTTTAAAAAATATTTATATATGACATTTATATGAAGCATTTTTCAAAATCTCATCAAACTGAAAATTGCAGCTTTTTACTTTTTTTTTTTTTGATAATTTTAGCAAAAAACCTTTTATACTTCTGTACATTTCCCTCAGCACTGACACTGGAGACTCCTTCCGAGCATCTCCTTATTAAAACATGTGATGTATGATCAATGAGATTACATTCCCCAATGTTAAATAACACTAATTTCCTTCTTTACTTCATTTATTGCCCATCAGAGTCTGTGGATCAGGTGGAACTGATAAGAGGGCAACGATATTGAAACTGTAATCAGCTTCTGACCAATCAGATTCAAGAATTCTGCAGCCCTGAGGTATTTGTTTTTAATCTGAATGCTGGAATTCAGTACTGACAGTACTTGGGATGGCACTGCTTTCCTTAGCTTGAGCTGTTAATATTTAAAACGTGTAGTCCGTTCCAGTGTAATATCGTACACGAGACAATACAAGAGTGCAAACCGTGACCTCTTTTCCTGTAGAGTGCTAAAGTTAGCTGTGTAACTTTGCCCCACTTGGTTTTAAAAATAGAAAACCGGGGTGCTGGGGCGGGATGAGGAAGGGTAGGGAGGGTGCCGGCCACTATCATCCATTTTGTACATCTGAGATGCATAACATGCATGCTACCTTCAGTCTAGCGTGCTTCTCGGCTTATCCTGTCGCTTCTGTATACGCACCTATCTGTAATATAACAGCCCGGAAATCAAGACAGAGTCGTATTTCATAACGTGACATATAAGGCAGAGTCATGATTGGATTTGAAAGCTGTCCGAGAGACGGCGTGGCTGAGCGAACCCGCACTCGCAGCATAAGAAGCTCTTTCTTCGAGCACACACAGCTCCTGTTTGTTTTCCCGCGAGCCGCTCCGTCCTTTTGAGGCTCCGTGCGCTGCAGTGCAGCGGCTTATGGTTCACACTAACCTAGATTTTTGCCGTGGCGTTTGTAAATAACCAGGGGTTTCGGTTTCAGAGCCAAGGAGGCGCCTCATGTTGTATACAGTTTCATCGTGTATCACTGCACCATCTGCTGATTTTTGAGTGAGAATCGTTTGAGCACTGGAGAGTGTGGAGTCGAAGTCCTCGATGTGTACGAGTGCTCGGTTTAAAGGAAATGGAAGTGAGAAAATCTCGAGGTGCTATTGGTTAATGATGTCCAATTTGTCCGTTTTTTTAAGGATAGCACTACCTCCCAGAATTGTTTTGATGCGTAAACTATTTTAAATCTCGCTCTCTGATGACAGATTTTGCTTGTCAGGTCCTAAATTGTGTGAATACTTGGGCAGTTTGTGGCCTCATTGCAGAGGCTGTAGTCACAGAACCAACGGAAATATTTTTAACGTCCGTTCCTGATGAGGGGGGAAAAAAGCACACATTGAAAGATAATTCATTCAGCAAATAGCCCCGACTACGAGACTTTAATCTCCAAACAAACTCGTGTCGACCCAGTTTCATCTAAGACTACTTATGATTGTGTTTCAGTGTGTTTTGTAGAAGAACTTTTTGAAAGTCACGGGGGGGGGGCGACAAACACACACAAAATCATAAACACTTCATAGTGTGTGGCGAGTCGTCTTTTCCTGTTCGTATCCAAACAGGATGAAAGAAAACTGTAAGAAACTTTCATGACACCCTCTGCGTTTGAGCTGCCATTAAAAAAAACAACAACAACAAAAAACGGTCTGTACTACTGTAGAAATGGGTCAAAGCCTGCATCAGCAATTACCACGTTGTTATTGCTGTTCGTATAACCAACTCTCTGAGGTTTCCATTATTTTTGCTTAGGCTTTGAAATTTGCAGATGGTTCCCTCTATCAGTGAATGGCTTATAAACCAAGTCCTGAAATTATTCACACTCGGGCAGTTGTTAGTCTTAACTAAAAGCTAATTTTCTGTGAACGCCAGGGACAGCTTTTTTTTTTTTTTTTTTTGGTCTCAAAGCCTACAAAATGGTCACTTGCTTCGCCCTTTCATTCCTTTGTAGCACTTAAGATTTTTTTTTTCTTGCAGAATCTCATCCTAATTGTTGTAAATTCCCCCAGGCTTGACATGGTCTGAGTAATTGGTGCACCAGCATCCTCAACTTGCAGCAGGCACTCCAGTCGAGCACATCTGAAGACTTTGTGCTGCATCAGAAACCTCTTTCCTTCTTGTCCAAACCTTGGCTTTGACATTTTTAAAAGAAAAACAACCGTGAGTAGACGTTTGACCTCGCCGCTTTGCCTTTGCAGCAGATTCTCTCCCCGCTGTGATAAACCTGCCTTTTCAATAGCCAGAATATTGATTTGCAGTGGCGTCATTTATATTATATATATATATATTCTCTCAGTTTAATAGAATTTCAGAAAGTCTGTAGTTTCTTTCGAGGCGCTGTTTACTTCATTGAGTGCACTTGGTGGCGTTTTGGTTAAACTGGCAGACTTTAGGGGCATCGAGCTTGTTTATAAAATGGAGGTGCCGATGTATTGTCATGCCAAGGCTAAGCAATAATTAGTTTTGTAGTTTGACACCACCGCTGTGCCGGTTAATGTTTTCCACAACCAGTTTGTGTTCAACAGCTCCATGAATCGAGTAAAAGGAAGTGGGTGTCGCTCGGCCCCCCCCCCCCCCCCATCAAACTCCTCATCATTCCTTTAGCTCCCCAGCCTGCTGAGTTTCCAGATGCTCTTTGACCCCTGTGCAAATTACCCAGCTTTTCCTGAAGTGAGAGGGTGTTTACTGTGATCTAGCAGCAGCGAGTAGTAAGAGGGTAATTGTCGAGTCGCCCGTACAGAGCTCGGCGAACCAGTAAACCCCCGAAGCCGGCGCAGTCACAGTTCTCTCAACCGAGCGACCGAAAGAAAAGGACCACCTGCAATTTCTTAACAGATTAGGCGAGTGAACAGCAGGGAAAGTGAGTGCGCTCTTTCAGGGAGGGGATGTCATTCAGATTCCGAGCTGCTTGTTCATCCCCACCTGTTCTCCAACAAAAGACTGAGTCATATGAATGGCGCCTGCTTTCACGCCGACTCTTTCGAAATCATTTACCTTACAGCAAGGGATTTGCCAAGTGCTTAGGTTAATTAATAACACATTAACCCTAAGATTAGGCATTGCATTTTTACTGCGTGCTCCAGCTCCCGAATGAAGCATGCGTATTTATTCCAAACGTAATAAAGCTATCGTTTATAAATGGCCGGCCGTGGAAATGAAAAGAAATGAATGCCGGGTCTTATCTTGCCAGATAAAAATAGGAGGTTAGGATGTTTGTTCCTGTGCAAACTGCTTGACCTGATTGCACACTGATATCCTTTGAGCATCGTGTCCTTGACGCGTATCTGTTTGGAAAAAAACTCATTTAACACCCAAACGTGTCACCTGGAAAAAGATGAATGAATACCACTAATGTTTGAAATGGCGAAGCGAGATACCCACGCAAACATGACTTTGTCATCCTCTACTCAGACTGAAGCTCCTGGTGAGATGCTTTATTACTGATTAATGGCAGGAATTCAGATTGAGACACTCAACGTTCAAATTCAGAGCGCCGGCTTTCCCGCTGTATTCCAACGACACAGAGAACACGCCAGCCCCATGGTGACGTCAAGGAATATTACTGGAAATGATTCTGCATGCTATTGGAAGCTTCTTATGACGCCAAATACTGTAGTTGTTGCCGCTATTATCCTGATCACCTGAAGGCAGTGCACACCAGAGCTCTATGTGGAGTTTGTGTGGGTTTCCTCCAGGTGCTCAGGTTACCTCCCATAGCTGAAAGGCTAATTGTGTATTCCAAATTGTCCCTAGGCATGGGTGTGAATGTTGTTTGTGTGTGTTTTGCCCTGCAATGATCTGGCGAGCTGTTCAGGGTGTAGCCTGCTTTCGCCCGGTGTCGGCTGAGATAGGCTCAGCCTCCCCAGAAGTCTAATAGAGGATTAAGCGGTTTAGCGAATGAACGAATGCACATTATTGCTGCCTTCTGGAAGTCATTCATTACTGTTTTATCTTCATCTTTAAAGTGCCATAGCAACCACAGTGCAAAGACAAATAAAGCAAAAGTAAAGCTGATTTTTCTTGCTGCCCAGTTTTCGGTAACTGTATTAACCTTGCCAAACAAGTCCACTCTTCCTGCATGGAGTTCATTTCTTTCAATCCGAGGATGAAGACATCACTCGAGTGAGTGCGACATGGTTGTTTTCACTAAAACCACCAGCATTCTTTGAACCTTCCCTAACTGGACCGAGAAGTCCAACAGCCAGACGACTTGCATTCTTTCCACACGGATACGGCCAGCTGTTGTCTAGGGGACTGGAAAACCCGAGCAGCGTATTAGCCTGGATAAGGTGGTCATTAGATAAGGCAGATCTACCATGGCAACCTTCAAAATGTTCTCGAATGTTTAGGTCTTTCCGGGTGCGCAGGCATCAGGCAGCCCAAGAATTCTAGCTCCAGTGTAGTCGTGAAGACAAAGACATTATATGTTTGATGAAAGCAAACTATGAAATCTTCCACCTGGTCCTCGATTCTGGCAACCGCTGACCAGAGATGTGGACACCATGAAGCACAGCCATGTTACATCTCGCAGTTAAACACTAACGGCTGCTTTTCACACCAACCAGTGGCTTTGCTTCTAAACAGAGGACTTACTTCCTTCATTCTGGAAATGTTTGTTCACCAGCAGCTCACAGTGCTCTCTTACTGTACAGGTTTCTTTTTGTTGAGGCTGTGCAACAAACACTCCCAAAGTGTTTACAACTGGATATACAGTTCGCTGTGTGCCTGTATTGTGATGTCGGAGTACATTTATACCTAACGGTGTTACGTTACCTCCGGGTTTTTTTTTTTTAATTTTATTATAGTTTTTTTATTATTATTATTTTTTTTTTAATTCTCTGAAGAGAAGGTTGCCTGTACAGACACCATATCTGAGCTCAGAAAATTTTGTAAACATGGCTGTGTAGATAAGGAGTAAAATCACTTGGAGGCATGATGTTCTTGGAGAATAATCAAGGACAGGACAGTGTGGTGCGGATTATCTGATTATTTTCCAATTACAACAAGTGTTTCTTTCTCGAAAGGAAAGTATTTTCTTTATTAAAAAAAAGAGACTTTTATCCATTTAGAGTTTCAGCATTCAGTATGTGGATGTAAGATCACATACGTGGAGCCAGCGGTGTAGTGGTTAGGGTGCTGGTGGGCTCATGATCTCAAGAGGTTGTGGTTTCAAAACCCCGTTAGATCCCCACCGTGCTAAGACCCCTGGGCGAGGTCTTAACCACAAGTGTGCCTCTGTCCACCCAGCAGTATAAGCAGGAAGGTAGCCTGCGATGGACTGGTGTCCCATCCAGGAGGAGTTGAACTCCTGGTTGCTTCACGCTAAGGAAACCGAGGATAAGCTCCGGCCTGATGATCAAAAGCCCAACAGACTTTACCTTTTTAAGATCGTATACACTGCCCAGCCAAAAATGTCACGCACTCTAATATTTTGTTGAAATGCCTTTAGTCTTAGTTATGTCACATAATCAGCATGGAGTTGTTGCTTCAGTTGGTCAGGTCAAGGCTCAGCAACATTAAGTGAGAATAAAATGAATGTACCGAATGGCCAGCTTTTCAGTCCTACTAAACGTCCTCATTTATTAAACTTAAGCTCTGGTTGATGACCATCAGTGTGAAATGAATGTTTTTTATTAGTATCCGAGGATTATACAGATCATCCGAGTGCCTGCGAACGCACCAGCATTGTTGCATGACATCAGATTTAAGAATTGTTGTCTGGTTTGTACTTGATGCGTGATGGCAAACATGAGTCTTCTAACTTGTACAGTTTGTCAGGGACTGTGTATTTTGCTGATGTTTTTAACTGTGCAGTGGAGACATGGAGACTTGTAGTATTAGACACTTGAAGCAGTGGCGTCACCTGCTTGTTTTCTAGAAAGGAAGCCAGGATTTTTCTCCGGTGTAGTCACAGTGTCTCATAATAGTACTTTGGGGCAATTTACACAAACTTTGCTGGGATTAACCCAAATATTCTTAGCATATCAAGTTATAAGATCTGGTGAGCAAAACTGGGGGCTTGCCACATTCTCCTCCTCCTCCTCCTCCTCCTTAGAGCTTTGATTTTGTCCCAAGACAGAAACGTTAAACTCTGGCTTCAGATTTACCTCTGATAGCAAGCCAGTAGCAAGCGTTTTATTGGGAATCTCTAAACTGTATTTTCTATTTATTTTCAATGCACTGTAGTAGTTTCTCCTTCCTCACATGCTGGTTCTTGTGTCCTCAGGTCATGTTTATCCTCTGCTTAACGATCAACAACAGGTTTCCTCTGTGGAAACAGGTGGTGTTATCGTCCCAACATCTTAAAGCGTGTACTCGAAGTTTACACTAGCATCAGCTTTGTTGAGATCTACCTCGCGTGTTTGAACTGTTTATTGGCCCGAGTCTTTAATCCGAGATGGGCTCCTCAGATGTGCTTCCTTTCAGCAGGTTACATGCTCAAGTCGTGTGCCTTCCGCGGAGCCATCTGCTTCTCCCCAAGGAGTTTGCGGAGCACTCAGGGAGGGAGGGGTAGCACCATGCTGCTCTCGGCACACGGAATCCACCTTCAGAGCACAGCGGCGTACTCACACCCCGAGCGTCACGGCTTTGATACATGTGTGTGAAACGCACAGAGGGTGGAAATAGATTCGCTTCCTTTCACAGCACATCGCTGGGGTTAGTTCTGAGCAAACATCGATCATCTTTGAAGTGCTGTCTTTCAGCCGCCAGTCATCAGTACTGTAGTGTCTTGTCCTCCCAACGCCCTCCCAAATATGTGCACATACTGAGAGAGGGAGTGAAGACAAGAAGAATGAGGTAGTGAGGTAGAGTGGTAGTGTATCTCCCCCCCAAGTCCATTTCCCAGGAGGACTCTAAGCCTGGTTGTTGAACACGCTCTGAATGCTGTTGTCACCCCCTTGGCTAAGGAAACGTGACGAGTCGCTTTTTTTTAACCTTCATCATCCCCACCTCCCTTGCTGTCGCTTCTTCCTAAAAGCATGTCCTCTCTCTCTTTCCCTCTTGTTCCCTCTCATTCCTTAGGCATCCCGTGCAGTGTCACCCCAGATCAGTGAACGTGAGGAAGCGGCAGCGTTTAGCCAATCCCGCTTTAACACGCTGGCATCACCTCGGTGTGAGCTGAACTGCTCATTCACAGGATCAGGGAATCGCTTCAGCCGCTTGGTGCAGATCCAATGTGTATCTCGGAGCGAGAGCAAGAGGGAGTCCATCTTGCGATTTAAAGCAAGGAAGCTTGCAGCCTGTTGATTCTCAACGCTGGTGATTCTGTCCTTGACTGCATAACTAAAGCAGTTACTTGATAAACACCACACATACATAAGGACACATGGTGTCACCTGCTGTCTAGACTTTTTTTTTTTGTTTGTTTTGTTTTTTTTGCCCTGACCTTGTGAGACTATTTTTGTCCCATTTACATGGAAGAGGTAGCTGTGGTTTCAGGGAGGTATGAGCGAGGGGCTGGGAATGTTCTATATTGAATCAGCAGTGATTTAAAACCTGTAAAATGTGGTTTTGGCAGCACCACACTGGGGACCTGGTGATGACTTGGATAGATGTCTGTATCTCCACCGACCATCTGTCTCCACCTATTTTTGATTTTGGCCTGTTTCCAGAAATACCCCCAACCCTGCTTGATAACCTGTTTCTAAACCACCACTGTTGGAGGTTAACAGGTTGTTCTCACTAAGCTGTTTTTATACCCAGGGCGACCTTGGACAGCTCCACGAGGCTGTCTTGGAGGCTGTTGGCTTTCACAGACTTTGGGGTGGGTCTCGAGCTAGGGTTTGTAAGCAGTCGTGATGTGCCAGCTGTCACTATCGCCACCTGTCTTTCTTCACCACGGAGCTGACGGCGGTGGTGGTCGTCTTGCAGCATCTGAGATCCCTGATAAAACAAGCGAAATGAACAGCTTTAGTGTTTCTCCCAGTGTGCTCGTCAACACGCACTTGAAATGGGTCTAAAACGAGGCGTGCAGTCAGAGCAGCCATCACCACTTTGATTACAGGCTATTTCTGGATAAAACGCGCATCGAATGCGGCTCAGACATAATTTGAAAGGTCACAGTGCGCGTCTTGTTCATCGTCGGCGGAGATGTGCTTGGAGGCAAATGTAATTTATTTTGACAAGTTGTCGAAGAGGAACTTTACGTGAGCAGGCAGTGTATTTTCATCTCCAGACCATCTTTTTCCCTTGGAAGGTCAATAAAGCCAAATTTTCCAAAACAATTAGGAATATTATTTGATCTCCATATTCCCCATGGCACCAGTTTAGTTATTTCAGGAAGCATTTAGTTGATTTCACTCGCTCACTCACTGCCCAGCCGCTTACTCCTACTCGGGTTATGGTCGGGGAGGCTGGCGCCTATCTCCTCTGACACTGGACAAATTCGGGGTCCGTTCACACTCACACACAGGGGCAAATTGGAACAATTAATTTGCTGGAGAAAACCCACGCAAACTGAAGTACCCGGAGAAAACTCGCTCCATGGAGAGAACGCGCAAACTCCACCCAGAAACGGTTCGGGACTCGAACTCAGGACGTTCCTTCTGTGAGGCGGACATGTTAACCTCTACGCCACTGCTTTTTGTTGATTTTGGCAAAGCTGTTCCACGCTCACTTCCTATGCCTCAACCACTGTCTGGATGAAGCTGTCGTCATCGTCAGGTTCGAATCTCATTCCCATTCTGCGTGCTGCTCGAAATGATTTCAAAAGCCTAATCTAGGCCAGATGTTAGTCTTGGTAGTAGCTGATTTTTAATAAGGTCCCCAGAGAGACATGTCAGGATTGAAATGTAAAGGATTCTCATTTTTGCTGAAAAGCAATTATAGGAGATACCTCCAGATTTCTGAAGGGTTTACAATAATAAGTTTGCCTTCATCTCTGCTTTAATTCACACGCCACCCCGCACCACAGTGTTGGAGCCGTGATGTAATTCCAGAGATCTAAGGAGACTCGACAGAGGAATATAGTGTAAACTATATAAGCTGTAAACCCGAATAAGCTGTAACTCCTCTCGAGCCGAGCAGCACGCAACTCATCAAAGTGTACACTTTTTTTGCTGTGCTTAAACATTTCCTATTTCCCATGGTTCATTTAGCTTCTGCCCTGAATTAAAAATGCATGTGTGGGGTCTAATGGGCTGCTGTAACCTTATTACAAGGCGTTTGACAGGATCAGGTAATTTCTCATAACGCAGGATAGGAGCAGTAAACATAGTCACTTCCTGATGATATGTTTACTTTGATTATCTCTGTGTTGATGCAGGGCCGGTACGGTGGCGTAGTGGTTAGCAGGCCCCCACACACACAGCGAGAAGGTCCTGGGTTCGAATCCCGGGCTTGGGCGTTTCTGTGTGGAGTTTGCATGTTCTCCCTGTGCTTGTGTAGGGTTCCTCTGGGTACTCCGGTTTCCTCCTACAGTCCAAAGACATGCATATTAGGCGAATTGACTGTTTCAAATAACCCCTAGGTGTTAATGTGAGTGTGGGTGGTTATGTGTGTTGGCCCTGCGATGATCACAAAAAGTTCAGAGTGTACCCCGCCGTGGCTCATTGTCGGCTGAGATGGGCTCCAGCCTTCACACAACCCTAATTAGAGGATCAAGCGGTTTGGCGATAGACAAGTGAATGAGTGATTAATGCAGGGAAAGAATTTGCGAAAGCACAACACAGTCTGTTGGAAAAAAGATTCGTAATTTTTTTTGTTTGTTTGTTTGTTTTATTTATTTATTAATTTATTTTTATTTCCATGAAGCTGTAGGTGAGCTGTGTAGCCAAACCTCTCAGGATTCTTTCTAATGAACCATGGAAGAGTAAAAGCTTCCCATTGTTGCAAGAATGTGTGCTTAGTCAAGATGGCTGCCGCACCCCTTACTCAAGTATCACCATTACCGCCAGGTCACTTGGTTCATGTTTGCTGTGCAGGCATGTGGGGACCCGCATGTTTGCGAGGGCACTTTCAATTTAAAAACAGACCCGGGTGTGACTTTTCCGCCCCATACTGCTGTCTCTCTGCGGAGTCCTTTCATATTTGTTTCTTTCCGTTCTTTCATCACGGGCGTCAGAAATTCATGCACGGTTCGATTTCTCGTCCTGTCTCACAAATTCCGCGATGCAGTCGTGTTCAGGATCTGCTCGAACATGACATGGCCTCCCATAGGTGCCTACATGCTTTGCATTGAAATATGATATGGAGCATGAAATCTCTGAGCGTTTCTTGCTGGAGATAATCTGCCTTCAATGCTTGTAGCCACCATATGTCTTCTCGTTGTTCTCCTTATTGATACGGGATGCGTGTAAACACAGAAATTCTGACCTGTAGAAAACGAGCCGTTCCAGATAAGTGAGCATGAAACACATATACACTCCGTGATGAGATGCTTTGTGAATTATGTTGCGCACCGATAGTGATGTAGCTTAATGTGGGAGTTCAGAACAGGTGGAACATTTTCATTATTATTATTATTAAAGAAATATTACTTTAGTTAAACTCTAGGTACACATACTGATTTCCTTTCATATATATAATTATTATAAATAGCTAATCATTAGCGAGCTTCATTTCAGTAAAAGCTCCTCAACTGCACATTTGCTAAGTAAAGAGTATCGTGATGACCTCTGACCCGGCTGATGATGGAGACCACACACTGGCTAATAGAAGGTCAGTTAGGGAAAAAACAACAGTTTTCATAATGTCCCTGGCTCTGGAGTCTCCTCTGAGTGTTGGACAGATTACTTTGTCTTCCTTTCTTTGTGTTTTTTTTTCTGTCTTCTTTCTTTCTATTTTTGTCTGTCCTTTCTAATGTTTTTTTCTGTCTTCCTGTCTCTTATCTTTATTTCTTTTGTTTTTTTTCTGTCACCTTTCTTTCTTTCTGTTTGTTTTTTCTCTTTTCTATCCGGCTTCATCGGTCTTTTGGTCTCTCTCTGTATTTGTCTTTTTTTCTTACGGTCTTTCTCTTTTTTTTGTTTCTTTTATCTTTGTCTTTTTACTCTGTCCTTTCTGTTTTTGTCTTTCTTTCTATCTTTTTTTTAAATCTAATTGTCTTTTTCTATCTTCCTCTCTTTCTTTATTTGGAGCTTGTAGATATATTATTATATTATCTTGATTTCAAATTGCTGCCTAATCGCTCCAGGTTTGACCTAAACTCAGGTTACCATCTTTTATTATTATTATTATTATTATTATTATTATTATTTCCTGGGGTTTCAGGTTTCTTCCCACCTTTCAAAAACATGATGGCAAGGTGCATTCTGGACACACTCCTGTGAAGGATTGTGTTTCTTTTCGGGTGTGTCCCCGTCCACCACAACCCTGACCAGGATATTAAGTGGTTAGTGAAGATGAATGAATGAAGAATGCGAATGGCAGTTCAACTTCTGTTCAAGTATTTCGGATTATTTTGGATTGGATAACTAGAGTGGAGCTCTCTGGAAGAATTATACAGGCACAGAATTAAACTTTGTACTGTAAACAAGCAACTGCAAAAAGTATCGTCTATTCGAGTTAATATTGTCCTGCAATGGAATCTGTTACATATGAAATGGAGGGACATGTTTTATACTTGAGGGAAAACCTCATCATTCTGGTGTTTTATTATTTTTTTCTTTCTGTATTGTGCATTAACAGTTGGCTCCTGGCCTTGTGCCCTTGAACAAGAGACTTTAGTTGCTCTAAAGTGGCCAATGTCCTTCACTTTAGACCACAGTGTGACCTTGAAATCCATGAAGAGGAATAAAAATGGCATCCATTTTACAGACATGCATTTCTGCCAAAGCCTAAATGTCAAATAGTAATCCGTTCCCTTCGTATAACTGCGCTCTATCTTTATCTGGCATCTCTTCGAAGTTATTAGCCTGGTTTATTGTTCTAGCGAACACTAATTTGTTTATTTATTTTCCTTTTAAACAAATGTAGCACTGATGCAGAACTGAGAAAATGAGATTCTTTCAAATGGTTGTTTCAGGTCAATCTAACGTTGTAAAGTGTTAAGTGGGTCCGTGCCTGCAATCATTTTCACTCCTTCAGCATTCTAATGCGGTTTCATTATGTTTTGTGTTCATTACATCAGTTTTGGTGTTTATCATTTGTGAATGTATGTTTGTTTGTTTGTTTGTTTGTTTATTTATTTATTGTTAGCAGTGGGGCCTAAAACGCTAAATCATTTTTGTTTCTATGTTGTTCAGATCGAATAATACAGCTGTTGTGTGTGTGTGTGTGTGTGTGTGTGTGTGTGTGTGTGTGTGTGTGTGTGTGTGTATTTTGTTTTTCAAACATTTTTAAGGTCATACATTCATAAATAA
>JAQMYF010000023.1:7360519-7371259 GCA_030014195.1 Neosilurus mollespiculum | reverse complement strand
AATGTTAATAAGATTAGACTTATCCACCTGTGTGAACAGTGTGTGTGTGTGTGTGTGTGTGTGTGTGTGTGTGTGTGGAGCCGAAAGGAAAGTGGAGTGGAGGGAATATAGAATTGGTCAGGTCATTGGCGGTGGGGTTTCGGGTGAGAAAGGTGCTGTTTTGGGGGCACTTTTTTCTCTGTGCTTTAGATTCCTTAACTAGACATCACCGTGTCTCCTTTGGTGTTGAAATGCATGCTAATGAATTCTCTTCTCTTCCACCAGGTCTCAGAGGCAACCTCTAACAATGGGATTTCAGGAGTACTGAAGAGATTCTGACAAAAGACAAAGGAAGAGGGAAAGCAGCGAGAACAAAAGAAAAGGCTTTCCTGGGAGCTGGGGGCACTTCTAAAGGGGAAAAAAAAATCAAGAAAGGATCAGTTCTTTGCGGCTCGGTAGGGGGTGTGCATGCTGCCCCCTCAACTGGACATTCTTCTTTGTGCCAGAGCGAGACAACAAAAGCAAGTATGCGCAATAAACTGAGCAAGTTCCGGGATGCAGGCTGCTGGCCCATGCTGAGGCTGGGGAGCAGGACTATAGTGCTGCTCCTGTTGACAGTCACGCTGCCGGCAGAAGCTCAGGCATCATCCCCCCAGGGAACCGTGGAGGTGCAGGGGGACATGGCACAGCTGGAGGCCTCCATGCACTCGGCAGTGCTCTCCGACCTCCAGGAGGCGCAGGCGGTAGTGTCTGCAGTGGCGCAACCGAGCGGCTTCCCAGATTCCTCTGCAGTAGTGGGAAGGATGTTCCAGATGCAGATTCCAACGAAGGACAAGGATTCTGGGAGCACCGTTAAGGTGAGCCAGAGAAACGATCCACTGCCTTTCATCAGCCATTCCACATTAGTATTATGCATTTGTATTCACTTGTCAAGTTAGTCAGGAGAAGTGACATTGCCTCTAGCGTCGCTTCTTGAAACTTATTCCATGCCTCCCTTCAGAGTAGCGACCCATAAAAGGCAGCAGTCTCTCTAATAACAGAACACAACTTATAAACCCGCTGAGTGCATCACACTTTAAGGCCCAGTGCTCTACCAGAATTCAGAGGATGCACACACCCTGCATACCGAGCAGTGTTGGTAATACCAACCTCATTTCCCTTATATAGCTCATGTACCATGTGCAAGTGCTGTTTCGGCTGGTGAGAGGACGCGCTGTCCTTTTTGCTTTCCAATAAATATAATAAGATCAGAACTAGATATGACGGGCTCTGACAATTTTGGGATGTATTGCACCCAGCAGCCATTAGATCCTGACAGTACTTTTGGTTCATCTTGCTCCTTCAGTAATTTTATTTTCTTAGCAGCCACCCAACAGGTGATGAGCCCTGACCCCCCCACCCCCCCACGGCCGTTCTGGTTTCACGTCAGTTGCTGTAAAAGCATGACTCCCAGCACATAACTTGTCACTGTGTCCCTCTCCCATATCAATGTTCGCAAACTTTCCCATGACTGCCATGTAAGCCTACATTAATGGGATAATTTGTGCCTGTCAAGAGTATGAAAATTTAAAAGCTCAAGCCTCTTTGTGGCCATTTGGGGGGAAAAAAATCTCCTCTGACAGCTGCGACTTGACAATTTCTGTCGGGTACAGCTGTTGTTTTCAGTACGGCACCGTAATCTCTTCTCCCTCACCCTACTAAAGGCTCAGAAACGGCTAGTTACTGGTATTCACCGGTTTGGTAGCTCAGACACCCAGAACAAGCAGAGTTTATGTCAAGACTTTGTTTTTATTAAAAAAGAAAATGGTCACATTGGCTCCAATATATAGGTGGCGCACACCGAGCTATTCACACAGCGTCCTCTGTGGTAGGAGGGAATTATTTGCTAACTTTGTGTAGAAATGAACAAAAAACATTTTTATATGTATAACAGAAGTTCAATATTTTAAAATTGTAACATTGAAAGTGGAAAAATTTTAACATTAAATAAGGTTATTAATAGAATCGCAATACTTACAGAATCGCAGCACACATCAAGTCTGGACCTTGGTACTGTGATATCGTACTGGGCGGACTCTCATTCCTAAATAGTTGGAAAATGAACTAATCGATAAATAAAACATATTTAGGACACTATACTGTCCAGGGACACGTCTTAATGCTGTAACTTCTAGTTCATGCTGCTTTAATAAGGATCACCACACATCAGGTGCTACCCGTCCCCATAAGGCTGATGTAGGTTTGATGTTCACCACACGTACACAACATGTCCATCGCTCATGTCCTGCTGTTATTAGGTATGTTGCTTCTATGTGGTCCGTCAGACATTTACACATCTGCATGGTTCAATACCACTTAATCAGTGAAAGTGGTTGAGTTCCATGTCACACTGTGTACCCAAATGTATACACAGCTCAGTACACAAACATATTTACTCCTGTTTTTTTACAGTGACTGATTTTTAAACACCTCCCGGTTTATTGATGTATATTTTCTAGGTTAGTGAATATTTTTGAATGCATGTTTAATGTGTTTTGATTTAAGATGCGAATCTTGACAACACAGCATCAGAGTCTAACGGATCCGTGTGGACTCTGGCCTCTGCCGTGCCATCTAGTGGATGGTGATCTAAATCCTCCAAATGCACATAAGATATGTATGCATGGGCGTGAACAGTGGCGCTCGCCCGGCTGTTGCGTGCACGTATACACCTGTGGTGAAAGTGAAGTACATTTGCAAGGGCACGTCACTGCTTGTAGCTCAATCATTGCTTATCTAACTCGACTGTGTACTTATTTGTGTTTCCTAATCTGTATTAATGGACTCGCTGGCGGTTTGTCTATATATCATTAGCAGTTTTGCAGACGGTCAGTTTCTAGGCAGCCGAACCGTGGGGCGGGGCCGCACGGATTACTATTCTTATTCGCCCAGTAGGCTAGATAAAGCTAGATTTAGAATTTGTACACCCCGGCAGCTTTCTGCAATTTTTTCCCCACACCGTGTGCAGCTGTTGATGTCAAGACTACCTTGTTCCCTATCATAAAAAAAAAAAAAAACAAACTTGGAAGATTAACATGGTGTACTGAGCCATTCTGTTCTTTAATGCACTTGATTGATTTCCTGCCTTAAGTGTGTTTGGCTGCAGGACTGGAGTGGAATAAATACCTTGACGGAGTGGACCCGAGCTTATTAACACTGTAAAAAATGTAAATAATAATCCTGTTTGTGTTTTTGGATTTATTGTGAATAAAAAGCAACAGAATGCCAAACACAACTCACAAGTACACACCTCACTCCCAAGGGTTGTGATAGTGACAGATGCTGGTGTTTTTCTTGTATGTCGCCGGGCCCCTCAACACACAGTGTGAGTCTGTTACATGTTCTCTCTCTCTGTCTCTCTCTCTGTCTCTCTCTCTCTCTCTCTCTCTCTCTCTCTCTCTCTCTCTCTCTCTCTCTCTCTCTCTCTCTCTGTCTCTCTCTCTGTCTCTCTCTGTCTCTCTCTCTGTCTCTCTCTGTCTCTCTCTGTCTCTACCCCATTTTCCTGCATCTGTACTCCACTCCTGCAACACCAGGATCCTTCTACGTTCTCCAGCCCCTCCTTATTTCCACACAAGGCCTGGAACTGAAATCTAATTAGCCTTGGGAGGGCAGTAGCCCAGTGTTGTATTCCAGCAGCCCATATTTAAAAAGAAAAAAAAAATTGTATAAAATAGCCGTGGGATTTCGACTCATTCCACGTTTACAGTTAAATACAAATCATGCCAAGTCAGAGCAGTTGTATTCAGGGGTTTGTATTCTCTGTGTGTTTGTTGTGATTTTCCCCTTTGCATAGCAACCGGCTCTGCGGTCCCGTGCTGTGTGGAAGTGTAGCATTACAGTCTTGTACCAGTGGCCTTTGAAGAATATTTCAGGAACCCCCGAATAGTCTTTTTTAGAACTGATTTAATTCACACACAGCCTTTTAGTCTTGCAGAGAAATGGCAAGGGGAGAGGAAAATAAGTCGCAGTGGGTATGTGAGGCTGCCAGCTCATTTGCTCTGTTATTTTCAGTGTCCACAAGAGTGCACTGCTGAGAATAAACGCACAGATTAAACAGTGTCCTTCACTGACTGAGGGTTTTTTTTTTGTTTTTTCTCCCCCCCCCCCCCCCCCTTCTTTTCTCTCTGCACAATGCTAGAGATATAACCCAACCCCATCCCTCTTTTGTTTGTTTTTTCTCCTCCCATTTTGCAAGTCTGGGCTGTTTAAAACGATGTAAAATTTTAATAGCATGTAATCTTCTAGTCTTTTTGATGCTGCATGAGAATTCTGCACTAGGTGATTGGATATGTGCACTTTGTTCAGCTTTCCAACCCACTCCAACCAGGCTATATGTTTTCCGTCACCTTTAGCTCCTGCTTTGCGCTAGTTTAAGCTTCTGATACTCTTAACTTGCAGGAAAGGCTGACATGCTTTTCTTGAGGAATTGAATAATTTAATATAATTAGAATTTAATATTTTAATATGATAGTCCAATCCTAAATTTAGCACCAAGAGAATTACTTATTTAATATTTTCCCTGAATATGAATGTTCTTTCTCTCGGTGCTTTACTGCTTTCTTGATTAATGTTTTCACTTCATGGAGGCCGATTCATTTTTATCTTTACAATGCTCGGTTATATTATTGACCACTGGTCCCTTTTTCTTTTTTTTCTTTTTTTTTTTGGTCCCCGAAAGGACACCAACTCACAAGGACGTGTAGCTTTTCCTCTGACACTCAGCAAACCTGATCTTTTATTGATAGGAATATTTTAATTTCACACCGAGTGAATTTTTAACAATGAAACATCGACTCGTTCCAATAAAATAGTCATTCTGCCAAAATCAAAAGGGTTCCGCCTCCTGAAATTTTCCAGTGAAAAGCCTCGCCTCTAACCCCCCACACACACACACACCCGTGTCTCTGCAGTCTCCATTTCACCCTCGTATCCCAGACATGCCGTAGCCTACCCCTTCAAACTTATGAAGCTTATCTTTTCAGCTGTCTTCGCACCATGACAATGAAGCCCTGTATTTTTATATATTTCTTTTCCCCCGTCTCCCACACGTGCATGCTAACAATAGTCCCCTTTATTCATCTTTGATGGCTGAGTTTTCATTTCTTTCCTTTTAATTCCTTCATGTCAGGCCAACAGGAGAATTTTCTTCCTCAGACTTCACTTGATTAAGACATAGAGGAGTCTCCGGAGATCGTAGACCTGTTTCCTCGCTTGTTTTTTCCTTCTCTTGCATGTACGTTCTCCGCTTCCCCATCGTACCTTAAAATAATCCTTGCTGCTAAAACACAAAACTGTGAACCTGTAAGGCAACAGATGTTACCCGTTTATCCCATGTTGCTGTCACCCCGACAACCCCCTTTCTTTTTTTTTTATTTAAGGAATACTGTATCTTTGGGACCTCTTGTGTTTCTTATTTATTTTTTTGTCTCTCTCTTTCACTTTCTCTTTCTCTCTATCGCTTTTCCTGTCTCTCCTGCTCTCTCTCTTGCTCTCGCTCTTTCTCTCTGTCTGTCCGGCTCTCTCTCACTCACTCGCTCTCTCTCTCGCTCTCTTTCTCTCTCTCTACATGAATCATTATTTTGGAAGCTGTGGTAACCTAAATGTTGGTGGGTTTGTGGTTTTGGCTTGTGCATTTTAAGAATACCGTAAAGGCATTTTTCTAAACTTTCAATCCTTAGACAAATGCATCCTGTAGTGTTCCATAGTATAAAAATACATCTTAGTATCAAAACAAATATCGCTAACTATAAAACAAGCAACATTCATGTTTTAAGTCTACTTTGTTATAGACCTTAAGACTACGCAGATGTATGAAGTTCCAGTATTTAAAACGTGTGCTTGTACAATAATAACCAACAATGAAGAGTCAGATGTGTCCAGACACATTATTTTTTGATTATTTTTCTGTAAATATCAGCTCAGATGTGTTTTTATTTCTCTTAGACCAGTAAGTTGCTATTGACGATGCCCTATTTGAGAGGAATAGAAATAAAAAATAGAGTGGGTAATAAATAAATGAATGTTTATATCCCTCGGTCCTGCAGACTCTCATGTGGCAGAGTAATTACTGCCTTACCTCTGACTGTCACAAGGCACAGACACAGGAGACTTCCCAAAATGTCAAATAGCTGTCTGCAAGTTTCACTGTATAAATTATTATATGTCAACACATTTATTTATTTATTTAATGTTATTATTGTAAAATATTAAGCTGTGGTTTGCCCATATAAAACTGCTCTCAGCACCAGCAGAGAAATTCACTGACAAATTATAACCACCTTCGGAATATTTGTATGGGAAAAATTGAACCACTCCATAAAGTCTTCTCCAGCACATCCCGAAAACTTTCAATAGGGTTAAGGTCAGGACTCCTGGGGTTACAATACATATGTGAAAATGGTTCCTCACGCTCCCTGAACCACTCTTTCATCATGTGAATCCCATCAGTAGTTAATGCTCTGGATCACTGATCCGAAGGTTGGGGGTGCAAGGCCCTTAACCATCAATTGCTCAGTTGTATAACAATCAGCTTTATTTTATTTTATTTATTTATTTCTATGGCGCTTTTACAATTAACAATGATGAATGTTAGTCACTCTGGATTAGGGTGTCTCTCAAATGGCGTAAATGTAAAAAACTGCTCATTCAGTAAATTTGAGGTCATCAGCTGACTTAATTTTACTGCAATAATAATGTTGCTGGGCCTCGACCTGACCAACTGAAGCAACAATGCCATGATTTACATGCTGTGATCAAGGCTAAATGCACTGCATGAAAATATTAGTGAGACTTTTTTTTTTTTTTTTTTTTTGGCCGGGCAGTGTAGCTTATAAACACGAACCGGAATGAATTTGGTTCATTCAACATATTTACTAGGACTTTGCTGTGGAATTTCAATCCCAGCAAGAATTAAAAAAAAAATGTTCCATGTTGCAATCCATTCTTATTTGGTCCATTGGGATATTAGGTCTTTTTTAGGTTCAAAATAAACTTATTTCTCTTTGATTTACAAGTTCAGAGGCTATTTATATAAATTCGTCATTTGTGTTACATATTTATATGACTTTTTGGCAACTGACTTTTGGTAGAAATGACATGGCTTCTTCAAGAACGGCAGTTCTGTGGCACAGGAGATTTTTTGAGTGCTGCATTGCTGATGTTTTAAATCCATAATTCATCAAGCGCATTATAGATTAGCTGTAATTAGGCTTCCTCTGATATTAATGACATTTTTTGATGTAAACAAATAGATGGGTCACTGGTCTGCAGCAATGTAGCAGCAACGTTGAGAAGTGCAAACGAACGTGCCGTATAAAAAGGTGTGGCGGTGGACAACTTGCAGCTATAAAAGCTTAGGAACAGAAATAAAAAGCCCAGCTGTTCCAGCCATCGCTCCCCAAGTATCCACAGTCTCCTGGTTAGAGCACTAATGATGTGTCTCGGGAGCATCGTCTTTACATTATTGATCAACCTAGATTTATAAGCCATCAGTTTAAATAGTTTGAGGCAGAAGACATTTTTTTGTCATTTGTTTAAAAGCGTCACTTCCTATATAGTCATTATTGTATGTTTCTGACTTGAGGAATTAAAGTTGTATAAAGTTTAGTCTGTCAGAGGCAGTGCATTGCTTCTGCCTTACTACAGCTTAACTATTGTATTTCCACAAGACATGTTACACGGCGATATCAGCTAGGTCATAACTTTACGTTTTTATGCCATATGCTTTGTTTATTTAATTGGTTTTAATACTTGTTTTGAGTATTTCAGGTGACATGTGAAGTAGATTTTATATATTTTTTTTTTTTTCTCCCACATACTCACCCTATTGACAATTTGTACCCCGTTCTCATACTTCCGGTATCTTTTTCAGACGTTCAAGAATGATGGCTGAAGTAATTTCAGTGTATTACAATAAATAATGACCAGAGTTTTTTTTCTTTCTCTCTCTCCTTTCCAGATCACAGAGGCAGGCAAGGATGTATTACCATCATGGTTGCACTGGGAACCAATGAGCAGCACCCTTCAAGGACTTCCTTTAGAAGTAGACAAGGGTGTCCACTATATATCTGTCTCTACTGCCAACGCAAGCCATGTGTCCCAGAGTCCTGATGTATTTTCCATTGAGGTTCATCCAGAGGAACATGCGGACACAGACCCCGTTCAGTTAGCAATCCAGTTAACTGACAGTGACTTTCAGGATTTTGTCTGTGGCAACGAAGAGCCGGTTACTGTGCTTACAGTAATTTTGGATGCAGACCTCACGAAGATGCTCTCCAAACAGAGAGTGGAGCTTTTGGCCAGCATGAAAAAATTCTCGGGAGTAGGGCTCCAGCACATGAAGGTCTTGCCAGTTGTCAACAATCGCTTGTTTGATATGTCTGCTTTTATGGCTGGGCCAGGAAATGCCAAAAAGGTTGTTGAAAACGGTGCTTTATTGTCTTGGAAACTTGGCTGTGCCCTGGATCAAAGCAACATTCCCAACATCAGCAGTGTTCAAGTTCCAGCAAAGGAAGGGGCAATGTCGGCACATTTGGGATATCCAGTGGTAGGATGGTACATCGCTAATAAAAAGCCACATGTACCGAAACGAGTACGGCGGCAGCTCAATACTCCTACCCCCGTGCCCTCCTTGCTCCCTCCAACAACATATCCTGAGCCATCGAGCCGCATTGTACCCACACCGACGTCCCGATCAATAGGACCAACTTCAGACAGTTCATCACAACCTGTGCGGGGCCCTGTACCCCTGCCTGTGAAACCCACTATTCGAACCAGAGATCCGACTGCTCATACACCCACAATAGGACCCCCTCAGCCCACAAAAATTATGGACACTACCAGCACTATTACTATACAGCCCACCATGACCAGGCCACTGTATGTCGGGCCTTCTGTAACACCACCGACCACCAAGAAACCAACTAGAAAGCCCAAGAAACCACCCAAGACCACCCTAGTACCAAAGGAACCCAAAACAACCACAGCTAAGCCACCCAGACGTACTACGCCCTCAGTGATTGTGCATGATGGCAATACAAAACCAAAGCTGCACAACCCACTTGATGAAGTCAAGTCGTTCATTGGCACATACTTTGAAGTGAAAATCCCATCGGACACTTTCTTTGATCGAGAAGATGGTACAACGGACAAGTTAAGATTAACTTTGAGGAAAAACAATGATGTTGTTGCAGAAGACTCCTGGATTCAGTTCAACAGTACCAGCCAGTTGCTTTATGGGTTACCAGACTGGCAGCATGAAGGCAAGCATGAATACTTCATGCAGGCAACTGATAAAGGTGGTCTGTACGCAACAGATGCTATTGAGGTCCATGTCAGTCGCTTTGGAAACAATTTTAAGTCCCCGGTCCTGTTTGCTGCCCGATTCCAAGGGGAACCTCGTTCGGTTACCAGCGATATCCATAAGAAGATCCTTCTCGTCAGGAAATTAGCCTCTTCACTTGGTGATCGCAATGCGAGCTCAATCACACTGAAAAATATTACCAAGGGGTCCATTGTAATCGAGTGGACCAACAGCAGCCTCCAACAACACCCGTGTCCCAAGGAGCAAATTCAAGCCATGAGTCGAAGGATCTCTGATGCGGAAGGCAGACCTTCGCCAGTGTTCATCAATGGCATGGAACCAGACTTCAAACCCATAAATATCACTATCAAAGGAACGGGTAGCTGCCGTAACTACATGTTTGTACCACCAGGTGAGATCCCAGACCCTATCCCACCTGCTGTTACACCGGCTGTGGGAGCAGGACGACAGAGCAACGACGACGTCTATCTTCACACAGTCATCCCGGCGGTGGTGGTTGCAGCGATCCTGTTGATTGCCGGCATCATCGCTATGATTTGCTATCGCAAGAAGCGCAAGGGGAAGCTTACAATTGAAGACCAAGCAACCTTCATCAAAAAAGGAGTCCCTATCATTTTCGCTGATGAACTCGATGACTCGAAACCTCCTCCATCATCTAGCATGCCCCTTATCCTCCAAGAGGAAAAACCTCCTCTCCCACCACCTGAGTATCCCAACATGGCCAGTCCAGAGACCACGCCTCTGAACCAAGACATTTTGGGAGAATATTCAGGCCTACAAGATGACGATCCCAATGCCCCTCCTTACCAACCCCCACCACCTTTCTCTGCTCCAATGGAGGGTAAAGGGTCTCGCCCTAAGAACATGACCCCTTACAGATCACCACCTCCATATGTGCCACCCTAATGTTTAGCGATCCCTCCAGTGTGGAGGACAGGGAACTTGTGCAGTTCCAAAACCAGTGTTGTCTCTTTGCATTTTTTGGAAATCGGAGGGACGTTGCAATTTGGGACGTTGGATTGGGAGGGTGTGGTTAAACTGGACTTTTTTTTTTTTTTTTTTGGAATGGTGATGGTGGGGGTGTAATTATGTAATCCTTAAAGACAGCAACAACAACCTCAGCCTCTGGCTGTCTGGATACTGCTGATCAGTTGGAAGATGCACCCTCCGATCCTAGCGCTTTTGTGTCTAGATGGGCTTTTGTTTGTTTGTTTTGATTTTGTTTGATCATTTGTATTTCTTTTTGACTTATTTCGAAATCAAACTACTTGCCTAACAGCACTCTTTTTATCTTCTGAACTCTTTGAATAATACATAAGACAGTAAGTAAAGTGACTGAAGGCGCAAGTGTTTCATAGTGACATTCTACAAATAAGGGGTGGGGGGGGGGCATAGAGGTA
>JAQMYF010000023.1:7329587-7346674 GCA_030014195.1 Neosilurus mollespiculum | reverse complement strand
TCTCTTCGATTCTTTGTTTGTCTTTGTCTTTCTGCCTCTTTCTTGCTTTCTCTCTCTCTCTCTCTCTCTCTCTCTCTCTCTCTCTCTGCTTCTTGCTTTATCTGTGTTCCTGTCTGTTGCTTTTTCCATATCTCTCTCTCCATTTTTTTCCCCTTAGGTGTCCTGCTTCAACCCCCCTCCCCCTTCTCTGTTTCTTCCTTATCAGTCTTGCTCTCTGTCTCTGTCCTTTGCCTTTCCTTCCTCTCTGTTTATCATCTTGCTGTGTCTCTTTCTGTCTGTCTCTTCCTTTGTCTTCATCTGCTTCTCTCTTTCCATATCGTTGCATCTTTCATTGCCTTTTATTTTTTCGTCTCTGCCTCAATCTTTCTTTCTGGCTGTCGCTTGTTTTGTCTATGACTCTGTCTCACTTTCATGTCACCAGCTAGCTGGATCTCATTATTATTGTACTTGTTGAGTGCACGCTGTTATTTCCAGCCCATTAGTTAAGCACAAGGGATTGTTCTGTGACCATCCCTGTGCCTTTCGTTGCAGTTTTCCAATAGTACAGTCACTTCTTATCAGTCAGTTGGAAATGAGAAGACGGGTGTAAGAAAGGGTTGCTGTCAACTTCTTAATAATCTTGAGGGCAAGGGGGAGGGGAAAGAGCCACGAAACATTGTGTCTCCTCCAGACTGAACCAAAGCATGACGAGCTGGCTAATGCCGCTTCCTCCAAATGTTTCAACTCATGAAAAGAAGCAGAAGCTCCTCTTGTGGAGGAGCATAAATCTCATCGTCCATGTGGGGAATTAATGCAGTGTCGATAACCCCATAATGGCCCTTCAGTGCGATCATGGCTATTAGAAGCAGCTTTTTGCCGGGCTGCTTAACTCATACTGCGTTATTGGCTCATTGCGGACTGGATGACACTCGTGCTATCTTTTTCATTACCCAGCCTCATAAATCCTCATGCGCTCTTGACAGACGCTCACAAAAGCCCTCCAAATGTTATTCTCTTCTAATGAAGCCTTTTATGTAAATACTTGGACAGTTTGTTTGGTTTGGGCCAACTGCAGTGCTGTGATTGAAGGGAAAATTCAAACAGGAGGAAAGGCCTCCTAAATCATAAGCGGGTCCGCCTGAATGGAAAGTGTATCAGTCATGGTAACGGATTCGCTATGTCACAGGGCCTAATGTTTCTAATTATCTAAACAAATTGTTGAATACAGACTGTCGTCCAAATCATTAAACTATTCAGTATTAATGCTAACTAATCTGTGTACCTGTTCCAGTCATCTTTCAAAACATTGATTCACCAAACTGCGTAATCCTACTAGTGTCTCTCAGTCGACTCTGGGTGTAGGCAGGGTACACACTGAACCAGTCCATCGCAGGGCCAACGGACACACCAATGTGCAGCCCTCGTTCAAAGCATTGGTGGGTTATTCCACAGCTTGTAAACGGTTAATATAGACATCAATTTCTTTAAGAAAATTTATATCATCTGCAATGTTCAAGCAGGTTTTTAATAAAAACTAGGCTGTAGGCAATACAAAATAAAAGCTTGTGCATTTTATACCCAAGACTCCACTAGTCTCAGTACAGACATACACTACATTGCCAAGAGTTTGTGAACAGTATATATGCTTGTTGAATGTCTCATTCAAAGCAGGATTTGGTCCCTGCTTTGTTGTTATAGTAACCATCACTCTTCTGGGAAGCCTTTCCACTGTGCTCATTCAGCCACAAGTCCATTAGAGAGGTCAGTCAGTGTTGTTGGGTGAGGATGCCTGGCACGCGGTCACCATTCCAGTTCATCCCAAAGGTGTTCTGTGGGGAAAACGTCAGGGAGGGCTCTGTGTGGGTCATTTGAGTTCTGTTCTATTCTATTCTATTCCGCACAGCATCATCATCAAGTTGGAACAGGTTTTGGGCTTCTTTGTAGGAGAATTTGAAATGCTTCAACATACAAGCCCACCTACACATCTGTGTAGACAACCAATAGAACCTAAGGCTGGGGCGGGGAGGCTGTACACCCTGAACGGCTCGCCATGCATACAATATATATATATATATATATATATATATATATGGTGAATTGGTTAGCACGTCCACCTCGCAGCATTAAGGTCCCGGGTCCAAGTCTCGAGCCCAGCTGGTGTGTTTCTGTATAGAGTTTGCATGTTCTCTCGGTGCATGTGTGGGCTTTATTCAAGTGCTCCACTTTTCCTCTACACTCCAAAATCAATTGCCCATAGGTGTGAGTGTGTGTGTTTGTGTGTGTGTGTCTTCACCCTGCAGAATTCTGGTTAGCACTTTAGCGTGTCCTTCGTGGAGAATTGACTGAGATGGGCACTATCGATACTCTGTAAATACACTGATAACTATAAAAATACAGAATAGAACCTGGTAAAGTTCTTATACAGTATGACCACAGCATATGTAGCATAGTGCCTTGTATTTGGAAACCTACTGAAAAACAGTGAAGATGATAATCAGGCAAAAAAAAAAAAAAAGAAAAAGAAAAAGGCTGTGATGGGTTGTAGCCAAAATGTTAGCTAAAGGCTTTTTGCAGAAGGGTGCAAAGATATATTATCCATACTGTCCGGTCAAGGATTCTTTCATTCGTTCATTTATTTTCTAAGCTTCTTAATCCTGCTTATGGTCACAGGGAGGCTGGCGCCCATCTCATCCTACTCTGGGCGAAGGCAGAGTACACCCTGAAGCTGAGCTCGCCAGACCATTACAGGGCCAACACACATTCAAACATTCACTCTTACACCTAGGGGCGATTTGGAATAGCTAATTAGCCCACTGTGCATGTTTTTGGACTGTGGAACAAAACCCACGCAAGCACGGAGAGAACATGCACACGAAATCAAACCCTTCTTGCTGTGGGGTGGATGCACTAAACACTGCGCCCCATGCTGCCCTTGTCAAGGATTCAGTGCTCACTTATTCTGGCTAATCTCTACTTATCCCTAAAAAAAAATCCTCAAAAATACGTGTTTTGCCCCTAATTGGGCCACTGTATTGGGCATTTCTGTGTGAAGATTGCCTCTTCTCCCCGTGCTTGTGTGGGTTTCCTCCGGGGACTCACACCAGAACAGGGAGTACATGCAATCCCCATACAGAAACACCTTCGCCGACTCTGGGACTCGAACCCAGGACCTTCGTGCTGTGAGCCGGACATGCTAACTCCATATTGAAAGTAATGGGCTTAAAATGTTTTCTGCCACCTCTGGCTGCTACATAATATCATGTATCGTTATATTAAAGAGACATGTGTGTCAGAGCTGGACAGGCTGCACATCACTTCAAAAAGGAAAGCTTCCTCAACACTGTCACACATGCTTTCCACTTTCCATCTTCCTGTCTGACACCTCTCTCACTGTCAGGACTTCACCTTGGAATTTACGAAGGACACTCGCATGCCACCCCAGTCAGTCATCATTCTGTCTCTCTTTCTTCAGGTAATTTGAAACGAGGATTTCACCACCGGCATATCCAGCCTTTGGTAATATGAGATCCAGAGCTTGTTTCTCTCTTTTTTTTTTCTTTTCTTCTTTTTTTTCCCTTTTTTTTTTGAGCATTTGGTCAGCGGGGGGAAAAAAAATCAGAAAAGACTGAGAAAGAATGAAAAAGGCTGCCATTTTCCAACAGCTTTGGTTGTAAAATTTAGTTCTGGTAAATAAGATTGTTCTGTCTTCATGTTTATCATGTGGTTGCCATCTGCATCAACACTCAGCTCCCAGTGCTGTTATATTCTTCTGACATATTCTGTTGTATTACACTCCAGATGACTGATTCTACAGCACTGCCAGCATGACTGCTCAGTTTATATATTAGTAAAAAAAAAATAAATTGTGTTTTTGATCATTTCTTGTTGTTTTACTCAGCTTTCTATTACAGGCTGGTGTTGTTATACTGTTATAATTAATATGTGTCTGGTATTTTGACTGCATGGCTATATAATATGTGCTCACGATCATTTAAATGGGGTTTTGCAGTTTGAAACAGTCACCCACATGCTATTCTAGATTATATTTACTATTAGTAGTATTAATAGCAGGTGACATGGTGTAGTGTGGTGTAGTACAGTGCAGTGACGGCTAATCTGTTCAGATAGTTAGGGATCGAAGGAACCGGGTATCACAGCATAGATTTGCATGTAAAAACTACTTAAATGTCTACATAGGTAGACTGGGTTTATTTGCAATATTAATCATCGTGTGCTTCTGTATCAGCGGAACGGTGGTGTAGTGGATAGCACATCCGCCTCACAGCAAGAAGATCTTCTCCCCGTGCTTGCATGGGTTTCCTTCTAGTACTCTGGTTTCCTCCCACAGTCCAAAGACATTAGGCTAACTGGCTGTGACAAATTGACCCTCGGTTTACGTGTGGGTGTGAATGGTCGTGTTTGTGTGTGTCTGTGTGTGTGTGTTGGCCCTGCAATGGTCTGCCGAGCTGTTCAGAGTGTTCCCTCCCTGCCAGCCTAGTGGGATAAAACAAGTTGTGAAATGAATGACAAATGCCAGATTCTAGAGGGTTGTGTAATAACATGTTCTCACTTTTGGATTACAGGGCAATGGAGAGCTTCCAACGATTAAAGAAAATGTCTACGGCATGTCCTGCGTACGTCATCAAACAGCATGATCTCGGCTCACGCAGGAAATGGGATTGCATAAATGGAAGAGTTCTTCAAAAATATCCTTGAGGTAAAAAGGATATTGTTTCGGTCCTTTAGATATCCGGGCAGTTGGAAACTGGAAAAAGACCAGAAGACGTTTTTTTGTCTAGTCTTCAACTAAATACTTTCTAGGAGATTTTGCCCTCTGTAGAATTTTAAGAGGCTGATGAGAGCAGAACTGGATGTAATCCTCTGCTGCTGAAATGCATCCACCTCACGTTTCAACATCTGGTGTGTTTTGAGATGCATTTCAGCCAAACACAGCTGTAAAGTGCGGTTATTTGATGTAATGGGGACTTCCTGTCATCTTGAACCAATCGCTTCTCAGATTTAGGTTGTGTGATGGAAGCATCAAATGAATCTCTTGACTTTTTTCTGTTATATGATTGGATATTGGATGAGATTGTGTACAGTTAGATATATAGTTTAATAGGTCATGAAATTTCTAGGGTACTTTCCTATCTTATTCCTATTATGGGGCAGCCGTAGCCTAATGGTCAGAGAAGCGGCTTCGGGACCAAAAGGTCGCTGGTTTGATTCCCGAACCAGCACGAAAAATGTGTGGCGGTGGGGAAGTGAGCTGCACCTTCCCTCCTTCCACATTCATGGCTGAAGTGCCCTTGAGCAAGGCACCTAACCCCCAACTGCTCTCCTCCATGAATCAGAGATATCTCCTAAGGTGAATGATTGTTTCTGTACATACTACACACACTCATTAATTTGTTGAATGGCTTAATCCTACTAGGGTAGGATCTCAGCTGATTCGGTGCGAAGGCAGGGTACACGCTGAACAGCTCACCAACACTCATACACAAGCATTCAAACGCACACCTAGAGGCAATTCGGAACAGCCAGTTAGCCTAATGTGCATGTTTTTAGACTGTTGGAGGCAACTGGTGTGCCCAGAGGAAACCGACACAAGTACGGGGAACAAGATGCACATTCCGCACAGATACACCCTCACCAAGCCCAAGACTTGAAACCAGGACCTTCTTACTGTGAGGTGGTCATGCTAACAATGACACCACGGTACTGCCCCATTCTATTGTATATAACTTTATATACATTAGATTCGATTCGTGATTTAATTCTATGCTTCATTACCTATTGCTATACTAACCTTTTCACATATACAGTGTACACTATTGACGTACTTAAGTTACACAGTGTACACTTTGAAATACCATATTAGCATTATATGTCTAGAATATATGTGTATCTGTAATCCTGCACCACCTGAAACTATTCACAACTCACAGCTGGCTGGTTTATGTGTAATAAACGCTTCCCCTCACACTCTTGTGAGCACTCTTTATTTTTATGCAAGCGTGCACCGAGGAAGGCACAATTAGGCATTTTGCTTTGTTTATGAGGCACATCTGGGGTGGTAATCAGGAGACACAGCAGCATAATATTGCTCCTGGGCATCCCGCGCACAGAGATGATACATTTAAAGTGGAATTCCAGTTAATACATTCAGAAAAATGATTTTAAGCATGTACCATGGTGATCTAGAAAGCAGCAGAAGAAGAAAACATATTTGATGTTTTTTATTTGTGAAATGCGTACACTGACAGTCTAAAATTAATCTTTCCACAGGGTACTAAATGAGGTGGCAAATATAAAAGCTTAGAAAGGTTAATATACCACCAAGGCAGCATCACAATATTCCCCAATCTCACTGCAATTATTTCTACCTTTTGGTAAGAAGTGATAAAGTAGTAGGCGTACCAAACCTGTTCCTGAAGAACTCCGTTCCATCCCGAATCCTGCAGAGCTGATCCGGCTAATCAAGCAGACTGATGATGTGGAGTGAGTTCGATTAGGGCCGAAGTCTGAAAAGTCTATCTTAAGGACGATTGTCGGTGATCAGACTGATAAAGGACAGAACACGTTATTACATTATCAGAGCGTTAGCGGATCGCACGGGATGATATTTCAACTCAAGAGGTGAGGTGTTTTTTTTTTTTTTTTCCCTCATCCTGTGGCTGTACGGTTCCAAGACTGCTGAAAGACCATTGGAAGGACCATCCTCTCAGATTTCTTATGTTGCGTTAGCATCAGTCTCAGAGTTTCACAAGTATCCTATTGGAGTTTAAATATTAAGGACTGTCACATGATATTCTATATTCCATTTTTCGTTGCTGCACTCATCACTCACTGATTTGCCAGTTAGCCGAATGTCTTTGGACTGTTGGAGGAAACCTAGTTACCCAGAGGAAACCCACACAAGTACAGAGAGAACATGCAAAGTCTACAGAGGTTAGATAGTCCTGAACCCGGGACCTTCTTTCTGTGAGGCGAATGTGCTAACCACTACGTCACCATTTTCAGGGTGTACCCTGCCTTTGCCCAGTGTCGGATGAGGTAGGCTCTATTCTCTCTTCAAACCTAATAGAAGATTAAGCGATTCGGCAAATGAGTGAGAGAGTGATGAGTGGTAGATGAGGGCAGTAGTGGCTCAATGGTTATGGTGCCGGAATCCCAGATAGGAAGGTCAGGGGTTCAAGTTCCAGTATCACCAAGCTGCCAATGTTGGGCCATGGAGCAAAACTCTTTTACCCCAACTGCTAAGTTGTATAAATGTAAGCCACTCTGGATAAGGGCATCAGACAAATGGCATAAATGTAAATTGAGTGAGTAGTGGCTAAAGCCAAAAAGTATCACGCCTAGTTGCTATGGGAAAATAATCACGGCTAAATCAAACATTTTACGATGTGTAATGTGAATGGGCGGCACGGTGGTGCAGTGATTAGCACGTCCACCTCACAGCAATTGGGTCATGGGTTCGATTCCCGGGCTCGGGCGTTTCTGTGTGGAGTTTGTATGTGTTCCCAGTGCTTGCGTGGGTTTCCACCGGGTACTCCGGTGTTCTCCTACAGTCCAAAAACTGGAAAAGAATTGGTTGTTCCAAATCGCCCCATGTGTGAGTGTTAACGATTGAATGTGTGTTGGCCCTGCAATGGTCTGGCGAGCTGTTCAGGATGTACGCCACCTTCGCCAGAGTGGATTGAGATGGGCGCCATCCTCCCTGCGACCCTAATTAGGATTACGTGGCTTAGAAAATGAATAAATGAATGAATGAATGCGTGTAACGTGAATACAAAGACTAGGAAAACTGAGAATTTTCTTTTAAGCTTCTTATTCCTATGTTCAAAAGTTTTTAGATGTACAACTATAGATAACCACGCACCAGCACAGTCTTGTCAACGACTGTTCAACTTAATAAATCAGCAAAAGCTGCTGATTAACTAATTTTCCTCTTGAAAGAGACAGAATTTCTAATATGCCCAAATTTTACAAGAGACAGCCCTGCGAAACGCATAGCATATGATTTCAATCTCGAACGTCCTAACAAAACTAAATTGTTCAGAAAGAAAGCAGAGGCTCGTCTTGATTGAGACAGCGGTGTACTTACAGATTACATTTGACTCGGCTGCTCTTTTGCTTTGATCCTTGTTTTTCTTTCTGATTCGATCCCTCTCTCTCGCTATCTGTAGCCCCGCCGCTGCATCAAAGCTTGATTGAGTGAAAACTCCTCTGCACATGTCTGGCTTGATTAGTATTCGGAGCTGATATTGCATGATGCGTTGGAAATATCACATGCTGTTCATTTGCGTGTTGATCAAACGTTGTCTTGTGGTACCGGACAGTATTTGTAAACGCTGTCCTTTTGGCATTGACGAATGGAAGGGGAGTGTTTATATGCATTGACCTGGCCTTATGGGATTTGCTTTGATTGTTCCCACCTTAGCATTAGATTTTAATGCACAACCTGATTTGAGACCTTTATTGATCTACAACAGTGTTACTGCATTACATTAATTTATACTCCTGAGTATTTGCACATTCATACAAAAAAAAGCTAACCAGTAAACCTTGATTGATCGCAATATATATTGATATATAAATCATGATGCAGTACTGCAGAGCAACACAGTGGCATAGTGGTTGGCACGTCTGCCTCACAGCAAGAAGGCCCTGATGTTCGGCGAGGGCATTTTTGTGTGGAGTTTGCATGTTTTCCCCATGCTTGCATGGATTTTCTCTGGGTTATCTGGTTTCCTCCCACTGTCCAAAGACATGTAAATTAAGCTAATTACCTGCTCCAAATTGTCTCTAGGTGAGTGTGAATGGCTGTGTGTGTGTGTGTGTTGGTCTGCGATGGTCTGGAGAGCTGTTCAGGGTGTATCCCCACCTTCACCCAGTGTTGGCTGAGATAGGCTTTAGCCTCCCCATGACCCTACTAGGATTAGCACTAATTTAGAAACTATTTCCTTCTACCAGCATTTGGTAGACGATTTTTTCAGCATGGATGACATGAGACTGGATTGTGTAATGATGTTTCTAAAATTGTAAATTATTCCCACCCATAATAGAATTGTCTCATTTTTATTTTCAGCCCTCTCTGATTTCTGATGCCAAGATCACAGTTGTGTGACATTAGATGAAAAGGTTGTTTGATCATCGTGGTGAGTAGGTACATCTTGTTTATTTTTACACTGTCAGAAATTAACCAGGAAGAGTTTGACACTTGGTGAAAGAAACTAGACACACGTTTGTCGGTATCACTTCAAGCAACGATGATATAGAAGTTCAGAGACGCATTACCAAACATGAATACACATCCTTTTTACATTGAGGAGAAACAGTTTACTCACCTTATTTATTCATTTGCCAGGCCACCTAATCCTACTGGGGTTGTGGTGAGGCTGGTGGCTATCTCAGCCAACACTGGGTGAAGGCAGGGTACACACCAGCTTGCCAGACCATCGTTGGGCAACACACACACAACCATTCACACTCACAGCCATGGAAAGAATATGCAAACTCCACACAGAAACATCCAAGCCCGGGACTCGAACCCAGGACCATTTTGCTAGACGGATGTACTAACCACTATGCCACCCGAAACAATTTATTTGATTTTTTTATATCATTATATCATGATAGTCTGCATTAAAAAAAAAAAAAAAAAAAAAAAAACAACAACTGCTATGTGTCAACACTGTCACGAGTGAAATAAATAATGCTGATGAGTTTTTCAGGCTAGCATAAGACACCATGAGTTGAGCTGTGAAAGAAGAACAAAGAATGAGATGGAGGGGGTGGGGGTGGGGGTTTGGGGGGGAATCACAATGGCTGCTGTGTAAAATTGCACCCTGCTCAGATTGCAAGTTTAAAATAATGTGGATTTAATATCCTGGCAGCCAGTTGTATATAGATGATAATATACTGTTCTGCAGGGATTATGGCAACAACAGTGAAAATATAAACAATAATAGAGTTACATACTAGGTTGGTGACAGTGTGATTAGCTTATGAGCTTTGAAAGGAAAGCAGAAAAGGTTTTGCATTACACATCTGATGTGATGTTGCTACCAGCTTGTTTGGGATTTTTATGCTTAATATGCTTAAGGGAAATGGGTAATAAATCAAGCAAATATTTTATAAAAAGTATTGTAATTGCTTGATTGCTCCAGAGCAGAACAGGCTATTGCTGCTCCAGCTACAGTGCCATTCCCAAACCCAATTTGTCCCTCACAAAAGTCTTTAAGCCATGCCAAAACCAATGAATCTGTCAGAAGTGTGGTCAACGGCCATTGAGGACAAGTTACTATATAGAACTATTAAGAGGAACATAGCCATGCTTTGTAGCTAGAGAGGTTTTGTAGTGCACTATATAGAGAATTAAACTTACATTTGGCACAGTGTAGTGTGTAGTGGTTAGCATGTCCGCTTCACAGCAAAAATATACTGGGTTTGATTCCTGGGCCTGAATGTTCTCCCTGGGCTTGCATGGGTTTCCTCCGGGTTACTCTTCCTACAGCCTGAAGATGTGCACATTAGGTTAACTGGCTGTTCCAGATTGACCCTTTTTATGAGTGTGTGTGTGTGTGTGTGTGTGTGTGTGTGTGTATGTGAATGGTTGGGCTAGGGAGCTGTACCAGATGTACCCTGCCTTTGCCCAGTGTTGGCTAATATGGGCACTAGCCTCCCCATGACCCCAGAAGGATTATGCGGTTTGGCAAATGAAAGAGCTTGCAGTTAGCATTACAAAATGACTGACTCACAATATAGTGAACTAAAGTATATAATGGAGTATATAGTGGACAAGCGGGTGTTTGAAATGCAGCAAAAGTTCCCAGAAAAACAAATATTCTATATCAACCTTGCAAGTAATCTAATGCTGAAGTTCCTGCATTATTTATTCAGGAAACCTGGCTACTATTTCAGAACAAGGTAGAGTTAATATTTGGCATCACTTAAACCTGTGCACTACATAGACATTAGGCTAATTAAAGCATCAAAATCGTTGTTTTTGCTATTTCGGTGGCACTTCATTGATCAACTTCTCTCAAAAAGAGGTCCAGAGGAATTTAAAGTGCACAGATAAGATCTATGTGATGCTAGCCCAGTAGCAGATGTCCCCGGACAGTCGAGGGAAGTCTATTAATAGCCTAAAGATTCAATCTGCCGTGCATGCTAAAGGACAATCAGGCATTTTAACATTCAGTTGGTCACTGGTTGGAAGAAAGTGGTGGCAGGCTATAGCATGATGCAGAAAGGCATTGATTTATCCGAATCCTATTTGTTTCTGTCTGCCAGAGGAGTGATGTTTGAGAGAAGGAACCCTATTGATGGGTGCCTTCGGTGCACCTTTCTGTCGTCTTTGACTGGGAAACTTTCAATGAAAAAAAAAGCAGAGAACACTTCACTTCAGGCTGGTTTTATATGACATCTATGTAAGACCTTCACACCTACATAAACACTTATTTAATTATATATGTTTCTGATTTTTTTGAAATAAACATAAAAAGTGATATTTATAATATTTCTATATATGCCTAAAGCAAAACCATGGATGGAAAACATGATAGGGTGTGATGTTATACCAAAACCTTTTGGACGCAAAACTGGATTTTGTTCAGTTAACCTGATATTTAATTTTGTTCATATAGTCCAACACTGGATTTTCTTTATAAAGTGTAAGTGTATCGGACTTTATTTTATTATTTTTATTTTTTGTACAGTTCAAGACCATCACAGGGCAAAACACAACCACTCACTTTCACACCTAGGGGCAGTTTGGAAAATCCAACTAGCCTAATATGACTGTCTTTGGATTGTAGAAGGAAACGTGAGTACCCGGTAGAAACCCATGGGGAGTAAACGTTATCTCTGCACAGAAACGCTCTTGCTGAGCCTGGGATTTAAATCCAGGACGTTCTTGTTGTGAGGCGGCTGTGTTTACCACTGCACAACCAGGATTTTTTTGACACAGCCATATCAATGATAATCCTTGTGTATGAATTCTTACTATGGAATTAAAAACAAAAATATAAATATTATTATAAACTTACCATAACTTAAATCTGGGTCTACTATCAGAGTATTGTACTAGAAAATGAATCCACACCAATCGTATTTGATTCTATCATACCACAAGCTTATACCAACCAAAATTAGGTGTAATACAACTTAATATGACGTAGTCATACAGTCAGTATGTCAGTTTATTTGTACTTGAATAAGTCTTTTACTTATGTTTATGTATATATGTATGTATACGGTTTGCACTGGCTTATGAAAATTGTCTGTTAAGTAAAGCAGTACTGATTAGTACCTTAAGCATATACACTGCACAGCCCCCCCCAAAAAAGTCACACACTATAATATATATTTGCCAATAATCTTGGGCATGTTCCAAAGTGATAAGCTGTGACCTAGACCAATAAGACCTGTAACGATAACAGAGACGGCGGCTGTACGCCAGTAGTATACATGAGCTTAGGCTTGAGATTTGATCTAATCTCTAAATGTTTCTACAGTTAATTGTCATCAACAGAATGGTTTCTTTTAGATCAGGTAGTTACAGTTACAGCTTAAGAGTGTTCACTGCTTCAACATTAGACACAACATTTTTGAGAAGGAGTTAGAAGCATAACAGCATCTTGACCTTATCTAAACTAGTCTCAAGGGCACAGAGGTAGGTTCTGTCTAAACACCAAAACAATAAAACAAACACAATAGGAAAATGAAAGCATTCAAGCAAAAAGCAACATGAAAGCTCACTTTACGGAGGGCAGATTCTCTGCTTTTCAAAGGAAAATGGAATCAAAAAGCCTTTTTAACATCACTGTCAGACTGTTTCTGCGCCAGAAAGAATGTCACAAATATTAAGACAATTGATTATTGAGTTTGAATAAATTATTCAGTCTGTAGTTTTTACTGACACCGTTTTTGTAGCTGTATGTAGTATAATGTTGGGACAATCAGAGGAGAACAGAACTTTAGAAAGCTCTTATTGTAATACATGCACTTACCAGCTATTTGTATTAGCAATACCTTTATAACTGCTCAGTGATGCAATCACCCAGTTAGACAGTCATGTTGCAGCGAACATATAGTCATAATACAGATTTAGCAACTTCCTTAAAGCAGCTCTCCTGACAGATGTCTCTACTACTAGGAAGCTGATCTTGTTACTTAATAAAAAAACAAACAAACAAACAAAAAAAAAAAACCAGTATACCGAACAACATAATAATACAAAAATTGTAGTTGTTCTAAAAAAAAAAAAAAACACAAATAAAAAGAACACCTGTCTTAATGGGGCATGGTAGAAAAGTGACTAGCATGTCTGGCTCACAGCCAGAAGGTCTAGTCCTGGACTCGGCGAGAGTGTTAATGTATGGACTTTGCATGTTCTTCCCCTGCTTGTGTGGGTTTCCTCCCACATGCACATTAAGCCAACTGGCTGTTCCGTATTGCCCCTAGGTGTGAGTGTGTATGGTTGTATGTGTTATCCCTGCTATGAACTGAAAAGCTGTTCAGAGTGCCTTTGCTCATTGTTGGCTGAGGTGGGCTCTAGCCTCCCGACGTCCCTAGTAGGATTAAGCAATTTAGCGAATGAATGAATGAAAATCTTAAAACCTTAATATATATCCCCAGATGTCGGCACACATCAAGTGTCTTCCAAAGAGCAAACAGCTAATCAGCATCGCAAAGCCTACAGACAGACATATGGATGGATGGATGTACAAACACAGGTAGGCCGGCAAGCCATAAAATCAATAATGATTATGTAAGTATGGTGCTTTGAAAACAACTTTAATAGTTAAAAAAAAAAAAATTGCTTTAATTGTCTATTTCCGGATGTCAACACACAGTGCAAACAGCCAATCAGCATTATGATGCATATGGATGGACCTACAAGCCACAACAAATCACAAAAAAAAAAAAAAAAATCACGTAGATACAGGTTAAAAGACTTTGTTTTTTTTTTAGCTCCCGCCCACAAAGTGACTCGGGAGCTATAGGAATGGGTTCCATACATCCGTTTGTCTGTCACACTTTAGTTTTCAGACATTTACACACCACACACTGAAGCTCGGGCTTTTTAAACTTGATATGCTTGTTCCATATTGGCATATTATGAAACGGTTCTTTCGGCAGGAGCGTCTGGACCCCTGTGGTCTATTTTTTTTTTTTTAATTTTCAAATAAAACACAAGTCAATTTTTTTTCTTTCTGTTTTTAGTACCAGGCAAGATGATTTGAGTATTTTTTAAACTTGCCTTTCATCATACAGCAGTCTTTTTGATGAGTTTACACATAATGATGTGGGGTGTGAGTGTCAGTTCTGCAGTGAGAGTTCAACGAATGGCTAGACTGGTTCAAGATGATTGGAAATAAATACTCTTTATAAACTTGGTAAGCCAAAATACATCTCAGAAAGTCCAAGTTGAGGTGGATGGGCTATAACAGCATCACATCAGTTTCTATTTTACAGGTTTATTCACTCCTGTCAGCCTGAAACATGAATCTGGAGCTACAGTGGTACATCCACATGAAGGGTAAAGAGAATATGAGATGCAAATTGTGGGTGTCTTGTTTAGTATTCTCACCTCACAGCTAGAAGGTCATGGGTTTATGCCCTATGGTTGGCAATACCGCTCCTGTGTGGAGTTTGCATGGTCTTCCAGTGCTTGTGTGGGATTTTTCCAAGATGCGTAGCTTTTTGTTGTTGTTATTGTTGTGCTAAGTGTGTAGGGAAAAAACACAAAATGCTAAGCAGACTGAACAGAAAAAGAAAAATTAATAATTAACTTTATAATATGTACATAGGCTCTGTATCATTTAAAAGCCTGTGAGTAAACAATCATCCCAGGTCACCTATTACAGGTTTTGCATACAAATATGATTTCTATAGAAGTCCTGGTTATAAATAATAATAATGTTTTCCGTGTGGGGCATAGACAATGCACGCGGCTGTCAACCAGAAAATCGTAATTTCGAATAAATGCACATAGCCATGCTTAGATGGGAGTCCATGGGAGCGAATTGGCTGAGCTCTCATGGGAGGAAGGGTGGCAAACACTCACTTCCCTGTTACTTACAGCAATCAGCTGCTGATCATGGGTGCCAATGAGCTCATGATTACAAAGGGGGCAGATAGCCCTTTCCTTCCAAATGTGTAAGTCTGTCCCTGAATGCACAGGTAAACACATGTTAAGATGTGAGTGGCATCATTATGTGTTACGGAGGGGACACATACTTGCTTTTGCCCCTCCCTGGTTGGTAGTCGCCCAGCGATGGCCTGGCGAGCTGACCAGGGTGTACTCTGCCCTCGCCCAGAGTCGGCTGAAATGGGCGCCAGCCTCCCCGTGACTCTAATTAGGATTAAGTGGTACAGAAAATGAATGAATGGTTGGTGGTCATGTGATAACCGGGTTCAAGTCCTGGGCTCAGGTGTTTCTGTGTGGAGTTTGCGTGTTTTCCTTGTGCTTGTGTGGGTTTCCTCTGGGTACTCTGGTTTCTTCCCACAGTCCAAACACATGCGCATTAGAGCAACTGGATGTTCCACATTGCTCCTAGGTGTGAATGTGAATGGTTGCGTGTGTGTGTGTGTGTGTGTGTGTGTGTGTGTGTGTGTTGGCCTTGCGATGGTCTGGCAAGTTGTTCAGGGTAGACCCTGCCTTTGCCCAGTATCGGCTGAGATAGGCTCCAGCCTCCCCATGACCCTAGTAGGAAAAAGTGGTTTGGCAAATGAGTAAGTGGATATATTAAAATATAAAATATGAATATTCATTATAAAATATTGCTAAAATAATAATAATAAATAATAATAAAACATGAATAAAGGCATTCTTGGCCTTAGAAAGTCTCTATTTCTACACCGAGGTTAAAATGACTGTGACGACCACCTTTTTAAGTTACTTTTGCGTTCTCTTCAGATCCCATGCTAATAATTTGTGTTTGCTAAAAGCATAATAACATGCACTAGTAAGCTACCCCACCACCCCCACCCACCAGCCAACACACACATCAATTTATTTGTATGCCTAATTATTTATAGCACTACCCAGCTTAACATGTCCCACAGGACTCATTTCCGAACAGGTAATTGCCATGGTTTCTGCACTAACATCCTCTTGCTAGTAATCACTCGTGAGGCAAATCAAGAAAGTGCACGTGTATGTCGTGTAAAAAATGTGGCCTCATGTGTCCCCGAATATCCGGCTTTAAAAGGCAACAGCAGCTATGCCTAAAGTAATCTGACTGTCAGGAGGATATGTCCTTCATCTTATTTAATGAGTGGAGGCAGTGAGAGAGACTAATTAGCCATAATTTGCTCAGTACCAGTTCGCTAAAAGTTTTGGGGCTTGCCACAGTCTTCCTTCTACCTTTGCCCTGAGAAATGTCAGCGGTCACTGTGTTAAGAGATGGTGGCATCTAATCAACCCTAGTTGGCATGTGTCTGTGCAAATGCTCATCATTAGCACCCTGGTTCTTTCATTTGTCCCATTTTTTTGCTAAGACATGGCATTATATAGGCATTTGAAGTATGTGGTTAACAAGTTTTATGAGACGCTGTAACAAATACCTTTAAATGAGAGGACACTTTGGGAAACTATACAGTAAAATGGTTAACTTCTGTATTATACAGCGGATATAAAAATGTGTCATGTATTGTGGCATAATGATTTGCACATCCGCCTAACTGCCAAAAGGTCCTGGGTTCAGGTCCCTTGCTTGGTGAGGGCGACTCTGTGTGAAGCTTGCATGTTGTTCCCATGCTTGCATGGGTTTCCTCTGGGTACTCGAAGGTCCTACAGTCTAAAGACATGCAAAGGTGAACTGAGGTGTGAGTTTGTGTGTGAGTGTGAATGTTTGTGTGTGTTTTGGCCCTCAATGGACTGGCGAGCTGTTCAGGGTGTATCCTCCCTTTGCCCAGTGTTGGCTGAGATGAGATCCAGCCACCGCACAACCCTACTATGATAGAGTGGTTCACCAAATGAATAAAAGAATGAATTATCATAAATAAGGCACAGACCCTAATTCAAATTCAAGTTTTATTGTCACATACAAATTATACACAGTACAATATGTAGTGAAATGCTTAGTACGACTGTC
>JAQMYF010000023.1:7316990-7329487 GCA_030014195.1 Neosilurus mollespiculum | reverse complement strand
ATTAAAAAAAAAAAAAAAACAAAAAAAAAAAAACCTTTGGTTTTAATAGGGGGTGTGGCTGTGTTCAAAAATAACCAATCACATTAAAACTCATGCTAATGATTTGTCACTACTACGCACCTGCTATCACTTAAATCGACTCTTATTAGCCCAAAATAATATAAAAGAAAAAGTTCAGCTGTTCTAGTAGGATTTTCTTTGCATCTTACAGCAAAAATTGAAAGGTTGTTAGGTAAAAGTTAGTCAGGGATGGGTACAAAAGAATTTCCAAGGCATCAGATATAATATTAAACACAGTGAAGACAGTCATCAGCAGTGGGGATTATATGGGACAATACAGTACAAAGAACTGGAAATCACTTCAAAATTGATGAAAAGAGAAGAGGAAGACTGTTCCAAGAGGCTGCCAAGAGGTCTACAGCAGCATTAAAGGAGCTGCAGACATTTCGGGCAAGTACTCGTTGTATGGTACATGTGACTACAATCTCTACAATGTATTCTTTATTGGTCTCATGTCCTTTTGTTTTTTTACTAAGAAAAACATTCACGTCGACTGTAGTTTGCAAAAACCTATATTTATGGTATATGGCAAACGCTCTTATCCAGAATGGCTTGCATTTACACAACTGCGCAGTTGAGGGTTAAGTGCCTTGTTCAGAGACCCAACAGTGGGAGTGGTGGTGCTGGGGCTTGACCCCCAACAATTGAATTAGCATCCCAGAACCTTAACCACTGAGACACCATTGCCCTACCTGAAGTCTCTAAAAACCATGTTGGGAAAATGTGTTGTGGTTTCATGAGATCAAGGTTGAACTTGTAGGTCCATATTTCTAAAAGGTATGTTTGGTGCAAAAACAAAACTGCACTCACCAAAAGAATACCATTCCAATAGTGAAGCATGCTGGTGGCAGCATCACACTTTGGGGCTGTTTTTCTTCAGCTGGAATTGGAGATTTTAATTACCGCAATCACTCATTTGCTGAACAGCTTAATACTACTAAGGGAGGCTGGAGCCCATCTCAGCTGAAACTGGGCGATGGCAAATTATACCCTGAACAGCTCGCCAGACCGTCTCAAGGCCAACCTTTCACACCTAAGGGCAATTTGGAATATCCAGTTAACCTAATGTGTATGTGTTCAGACTGTGAGAGGAAACCGGAGTTCCCCTGAGGACACCCACGCCAGCACAGGGAAAACATGCAAACTCCACACAGAAACCCAGGACCTTCTCGCTGTGAGGCAGGAATGCTAAACACTACACTCCTGTGCCACCCAGCTTTAGTCAAGATGAAGCTAATTATGAACAGTTCCAAATACGAGTCAATTTCGGCCTTCAGACTGTCTGACATTCTGCTACAAAGCTGAAAATAAAAAAGAATTTTGTCAACAACCCAACGCATACCTCAAAAGCAACAAAAGAATAAAAGGCAGATTAACGTTTCGAAATGGCCCAGCCAGAGCCCATACCTGAATCTAATTAAGAATCCATAGGGGGACCTGAACAAGACTATTCACATGACATGCCCTTGCAGTCTGACAGATTTGGAGTGCTTTTGCATGGAAAAGTTGTCAAATTCAATCATACTGCCAGATCAATAGAGCCCTTAACCAAAAAGACTGAATGCTGTAATAAATTTAAACGGTTCTTCAACAAAATGTTAGTTTAAGAGTGTTCATATTTGTGCAACCAGGTTTTAGTTTGTTTTTCAGTTGAATTGTTTAACTTACAGATCTCATTACAGGTTGAAAAGGTTCTGAAGTTGTTGATCTTGGGCTAAAAAACTCAAAAACTTGGCATTTTAACAGCAGTGTGCAGACTTTTTTTTTTTTTGTTTGTTTTAATATATTCACTGTACATATAAATACTATATATTAGTTGAAAATATTTTATTAAATATACCCATTGGTTATTCCTTTTTAATCCATGTGGATGTTGACTGAGAAGATAAGTCTTGGGTTGTAAAGACTGTTCGCAATTCATCTCTCCATCCAATTTTCAAGCAGATTTTCCAAGTATCTCTCTGCCTGAAGCTATTTCCAATCACTCCACCAGGCACAAAAAATGGTTTGATGGAAACAGATGGCATATAGAATTCTGTTCAATCCTGTTTCATTCCTTTTTACTTGTCATCCTTGGTCTTTATAGTCCTCGAGTGGGCAATATGTACTCCACAGACTGGATAGGATCTCAGGATTTATTTATTTATTAATATTTGTGTGTGTGTGTGTGTGTGTGTGTGATTCTGTGAAAAAAGCTGTAGACACTAGAGTGGTTTTGTATATGTATGCATGTTCACCTCAGTGTAAGAAAGTACTGGGTTCGAGGACTGGGCATTTCTGTGTGGAGCATGCATATTCTCCCTTTGCTTGCATGAGTTTTATTCTAGTACTCCGGTTTCCTTCCACAGTCGAAAGACATGCACATTAGGCTAATTGGCTGTTCCAAATTGCCCCTACATGTGTGTGTGTGTTGGCTCTACAATGGGAATCGAGCTGTTCAGGGTGTACCCTGCCTTCTCCCAGGTCAGTTGAGATCCAGGCTCCAGCCTTCCTGCAACCCTAATAGTAGGATTAAGGTGTTCGGCGAATGATGTGATGGAAGATGAGTGAGAGGGAGGCAATCTTGTAATGTAATTAATACAGGAGGACCACTGGGATTTTAGACCTGACTGACTCTGTTGTGTCACTCATTTTATAAATAGAATATTCTTATACAGACCTAGAAAAATCTTGTCTCATTTTCTAAACACATTATCCTTTTTCACCGGGAGGCTGGAGCCCATCCCAGCCAAGTCCCGGAGAAGGCAAGGTACACCCTAAATATATCACCAGACCGTCACAGGGCAACAAGGGCATACAAGCATTTACACCCACATTCGCACCTGGGGCAATCAGGAATATCCGATTAGCTTAATGTACATGTCGTTGAACTGTGGGAGGAAACCACAGCCCCCAGATGAAACCCATGCAAGCATGGAAAGAACATAGAGACATCCTTGCCGGACATGGGGCCCAATCCCAGGACCTGCCTAGACAGATTGCATACAAAAACACTGGGTAAAATATATCCTCTGGGTGTACAGTATATTACCAAAACAAAGTATATAAAGGGCATATCAGTTAGAAGAAGGCATGTCTTGTAGGCAAAGAGGGCTTTTCTGTGTCTTTTCTTCAGCATAACAACACTCAAGCTTGCATAATATATGCTTATCCCATGCAAATCGATAATGATTACGGCAGACATCCTCTGGCAGCGTCAGACATTGAGTGCAATCTGGAAAACGTATACCAATTGAATCATACTTAAAATGTTTAGTTTTTCAAAGTTTGCTTCATGCTTTGGCTGGAGATCATACAATCACCATAAGCCATCTTTCAATGGCAGGAGTACAGCTTGAAAGTGGTTGTTCTCCTCCAAATAGCTGAGGATAATAACCTGACCGAAACCTTATGGAAATACGTCCTATTCTTCGAACAATTCTGCGTTATTCATGAAGCTATACCCCAGGAGTGCCGAGATTTGTATATTCATATGAATGATAATACGAGGTCAGCTCAGGTGATAAACAGAAACAAATTACAACTGGGGTGTTTTCTCATTTCTTAGTGTGGCTCGATGCTTAGTCTCCACTGACACATCAAATGAAGACGCATCAATTAAAAAATGCTTGTGCCAAGACACGATAGCAAGAGCATAATCTTTTTGCTTTATTATATGCACCAGGGTTGAGTGGGAACTTTTGTTTTATTTGACTAATGATTCACTGGCACCACAGTCTCCTCCTCCTCTCCCTCACACGGATTCCATCTCATCAACTTTTCTGCCCTCGCTCCCTTCCTTATCTCTTCGGGCATGTTGCCCATCCACCCGCCTCTCCCGATCATTTTCCCTCTTGCATCTCACCAGACTTTTGTCATGAAAATCTTTAATTAAGTTTCACGGCTCAGAGAGATTTCTCAACGACTCGCATTCCCCTGCTGACGAGTCATTGCATTCCGCATGTTGATCCCTCCCTCATTGTGCCATCCTCTCCACGGTTGCTGATTGGCATATGGCATGTGTGTCCCAGCTGTCTGGGAAAATTGGGCGCCTTCTCATCAGAAAATGGCCCCTTTTGTACTTGAACCAGCATTTTCTTTCTTTTGTTTAACTTCTGCTGGATTCTTGCTTTCCTTCCTTGTTCAGCTGTCTAAGTGCTGATCTCTTCCCATGGAAGCCTCTGGCCTCTGATAGCATCTCACTCCCTGGAGCTTATGTAGCATTAAACCCATCAAACTTGGTTTTGTTTCAGCTATTGCATTGCAGGCTTTTTCTCAAGGCTTTCTCGAGAGATGATGCCAGTGATTGCATGGACATTTGCTGCTGGCTTTTCTAGACTTTGGACAAGCTAGATAGTCTGGATTTGGACTTGTAGAGCAGTAATGCATAACATGGCATTTCACTCATAATAATGTGATGCAGTGAGCTTCATAGTCATTTTACTGACAACAGGAAAACTAATAATCACTTGTCTTTTAAATACAGGGCTGTATTTTCCACATGCCACGAATTGGTCATGTACAAGGAAGGTAGGCAGGATGCATTTGCAAATAATTGGGTTAATTAAAGCTACAAAGAAACAAATCCAAAACATGACACAAAGTTGTAGTTACAAACAGGCGGAGAATCAGGCAATGAGCAAGCAACACTAAACATTCACTCACACATTTGCTGAACTGTTTGACCCTATTAGGGTGGTAGGGAGGCTGGTGCCTATCTCAGCTAACACTGGGCAAAGGTGGGGTACACCCTGAACAGCTCGCCAGACCATCATATGGCCAACTCATGCAACCTTCCTTAGGCTGCCCAACGTGCATGTGTTTGGGCTGTGGGAGGAACCCGGAGTACCTGGAGGAAACCCATGCAAGCACAGGGAGAACATGCATGCTCCAGATAGAAATGCTTGAGCCCAGGAATCGACCCCAGGACCTTCTTGTGAGTTGGACATTCTAACCACTACACCACCATGCTGCCCATCAAAAAAACATGGATCTATTAAAGTTTGATCCTCGAAACATCAGTATTGTCACTAGATTGCACTCCTAGTAAAAAGGGTTACTCAGTGGTTGTTTTGAAAGTTTAAGATGCTTACTTGAAACTTGTTCTGAAAGGGAACTCTTTTTCTCCTCAAGAAGGTACCAATGACTAAGCGATTTTAAAAAGATAATGTGAAAGGCAGGGACTGCTATGCTAAGTTACAACAAAAGTTGCACACTCTAATATTTTATTGGACCTCTTTTAGCCTTGATTACAGAACATTATCGCCATGGCACTGTTGCTCCTGTTGGTCAGGTCGAGACTCAGCAACATTACATGGCAATAAAATGAAGTCAGCTGGTGACCTGAATTTACTGGGTGGGATAATCTGGTCATTAAGTGACTTTTTCTTCCCTGATGGAATAGATATAAAATTGGGGCTCAAATAATGAAAGAGTGGTTCAGGGAGCATGGGGAATTATTTCCACACATGAACTGGCACCGACAAGGGTGGGTCGGTGGTAGGGTGCTGGCTTACTGATCCGAAGGTCGGGGGTTTGAGCCCCTAGTATCACGTAGTTGTCACTGCTGTCTCCCCAGAGCAGCCATGTCTCTCATTGTCTGTGGTGAGAGGAATGTAAAAGAACCGTTGCTGATTTTTGTCAAGAGTAGGCTGCGTTGCCATCAGCATGTTTCTGCCCTGCGATGGCCTGGCGAGCTGTTCAGGGTGTACTCTGCCCTCGCCCAGAGTCAGCTGAGATGGGCACCAGCCTCCACATGACCCTAATTAGGGTTCAGAAAATGAATGAATAAATGAAATAGCACCACAGAGTCCTGACCTTTACCCTTTTGGAAGTTTTTTTGGGATGTGCTGCAGAAGACTTTATGAAGTGGTTCAATTCTCCCATCAACAAATCAAGATGTCAGTAAAAAATGAACCCAAATCTGGATGGAAATAAATGTTGTGATATTTCTTAAATTTGTCGAATCAGAGTCATGGTGATTACGTACTGTAATCAAAACTAAAGATTATCCAAGAAAAATAAGAGTGCCTGAAAGTGTAAAAAAAAAAAAAAAAAACCTAATGTGCTGTATTGGTCCAATTAAAATTGGCTGTTTAGAAATATAAGGTGGCACAGTGACGTAATGCTTAGCAAATCCACATCACCGCAGGAAGGTCCTGGGTTGAAGTCCTGGGTTTGACGAGGACATTTCTGTGTGGAGTTTGCATGTTCTGGGTACTCTGGTTTCATTCCACAGTCCCAAGACATAAACTTTAGGCTAACTGGCTATTCCAAATTGCCTGTAGGTGTGTGTGTGTATGTTGGACCTGAGATGGTCTGGCAAGCTGTTCATAGTGTACTCCGCCTTTGCCCAGCGATGGCTGAGATATGCTTCAGCATGCAGTTCCCAGAGGTCATGAATACAGGATTGTTTATCTTCTAGCACTCAAACAGTGTTAAAATAACAATCACAGGTGCCTCTCTGGATATGTAAGCAGAACAGAGTGCTCTACTTCGAGTGTTCAGCTGTTTTGGAGTGTGAGTGTGTGTGTGGCAGCTTTAAAGAGATGATGACAGCAGCTTCACCTGTCTTAAAAATCACGTGTTAGAACAATCCCCTTCTTGGTGGCCAGCAGGGATGATGGGTAACCTCTTGATCAGTGCTTTTTGAAGTGGGGTCTTGCTTTCTTTATTTCCTTCCTTCCACTGAAACCTCAACACACCAGAATCGAACTTACTTGAATTTGTCTTTTGAGTTTCAGCAGATCACTTGAATTGAATGTTTTAATCCAAATGTCACTCAAAGACAAGTAGGCCTATGTATATATAATGCTGTCTTTGACCCAGTTTACTCAGTCAGTGAAACATCCATGAATAAACAACCCCTCAATGGCTCTGATAAATGCCTAGAATATTCTTTTTGCACATTTAAATGGCTGAATATGTTTGTAAAGCTTCACTTTGGAATCCATTGAGTTTATTTTGTAGTTTAAAGGATCCCTGGCTGCCAGAGCTCAAATAACCCAAGACTTACAGAAGGTTATAGGGTGGGAATTGGTGACTCGGTAGCATTAAAGAGGCCCATTTACTAGTTAATGGCCTGTGTTTATTTATTTATTTATATATCTTCAATTATGAGTTAATTTTGACTGAATAAAAAGGTTTTTTGGTGAAAAAAACCCAGCTCATCGATTTAGTATCTTATTCACCTGCTACACATCTTTGTGTCTGTTAACAATAACACAACCTTGTGACCAGAGGAATGATCTTGGGCATGTGCGATAACTTGGCAGTACAATACCTGTATGTAGAAAGTGAAAGAGTCTGAAATCAAGTGTTAAAGAGAGGGTGGCATACAACTTTAAGAAAAAAAAATTCAAGAGATGACAATGTTTACTAATATCACTTTTTCCAGTGCGGGGGTCATTGACACTCATGAACAGGAGTGAGCAAATTGTTTCAGAAAGGCACCATGTCAGATTCTATTGTATTTCCAAGAGAAAACACTGTATTTCATGCTAATTTAATATGCCTGGTAAGTGAATAGGCATCTTTAAAACCAAGTTTTAAAAATATGTATGGCACTTCACCACTGAGCTCCACCAATGAGAGGCTGATGTGACATGAGTATGAATATGGCTTCTTCAAAATGGTTCTTGCAGTTTATAGCACTATTCCTTTCATTGAAGCTGGGTTACTGAAAAGGTTGGCCAGCTCCCTTGGTACATTTTCGGATCAATTATGTCTACATCAAAAGATTACACGAAGAGCACAGAGTCCTCAACACTGCTCCGTAACAGCAGTTTGATTCGATTTTTCACAGATATGGCTGCACATTTTCACCATTAACTGATCTGGACAGTGGATGCCATGGTATTACTGCTGGGAATCAGCGGCTCTGAAGTAAAAGGTCTTTTTATTTTATTTATTTATTTTTCATTTTGGACTCTGAGTGAATAAATGAAACATTTATCCCGGCTTTATACTCTGTATATGTAGTGCACAGTCTATAGTGCGTTGCTGTTGAGATGTGAACAATGGAAGGTGTTCAACACAAAAGCATTTCGATTTCCTTGTCAATTTGAGAAAGGATGATGTGACACAATTTCTAGCCAAAAGCCAGTGGACTGTATAGAAAAGGCAGACATGAATCAGCACGCAAGTGTGCACACAGGCCGACAACAAACCATTACACTGGCATACTTACACACAGATGATTACCTTGAAATCGTGTGGATGTAGAATCAACACAGAAGTGTCACACAGTAAATACAGAGGGGGTGGAGGGTGGGAGTGGGGTAGTATGAACCAGCATGAACCAGCATGGAAAACATTACTGCAGTTGGCCATGATGAAATAATGTACATCGAACTAAATATACACAATAAACCAAATATGGTTTAAAGATGGTGCCACAGTGGTGTAGTAGTTATCATGACCGCCCCCCCAGCAAGAAGGTCCTGGATTTGAGTCCTTGCCTTGATGAGGGCATTTCTGTGTGGAGTTTGCATGTTGTACCCAGTTTCCTCTGGGTACTTCTGTTTTTTCCAAAGCACAAGACATGCACGTTAGGCTAACTGGCTGTCCCAGATTGCCTCGAGGTGTGAGTTTGAATGCTTGTGTGCGTTGATTGTGCGATTTTATATTTTATTTTAATCATTACAGAGGCAGGTAAGTTGTCAGTTGTCTTTGCATGCTCAGATCTGTTTAGCCAATAGTGTCTGGTAAGCCTATATGTTTAGAGATTAATGCATACTACGAGTATATACTACATGGAAACAAGAAAAGCAAACTGGTTCGTTTATAGTGAAGCTGCCTGCTCCAAGTGACGATCACAAATTGTGAGATATAGTCATTATATTAATGCAACACACAAAGACAAAGTATCCTAGTTCTGCAGCAAAAATACAAACTTGGTAACCATGTCATTTTTGGTGGTATCATTTCTGATGTTACATAATTTTTAAAAAGAATTATAAAATAAGGAATAGTGTTTTTTTTTTTAAACCTGGGTTTACACTAGGACACAATGTCCAAAAAAGCATCAGAGCTCCATTATTTATGACCATGATTTATTTATGAGCATGATTTGGGTATACAAAGGAGGCATCTCACAATCAAGAGATGAAACTTGAAGGAATTGTGTTGCCAAGTTAATCAAAATCCACTATGATGGCACATCAAGGTCCGTTACACTCTGTTAAGGTCTGTTGAGCTCTACTGCGTTCCATCACTATTGGCGTCAAATCGTAATAAATCGTGGCAAGATTTTTGACAGTCAAAAGTTTTGCCATAATCAGAATGATCATCGCAAATCCACCAAACTCCCTCAAGGTCATCACGATTCTATCACACGACCCCCCACGCTCAGCACGGTTTTCTCAAATCGTGGCGATTGCGGACATCGTGCCCCAGTCTCAACCCGGAAGCTAGACAGGAAGCAGTTATGCCAGGTAGTTTCATATACACCAGTAACATCCCAGTCACACTAAGGAGACCTCAATCGCTTCTTATTATTCTTGATCTGAGTCACCAAAATCAAAGCTGCTTTTAACAAGCATTTTTAACATATTAGCAGTTTTTTAAACCCCAACAAAAAGAGTTTAGATTGGTTGAATTCCAGCGAGATAATTGGAGTCTTTGACTGAAATCCTAGACAGCTACACTTACTGCTATTAAAGGCAGGTCTCTGGTTAATTAATTAGCCTGAAGTGTCTGTAGCTGTGCTGTCCATGTTATAGAAGGGAGTTAACTGCTAGGGCTATAAAGTACATTTTAAACCAAAAGTGCTAATACCTGATACCTAATCTGATGTGAGCGTCTTGTTTTAGCTGGACATAAGAACTGGAGGAGTAGTAATTAAGCCCTCACAAAAATGTATACTCTTTCTGCAGTGACTGGTCTGTGAGGGCAGTATACAATTGTGTATGCTTAGCATGTGCTTTATTAAGAGAATACTTCAGTCATTGTTGTGGTAAAGGAAAAAAGCAAGAAACTCTAATCAAACAAGGAATATGTGTAACTGAATATCATGAACATGGACCAGATTTTAATTTGGTACAGGCAGAAGAATACAAAAACTTAAATAAGTAAGACTCAGGCTTGAGGATATGATTACATTCTTAAAAAAATCTAAACCAACCAAGCAAAAATACCCCCCCCCCCCCTTCCCCAAATCAAGGTGAGGCATAGAACAGGTGAACACAGTAGGATGCTCAAGAACAGCACTGAACCAGTTATACCGAAAGGGGAAATTCGTCAGCCTTACCTTATCGTACCTGCTTTGTAGCACCTTGAACACACTACAGCAGTGCCTTTAATTTATTTTGCCTATGATGATCCTTTTCTTATTTCCACCAATTATTGATTTATTTTATTGTCAAGCATTTTCAGTTAGAGAATCTGGATATTCATATATTAATATATACTATGGGAACGGCGTGATTTGATTGGTCTGCTATCTCTGAATTAAAAACATTATTCTGAGTAGATAGAGCTTGATTCAAAATGACAGGCACATATGGTTTGTCGGAGTGGCGTGGAGCAGGTAGGGTCATCATCCCACTTTAAAATGGAAAAATAAACCAGAATCTTTCATTCATCCATTCATTTTCTGAACCGATTAATCCTAATTAGGGTCAAGGGTAGGCTGGCGCCCATCTCAGCTGACTCTGGGGCTTGAACCCCCGACCTTCAGATCAGTAATCCAGCACCCTACTACCGGGCCACCACCACTGCCCCAACCAGAATCCTTTTTTTATTTTATTTTTTTTCATTATTTGAGTTAGAAAAGAATATTACCAGCTAGCCAACACTCCTATTTGGATGGCTTCTTTCCTGAGGCCTGTTCTGGAGTGGGTTGAGAAGTCACATTTTTTGTGTAGTATAATAATAATAATAATAATAATAATTCTAAAAAGAACAAAAAAAGTACAAATATAAAAATCTTGTTTGTGTTGATATTTCTGTGTAGTATATACTGAAGAAATGATGTGCCACAGGCTTGGTTCCATGTTCCACCTCAGGACTATCAGTTGCATCCAATTTGCCTCCTGCACATAGCTGCCAACCTGATTCTATTTGTATTAAATACCTTTCGAATAATTAACAGAGGCTTTACATAGTTTCTACCTGTTTTTGCTGCTATCACTTTTATTTAGTGGACTAATAAAAACATGATAAATGTGTTTAAAGCTCTCTTTGTTGTTCTTTAGAAAAGCAAATCACTGACTAATTGAGAATAGCTGTTCAGGCTGGCTCAGGCAATTACAAAATGCTCTTAAATTATTAACGACAACAGCATAGACTACAAACAACTGGGGAAAATAAAACCTGTTTCGATGTTCGGAATTCAGCTGGCGCATCTGAGACCCTGATCTTTACGGTATACCATGTGTAACATTGAACTCTTACAACTATTAAATAAAGTTCTTTTATTCCAAATAAAACTGTATTTCCAAACCACCTGCTTGTTAAAGGTTCAAGGCTGTGGTCACGGAGTATGCTTAGCAATCATAACGATATATTTATTTATTTTGTTCTGACAGAGTTTCTTTTTGGTAGAAGCCTTTTACCCGAATGCTCATGTAGGCATGGTTCAGTTCTCAGCATGAGCTTAACGGTTACACAGCAACTGCATTGCCCTAAATAGCGTGGCGATGGATGTGAGCTCCTGGGTTTGCTGTGAAGAATGTCAAAGGGAGGTGATTGTGGAGGAAATTGTGTGTCAGTCGGTTCAGAAAACCATGGGAAGCTCTCTTCTCATCAGTGATTGCACTTGCACATGCTTGCAAACCTCTGTTCAGAGCTGATGCACATGCTGATGAAAACACTACACCTTCTCACAGCATCTCATGGAGAATTAACAGTACGAGATTTAACAATATTCAACAAATGGAAAATGTAGCAAATTGATATAAAATCCTAATTAATAAGTTGTCAGTACAAAAGCTAATTGATAATGAAGTCATTGAGGCTGTTGAGACCTTTTTAGAGGAGCACGATGTTAGCTTCTACAGGGACGGAATTGTGAAGTTGGAGCATTGCTGGAACAAGTGTACTGATGTTCGGGGAGATTATGTTGAGAAATAAAGTTATTAAACTTATGAAATTGTTGAGTTTTCAAATCTGGGCCACGAACTTTTGGATTTACCCTCGTAGCAACCAGTGTTGATAGTGTGACGTGAGCAATGTTTTGTTTGGACGCATTTCAGCCATGGATATCGGTTGGATTCAGCCAAAACATTGGTCGTTTCAAATATTTTTCTCTTTTCAGTTACTGAACCCTATAGAATTAGCTAGCATAACTCATACAACTACAGCAACTAGGGACACTATTTGTACTTAATGATGCTAGCATGAATTTTAACAATAGCGATGTGAAATTATGTCATCATGTCATTTTCTGAACCGCTTATTCCTAATTAGGGTCGCGGGGAGGCTAGCGCCCATCTCAGCCGACTCCGGGCGAGGGCAGA